>QEPC01006491.1:3481235-3493415 GCA_003113815.1 Sphenodon punctatus | reverse complement strand
TAATAACCAATTGGGACAAATTGCAAAGTTTAAAACTGGCTTTCTAATTTATGGGTGCTTAGCTCTGGGGCTCTGATGATAGATGCATGCTGGGTAGTTCCAATACAGATGCAGTGCTTAAAAAAACTGGAGTTTAGATCTAAGATTTTGCCTCCCTCTCCACTCACCTCAGTGGCTTGTATCATCATCATCATCATCATCATCATCGCAACTTGGCATCACAACGTAAAATAGCAATAAAACAAAACACAGAGACAAATACAGAAATGAACATACCAAAATAGACATATGATCCGGTGCATTAATCAGCAGCCTTCCTCATTTTAATTGTGCTAAGGTACAAGATTTTGCCACTTGCATTGTTATGTTAGGATCTGAAACATCTAATAATGCCACCAGGGCCTCATGGTACCTGACCCCAAACTAATGATTATAGGCTCTGGTTTTGGAGCACAAATTTCTCCATACATGCAGAAATCAAAGATAATATGTGCTACGGATTCCACAACCTGGTGCTGACAAAACTTGCAGTCTTGTTTCATAGGGAACTTTTGCAAGTCTGCCCTCTAGAATTGCATATGGCACTAAATCTTACCAATGTAAATGCCACCTTCTGTGACCAGTTGGGTAATGTAAATAAATAAGAAGCACCAATGGGTTGAATCACAAAGGATTTATATACCATATCAACCCTTGGGGCAGTAATGGCTTCCTTCAGGATTTTTCTCTCTTGGTCCAAGATACGAGATTTAATTAAACTTATCGCTTTGGAGTGTGTCCTAGATGGTAGATATATGCTTGAGAAACCCAAATGGGCTAGTATCTGTGTAATATTATTTTCCCAAGGGCCCCCCACTATAGAAGAAAAAGCTTCGTGTTGAAGGCCCGCAACTCGCCATAAAACAGATGCAACCAATATTTTAAGAGAGCCAATTTAGCTAACAAGGCCACTGAGGATATACCAGTTTCTGCTCTCAACAGGGCTGTAGAAGTGCATTGGCTTATCTGGCTTCTCTTCAGTTTGAGTGATTTTAGATTTGCAAGAGTGGTTCTCTAGTTAAGGTGGCTGCATCACTGTGTTAAAATCATAAATATTTTATTCATTATAAATTGGGATGATTTGTCCAACCAATTCAAAATTTTGCAGGAAGATGTGCTTGGATGAGGTGTAGAATCTGTCCAAATTTGAGGCGCATTGAATGACAAACAAGAATGTTAGGCCATTTGGAGACAGAATGACATTTTATGTCCTATGCAACTTTTCTTTTGCTCACGGAGACTTAGGGTGCTTTCCCATGTTACAAGATGCGCCCAATTTGCCTCTGGAGAAATCTCCAGGAGACAAATCGGGTGTGGGGTTTGTAACGTGGGAATGTTAACCCACGTGGTTTTGGCGGCAATCCTACTGGGGGATTCAGAGCTGGTGCAAAGCCGGCAAATCCAACTTTGCATTCCCCCAAAGGATTGCCGCCAAAAATGCACGGGTTAACATTTCCACATTACAAACCCTGCACCTGATTTGCCTCCTAGAAATTTTCCTGGAGGCAAATTGGGCACATTTTGTAATGTGGGAAAGTGCCCCTTAGTTCTGGGAGCAGTATTAAGAAATCTAGCAGTGCTTGAAAATAAAAATATTGCCTCTCTTTCCATCATTCTCCACCACACAGTTGCCGGGGAAGTGGAGCATGCAGCGCAGGGGAACCTGGCCCAAACTGGGGCAATGAGCAACCATGGGGCCAGGCCCCATTTGTTAGGGTCTCCCATAGCCCCGGGGCCGCCAGCACCATACAGGCACAGCTGGTGCGCCCCTTTCAACTAACATACAGCTAGGAGAGGGGAGCGCAGAAGTCCCCAGAGGCCCTCAGCTGTGTTCCCCTCTTTTAGCTGCCTCTCCGCTGAGCGGGGCGCGATCTGTGCTCCCTTCTCCCAGCCGCCTCTCAGCTGAGCAGGGTGTGTTCTGTGCTCCCCTCTCCCAGCTGCCTCTCAGCTGAGCAGGGACACATTCTGTGTTCCCTTCTCCCAGCTGCCTCTTAGCTGAGTGGGGCGTGATCTGTGCTCCCCTCGCCTAGCCGCCTCTCTGCTGAGCGGGGGCGCGATCTGTGCTCCCCTCTCCTAGCCGCCTCTCCGCTGCGTGTGGCGTGTTCTGTGCTCCCCTCTCTCAGCCACCTCTCAGCTGAGCGGGGCGCAATCTGTTCTCCCCTCTCCCAGCCACCTCTCCGCTGAGCGGGGCATGATCTGTGCTCCCTTCTCCCAGCCGCCTCTCCACTGAGCGGGGCGCGATCTGTGCTCCATTCTCCCAGCCACCTCTCAGCTGAGCGGGGCGCGATCTGTGCTCCCCTCTCCCAGCTGCCTGTCCACTGCGTGTGGCGTGTTCTGTGCTCCCCTCTCCCAGCCGCCTCTCCGCTGAGCGGGGCGCGATCTGTGCTCCCTTCTCCCAGCCGCCTCTCAGCTGAGCAGGGCGTGATCTGTGCTCTCTTCTCCCAGCCGCCTCTCCGCTGAGCAGGGCGTGAACTGTACTCCCCTCTCTTAGCTGACTGTCAGCTGAGAGGGGCGCTTTAGCGCTCGCTGGCTCCAATGGAAAGGAGGGTCATGGCCAGGGAAGAAGCCTTCTCTGGCTGTGACCTCCATTCCACCAGAGCCAGCAAGGATGATGCCCCTCTCAGCTGCGAAGTGGCTGGGAGAGGGGAGTGCAGAGCACCCAGGCCACCCGGGGACAGAGAGATTGCTGGAATGGCTGCCCAGCTCTCAGGTGGCTGGGTGGGGGGAGTGTGCTAGCGGTATTTAGGGGGGCTGGCGCAAGCCCATGAACTGTGAGCATGGGGCTGTCTGTGTGAAAGGCTCCCTGTGCGGTCCACGGTGGTGGCTGCTCCGTGGGGACTCCATGGAGGGGCTATGGGTTCTACTGTATTAAAAAAATTGCTACAAAAAGAGATTGGAACCAACCAGAGCACCCCAATCCCTGAAATTACAGGGGGAAATCTCATTAAAGAAAAAAAAATCCCAATGTTTCAAACAAGTAAACCTTAAATAATGCCGAAGAGAGCGTAGAATCTGGATTGAAGAGGCTATTCTATGTAAAGCTCATGGCTTCTGGTTTTGGTATTGGTTGGACTTTGTCATTTCCCCCTCTTTTCATGGTCCATAAAAGGGTCACAGAGAAAACCGGTGATTGGGTTTTGTGACCATAAAAGAAATCTCCGGGGTCTGACCTATCCCCTTGGCTTGCCCACTAATAACAGCACCTGTTAGAACTAGCCATCCCATCTGGAGTGAGCAGTATAAATAGCAGAAGCTTGAGTGATGGGAACTTTTAACCATTCCTTGATGACAGCCAGAGCAGCTGAGTAAAGGAAGGGAAGAGAGCCATGTCTTTCATTGTACGTGATTTTTCTCTTCTCAGGAAATTAGACATCGGCCTAGGAACCACTTCCTTTGTAGGGTAATGTCCCCATGTCAAAGGCGAATAAACAAGACCGGCTCTGACCCATTATAACAGGGGTGGGGAACCTCAGGCCCTGCTGGGGCCAAATCCGGCCCTCGGCAAGTTTTTATGTGTCCCCTTTCTAGTTTTTTTTAACCTGGCTGCTGGATCCAGTTCCTACTCCCAAGCACTGAAAAACGGAGCTCAGGGCAAGGAAGTGGAGGTGAGGGCATGCCCACAATGGTAAGGGTAAGATCCATGGCACAAATCTATATCTGGACCCTACTTTTCTTGAGTGCACCCCTTAATCACCCCCCCCAACTTCTGTGTGGCCCTGGGAGCTTGTGGTGGCCCCTAGAAAGGAAGAGGCTCCCCAACCCTGCATAATAGTCATTCCTTTGTTTCTGTCTTTCCCTGTATTTTCGTGGTCCTCCTCACCATGGTGGAATATGAGTGGTTCACAGCAGAAAGAGAGAGAGATGTTTTGTGTAATAACTCCCCTCCCTCTCTTTTTTGCTGAGCAATCAAGATTGCATTAATAAGCAGAGAGCTCTTAGCGAATGTATATTTTGTTTTCTGATTTAGTGTGTTATCTGATTATCATAATACTTATGCAATTACAGAGCTAATGTCACCTGCTAGTAATTATGCCTTTGAGAGGGATCAGCGCACAGGGATGCCAAAATTGGACTTGACTGGTTGCCAGCGGATTCCAGGCCGGCACCACATGTTGTCAAATCGAATGATTCACACTGAATTCTTCCCTGCCTGACGTGCACAGTGTGGGGGTGCCGGGAGAGATGTGGAGAGTATAAAGACACAGTCTAACTTGTTTACTCGTCACTCTGGACCTGCTCTTCCCATCTTTACACACACACAAACACAATCCCAAGGAAGCGAGTGGGAAATTTGGAAGCACAAAGGATGCACATAAGCTCCTGTAGTTTTCAAATGGAGGCATTCACTTCACACTTTCTTGCAACAAGAGGGAATTGGGTGCGATCCCTGCATATCCTTAGTGTCTAGTGCATCTCTCTGGGCTGGATTTCAAGATTCTGGAGCTACTACTGTTAGGCTCTCCAACCCTGAACGGGCCCTGAACAGCAGGTATTCTACCAATGTGGGAGTTTCTGATACTGAATATGTAAGCACTAGCTCCACTGTAGCATTCCCACACAAAAAGGAAACGGTCTTGCCAGTCAGCAGGTGGCGTGTTTGCGGGTCTGGCAAGGAAATCAGGTGACTGCAAATAAGGAGTGGGGCTCAGCTCCGGTATCTGACCGCCACCCCCTGAGACGACCTGCTCACGTGAGCTTATAAGCTCCAGACCCTCAGGGAAAGGGGTGGGGATTTGACACCCCCTTTAAAAGTGCTTGCATGCCTGAGCAAGCCCTCTTTTCCTTCGCTGCCTGCCCTGGTCAAGAAAGAGTGGACTACAGGTATGGATGAGCAGGTGGTCCAGGGGTTGGGTTGCAGCCAGGTTCTGCAGGCCTGGTAAGGGGCACACTCTGTAACCCCCAGGACCTTATGGGGCCCTGAGACCTTAAGGGGTTGTTAACTATATATCGTTACTCCTGGCAGGAAGACTCTCAGGCAACTTTTATATGAAGCTCTTAGAAGCACCTCTGGAACCCCATATTGAAGAGAAAGCCGCGTGGGGAGTGTTTACACACTCCCCGCACTGCCGGAAGCAACGTGCCGCCCATTCTCTTCAATGGCAGCGGCTGCAGACGCGGGGCTTTCAAAAGGCGCGTCCTGTAGACCTCAATTTTCAGGCCTACAGAACATGCCTTGTGAAAGCCCTGTGTCTGCAGCCGCTGCTGCTGAGGAGAATTGGCGGCATGCCACTTCCTGTAGCGCAAGGAGTGTTTAAACACGCCCCATGTGGCTTACCTCTTGAATACGGGGCTCCAGAAGTGCTTCAAGCGCCTCATGTAAAAGTGGCCTCACTGTTTTGTGTAGAAAGAACAGATCCACCACGGAGGGAATAATTTTACATCCAGCCCAAACTCTTATAGTCAGGGACCCGAGTTGACTGCACGAAAAAAATCTTAAATTCTGCAACCAGTGAAGCCAAATTCTGCAAATTCACCGTGAGCATTAATATTTGCATAATTAACTTGATTTGCATAACTTTGCATGCTGGGAAGAAAATTTGCAGTAGGTTTGACATAGAATCACAACTTTGCTAATCAAACACAACTCAAATCCTCTGGAATTTCAGCACCTCCCTCACGCAAATAAAGGGCCTTCAGACCCCACCCACCCGCAATTCATCTCCCAGGGGCCTATTTACCCTCGGGTCATGGTCAGGATTGGCTGATTCTGCGAGGATTCTGGAAGGATTGGCGGATTCCGTGAGGATTGGCTGATTCTGCGAGGATTCTGGAAGGATTGGCGGATTCCGTGAGGATTGGCTGATTCTGCGAGGATTCTGGAAGGATTGGCGGATTCCGTGAGGATTGGCTGATTCTGTGAAAATCACTGCAAATTGCAGCAACGCAGTCAACTCGGGTCCCTGCTTATAGTACCCTGCAAACGGTTGTGAATATTCACGTGATTCATTTGCTTGTTTGTTTGTGTATTTGTTCATTCACATTTTTACCCCACCCTTTCCGCATGGCTCAGGGTGAGTTACAGAACACAAAAATAGATTCCCAGGTTCTCAACTAAAACCAAATAAAATCACCTAACCCCCTAATATTAGGGATCACCTCATCCTCCGGGTTTGGGATTGACCGGTCGGCCGGAGGCGCCCTCCTCAAGGCTTCCCGGGTATCCTGGGTGGCTACTACAAGGAGGGTGTTCTGGGTGGCTGCACCGCGGTTGTGGAACTCCCTCCCAACAGAGGTCCGCCTGTCCTCGGACCTCCCCTCCTTCCGAAGCCAATGTAAGACCTGGCTGTTCCGCCAGGCTTTTGGTGAGGGAGACGGGTAATGGGTGTGGGAGGGGATGTATGTTTTTTATGCTTTGTGGGTTTTATTAATGCTCTTGAGTGTTTTTAGTGTAGTATATTGTTTTTAAGATATTGTGAGCCGTTCCGAGCGGCTCACAAGTAGGGAGTGGCAAATAAATCGAATAATAAATAAAATAAAAATAAATAATATATTAAAATGCAACAAGAAAAAAATGTGTAAAATCAACTATCCCCCCCGCAACTCACAACTACCCAACTCTGCCTCTGATACACGGCCACTCCTGGGGAAATCTTTCTTCGGCAGTGCCTAGTTTTTTCACAAGTGCTATTAGCTCACCTATATCCGGCAGTATATTGGTCACAGTAGGAATCAGTATAGCCCTAGTGGGTAAGGTTTGAACCTATGAGACTAAGGCCCTTTTCAAATGGGCCTGTTGGGTATGCGCCCACGGTGGGCGGAGATGGGTGTGGGGCTGTTCTCCCGGGCACACACCCATCTCCGCCCACGGAGCAGCCAGCATTGCAGCCCATTGCTCCATGCGTGGGTGATGAGTGGAGATGGGTGTAGCGCGCTCACACCCCCACCCATCCGCTGCGGCATTTCCACGGGTGACTCCACCCATCTCCACGCAGTTTCAGGTGGGGACCTCTCGTGTGAAAAGGGCCTAAGTTCAACTCCTCTTAGCCATGGGGATTTTGGCCTAGTTCACTGCGTGGCCTTGGATAAGTCACTGTCTCTCAGCCTCAGTTCCCCATCTGTAAAATGGGAAGAATAACGGTCTAACTCATAGGGTTGATGTGGGGATGAACTAGATAAGGACTGCAGAGCACTTCGACCACAGAAATCCCTATATAAATGATAGGTAATACTTGAGTACGTATCTGCTCGTTTCCTACCCTGGGATGTCCCCTCTCTCTCGAGTTTGGGACGATGGGGGGAACTGGCCACATGGTCCGCTGCCCTACAGCCATCACCAGCCCCTCCAGGCCCTGAGATGGGCTGAGGAGCTTGGCCACACGGGACTGGATGCCCAGACTCATTCTGTGCTGCAGGATTGGGCCCGCTGCTGCTAGATCACTGTTGGGGGCAGGGAAGCATACTTGTGCTCCTCCCCCTGCCTAACAGCTGATCATGGGAGTAGGGGCCTGGGAAGAATTCATGCACTCCTGGGCCGCTCCTCCCCCTGATCAGCTGTTGGGCGGGTGGATTGGGGGATGGGGAGCCCTGCATTCCCTGCCTGTATGAACTGGCGTGGCCACCTATCCCAACAGACATGCCATGCCATGGCAGTATTCCCCACCCCTTTCCAACACGCCCCCCCCCCCCGAGCGCTGTGACGTCAGGCCGCGCTTTGTAAGGGGTGGGGCTTGCTATAGCGGGTGAGACCGGTCTGAAACCGAGGGAGTTGGAAAGAGAGTGTGTCCAGCTCCCTCAGGTTCAGGCCGGTCTAACTTGCTATGGGTGGTCTGGCCCAAGAGGACCAGTCATGTCTTGTTGAGCGTAGATCAAGTTGAAGGCTTTTGTCTCCTACTGTGTGTATGTACAGAGCCTAGTACAGTAAATCCAACCAACATAGGACAGTCGAAAACAGCCGCACCTCATGCCAACCCTAATTTGCAGAAAGTTGCATGTGCTTATGAAAATTTGTAGTAGCCCACTGACTAACTTTGGAACCGAGTTGTAAAAAAAAGGATGTCCATGTGAGTTGCTCTCTGAGTGTACACATGTTTGTGTGTGCTGGACTGATGGGTCAAGTTGCAACTCAGTCTGTTAAAAGGTCAAGATACTCAAATATGTGCATTGACTTTGGCTCTAAAGTTTTAGTTTTAAAGACACTCAGAAGATGCCAGGTGGAAGCAGTGACAGTCTCATTCAGCACGGTAAAGAATAATCTCTTACAAACACACCCCTCCTACCTTTTCTAGTTTTCATCTTGTACCCAGGCACACAACTCCCTCCTGCCTGGGTGTTACCTTTCTCTGTTCTTTGGTAGCAGTACTGATTCCAAACTTGTTATAGTGAAAACAGTTCTCCACCCCTCAGCAACGAGTCACAGTTTTTTCGCCTGCTGGATTAATGAGGTGTTAATCACCTTCCTTGTCTGCTGAACCTGGTACAAAGCTTCTATTGCTGGGATTCCAGTAGAAACCCATTACTGTACGGGGCAAAAAGGTGCTACTGGAGGGTATGCAAATCCCCAGTCTGGGTTGGAACCTCTGTTGCACTACAGGAATAATTATAGACAGATAAAAAGAGGTTAAAATGTGCCACCTATAAACAGTTCTTGGTCTACACACTATTTCCTTTAAGAGCTGTATGTGAAAACTGAGGGCAATATTCATCTTTCACGGTCTGCCAGGCAGTCCCCAGGCAGCTATAACCATTTCTAAGATTTAAAAGAAAGCAAAACAGAACTGTGTTCCTCAATCCTTTGCTTTAATACAGCCTTGCTTTCCTCGCTGCTGGCAAATGAAATGAGAAGCTGCTATAACAACAATCCTCCGCACATACTGCTGTTGAATAGGAGATTACACTGTTGTTTAGGTTTATGGCATTTGCAGTCAAGTGTTGTAATCCATTAGTGATAAGCAAAGGTATTTGTCGATCGGTCGTGGTTAGCGGCATTCCTCTATTAGAAACAATTTAGTCTCTTGTGTGAAGCCAGTGCAGGAAATTGTTTAGAGCGAGTCTGGCTAGAGAGCTGGAAAAATTTCCCTTCCCCCCGCAGCAATGGGATGTCTAACTGAACACTAACAGCTAACAACTTAACCTTTAAGAGAGCCTTGCACAGAACAGCATTGCATACTTTTACTCAAAGGATTTCAACATTTTCAGCTGGTGACCTCTGCTAAGTAAGCTCATGTGTTAGAAAGGCATGTTTTGCAGCTCTCTCCTTGCCCAGTTTCAGGAAATTGTTTTGTTCCTGCCAAGGGATAGCAGTCCCCCCTCACCTCCCCAAAGTATTTGCCGTTGCCCCTTCTGCTAAAGAGAAGAAGACTATCTTCCCAGACACAAAACGATCAGACAACTGTTGTAAATTAAGGACAGAGCACAGATTAAACAGGCATATCCAGCTTCCTTATGAGGGTAAATATTAACATTATTTCCCCCCATTCATAGCAAAATCTTTGCTCCCCTAATAATCATCTTTGTCACCCTTTGGCTCCCCCAAACTAATTGTCCCTGCTTCTCCCTTTCCTTCTGCTAACATTATGCTAAGCACTGTTCTTAGGTGTCAGCTTTGCTCCTTTGCCATACAACATCTGGATTATCTGGGCAAACAGAGGAAGAAATGAGGAGGGGTACAATGCTCCTAAAGCCTGGACTAAATTCATATTGTGAACATTAATGTGATAGTGTAGCTTTTCTCCAGGTTTGGAGGCTGAACATTCCAAAATAAATACTAACAAAACTCTTTATTAGCGCCAGCAAAAAGGCAAATACAGCATCTAACTCAGCAAAAAGGCATATGCAACATTATTGTATTTTCTTGGTTTGGAGGGTTGTTGGGGGTGTCAAGGAACACCAGTATCTCATCGTTGATCGGCATCAAACACGTGATCAACAGTCAACGTTTACTTGAGCCATGATAAGTATTGCATGTTGTAGGGTCATTGGAAACACAGGCGGAAGAGACATTTTAGAGGGTCACGTCCTGTCAATGGCTTGGCAGCATTGACAGGATAAAATTTATAATCCTGGCCACTACTTTATACCTCTGATTTTGAATACACTCATTGTTAAAAGTGAACAGAATGTGGAATTTCAATATAACTTACAACCCTAACAAGAGGTACAGCAAGAGTCATTTGCTCAATGTAGGAATCTCTTCCAAATAATTCTCAGCGGTTCCTGAAAGCTCAACTAGGACTATGTAGCAGTATTTTCAGTCGTACTTTCAACCTTTCATTTTGGTGGGCGAGGTGTGGTGGGGGAGATTGAAAGTGGATTGCACAATATGATACAGTCCAGCTTGCAGCATGTGGCCACCAACTGAGAATTTCCCTGGCATAAAACCAGCAGAGCGGCTTCCTGCATGAACCAAACCCAGATCCAGCATGAGGGGCAGGTGTGTTGGGGGGGTGGGGGGGAGAGAAGGTGTTATAACAAATTGTCACAGAATAGTGACCCATAAGAGGGGTAAGAGCTGGCTGTAGAAGTTGTGAATCTGAAGGCAAAAACAAAATGCAGGGCCTTATTCCCTTCCCACGGCTCTGCCTCGCCGGAACATTTGGAAGTCTGATACTTGCTTATGAATATGAAGTGCCATATCATTTTTTTTAAAATCCATCAGTACAGTTTGCAGGTGAAACTATGGAAGCTCCCACAGCTCGCACGGAACACTAAGGACCTTTGTTGTTGGGGTCCCATTGGCAGGTAGCTTTGTCGCCACTGCTCTGGAGAGTTGAGTAGTAGAGGGAGCATTCTGTGGTGCCTCCAAAAGTGCAGGGAAGCACGGGGCCCATGGTCCTGTCCCCTATGGCCAGCCCTGGTAAGTAACAGCAACGGCAAGTGTTCTTATATAAGGGATGGTCAAAATTCCCAACTCCCAAGAGCTGATGGGTATCTGCGCTCACAGACCAGCTGCTGTTTAGGGGTTCTGCCGTTGCGTGTTAAATCGGAGGGCGTTCAGGCTTTTGCTGCGGCGCGCCCCACGGTGTGGAATTCGCTCCCTCGGCATGTTCATCTCAGTTCCTCCCTCCATACCTTTAAAAACCACCTGAAAACGTATTTGTTTTCTAGGTTCTTCTAGGATCCACTGCTGGTCCCCTTAATGTATTTTGTCTTCATTCCCCTGTCTACAGTTTTAAAATATTCCTTTATTAATTGTTTTAAATTGTTTATATTGTGCTTTTATGTGAAATGTAAAGCACTCTGAGTGTCATGTAGGCGGGGGGGGGGCGCTATAAAAATAAAATAATTATTATTGTTATTATTTTATTAATACCAAAATCTTTGTATGCCTGAGAGCTACCAGACAGACACACCCACACCCCTGTGCACATGTATGCAAGTACACACAGATCTCTCCTCCTTTCCGATGGGCTGGCGGACTAGTGCTGTGCAGTCCTGGCTTCTGAGATTCAAAGGAGCAGTTGTGATTCCGCTGCTGAAGCTCAAGGGCAGTGAAGTAAGGCGAGAGACCATGAAGACGGTGCGGGTGCAGGACTCGTCCTGGATGAGAGTTGCACTTGAACTGCCCAAGAGGTACACGTGGCTCCCAATCCAGTTTGGCCACTCGTGTTCCGTATGATGCGCGGCTTGTCCCGAGGGAGTCCAAATGTGGTGCATGGATGTTGCTCAATCAAGGGAGTCATGACTGAGGTTGGGATTCTGTCTTCCTCATTATAAAGCACCTAGCATAACAGGACCCCGGATCTGTTCGACCCGGTGTGCTTCCGCATTACAAAACATGGGAAGCAAATGCAATCCTCTCCTATGGGATATATTGAGAAATAGCATCATACAAGCTACTTGGCTGTTGTATTGGTATTGCACGCTGCCCATTTTCAGGTCGCAAAACCTGTGAGCACTCCGCGCTGGAGCAAAGCTATGAAATGATCGACTGTACTTAACCGGTGTCATTGACTCCAGCGCAACGTTCGTCACGGGTTGGAGGTCCACACCCCCACTTTACCGGGTTTGAGTGACTCAGTTTCCCTCGCGTACAGCCCACTTGAACCAGTTTTTCTCTCTGGCCGATTCAAGCCTGCCGCAGGGACAACCCCTTTGTCACCCAAGGGCCCGATCCTTCCCGTTTACAGACTCTTTAATCTCTGGGTTCGCAAGAGCTTGAGAACTCTTGTTGCTCACTTGTGTTCCAATGTTAGACACAGACAC
>QEPC01006491.1:3423989-3478641 GCA_003113815.1 Sphenodon punctatus | reverse complement strand
CACACACACACAGAGGCGGAGACGGGAGGGTGTCTGCAAAAACAGCCCTAGTAGCTCTGAGAGAGCTGACTTTGGGCTCCCAATTGTAAACATGCTCAGATACAGAACATAGTTTCTGTTTTTTTTAGTTTCGAGATACTAGTCATCCAAGGAAGATGTGAACTTGAGGAACGGGGGGGTTCTTTCTCAAAGCCTGCTTCCTTTGAGGCATTCCTTGATTTTGATTCTGGAAACTCTTTGTCGACGCACCCCAATGAGACACAGAGACCATAGTTGGATTGAAAACGGCCGCACTCTATTTACAATTATCAGAATCAAAAGGCCGGTGGGTAAATTGCACTAAGCAATTTTGGGTCCAGTATGCTAGCTAAATAACATAACTTATTAACTTAAGCACTGTCCTGGACATGCCTTCCGGTGACAGTACCTCTAACAACCAAGATCCCCTCCTTGGACAGATCAGTGGCCATGGCCGAAGGGGGGCAGGCCCAACTCTGGGCATGAGTAAGGAGTTAAGTGCCCGCAAGGTGTGGAGACAGTGCATGTCCCTACTCACCCTCCCAGGGGGCATGACCCCGGTGTACGCTGTGCCTGACATTCCCCCGGGTATCACCCCCCCATCTCTTAAGGAGATGACTCTTAATATCCTATATCCTACCATAGCATACTGGACCCCTGCAGACTTGTTTCCAAATTCCTTGCAATTCGCTTCCATATTCTTCAATAAAACCAACCAGATTACCCTATTTAACTCAAACGAATAATTAGAATCAACTAAGCCTTATTGTTAAATTGAACTAAGGCCGAATCAGCAATTACTCTGACCATCAATAGTGCCAACCAAAACCTATTTAGCCTATTCTGCACTGCTGAGGAGGCAAAACAAATGACCCTTGCTAAGAAGGCTGCCCGCCAAAATTCCTCCTCGGTTCCTTAATGGCAACCGGTAAAAACCACAGTGCTAGAGGGGAGGTGGGTGGGGCTGACTCCTCTGCCTCAGTCCTTTGCAATGCCACTCCCGCGCGGCTCACAAGGGGGTCCGCCCTTCCTAAAAGGGGCGGGCCTCCAAAGCCCACGCAGCGCACACAGTGTGCATGTGTTACAGGGCTAGTTGCCCTGACAACCCTTACTGTATCGCGGTGGAGGGTTTCTAACAAGCCTCCCCGCAGCGGCCCCTCCTCTGTGTCTCCGCAACAGGAGGGCGGGGGGACACAACAAATTTCCCGTCGCCGCCATTTTGGCGTTGAAGGGGACTTCCCCTTTTATATGAAATGCTGTTCGGCATGTTTTAGCACATAGTTAACTAACTCCCCCCAGATACACTGAAAGCATGGTTTCCATTTATAGCAAACCAGATTAAGCTGATTTGGAAATATAGTATGTTGACAGTACTGCTTAAAAGCAAGCACGTGGGTAATTTTCTTCTTCCTCTGACATGAGGAAATACAATGGTAACCATGAAATGCCCCCTTCCCGTCCTCCTTTTTTTTTTTTTTAGACTGATGTAATTTTCCCCAGCTAAGAAATAAAAAGCAAAAGCAGCTTGATTTATTGTCTTGAAAGACGTCAGCGCAGCCTTTTACATGCAAAGTCATTAAAACGCAGGGTTATAAATTAGGATCCTGGGTAAGTGCAGTAGTTCAGAACATCAGTCGAGGTTAGTGTTTTCTAATTCTTTGTCCACATTCGCTGCTCTGTAGACCAGTGTAACTTGGCTGGCTTCAGAAGGGTTACCTCAATATGCAACAGATAGGACAAGGAGGGCCATTGGCCGATAGTGCATAACGTTCAGCCTTAAAACGTGCAGCCTTGGTGGAATCTGTTTTAGGGATGTTGTGAAACGGAACAGTTCTGCATGAACAGACTGGCTCTCAAAATGCCAATTGGGATTTCAATCTGCCGTTTTGTGCGGGTACAAAATGGCGGCAGTCGTATTGGCAGTGTCATTTTGTGTACGGCCAGTGCCATTTTGCGCATGTGGCCAGGCACCATTTTTCACATGTAGAAACTGACTGACATTTTTCAGTTGTTCCAATGAACAAAAAGCAGAACAATTGTTCATTCTGATTTATTTATTTTTTTGTACCGATCGGTGCCCAATTTTGACCTGTTGACTTCTGGTCCCGGAATGTCACTTATGGTACCTGATTTTTTTGACTTCCTTATTGATTTATTGACTTATGACACCTACTTATTGAGTTTCTGTCCCCAGAAGTCAAATCAATCAACTTCTGGTCCCAATTTTCAGTTTTCTAATCCAATATACTAATTGGTAATCTGAAAATCATTTTTATTTATTTTATTTTATATATTTCCAAATGCCTCCTGTACACAATGGCAACTCGGGGTGGCTCATTACCAGAAGTTACAGACTTTTCAGGTTCCTGGGTACCGGATCAGTACTCGGGTAACCTATGTGGTACCTGAAAATACGCGGGTACTAATTTAAGTCCCCATTTCAGCTCTAGGCAGACTAGTTGAACCAGCTGGATCCATTGAAAATGGTATCTGGATGGAAATGAAGTATTACCTCTAGTCTGTATTACGCAAAGCTTAAACTCTTTTGATAGCGCTGTCATCTGTCGGTTCATTAAGGGCATGATCTTCAGCTGTTCAGTGCTGCTGCTAGCCCTTAGTGCCAACATCTGTGAATGGGACTCGGGTTGGCGCTAAGTACTAGCACCGCCACTAGGTGGCTGGAAGATGATGCCGAAAATATGAGCAGCTTCATTGGTTTAGGGGACTCCTTGAGGAATAAGCCGCTGCTAATAATTAATAAGAAGCAGTAAGTAGGAAGTTCCAAGTCTTGGCTTTCAGGTGAGTTGAGTTCCATATTTGTTACTATTAGAGTCCCATTAAGAACATCCGTTCCCTGTTGTATAAACATAAGTGCTGCCACGCTGGGTCAGCTCCAGAGGAGCAGCTAGGTTGGAAGGGGCCCGAATGCGTCCCCTCCTGTTCTCAGCCTTCTCCCCTTCTGCCCTCAAATCTGGCCTTCTGAATTTTGGTGGTTCCTTCTTCTCCTCTTCTGGCTCCTTTCTTTCAGCCGAAATGCAGCCGATGGAGACCTGCATGGGAAACAGTGACATCACTTTGGCTTAAATGGCAGACAGGGATGCTGTATCTGCCTTGACCCACGCAAGTCTAACTCCAAGCCCAGAAAGATCTTCCTCCGGCTCACAGATATTCCACCCCCGTCACTCTGAATGACACTGAAAATATTTGAAAACTAAGCTCTGAAATGTTTGAAACTAAAAATAGTAGTTTGCATGTTCTCTGTCCATTCCATTTGCAGCAGTAGCTCAGGTTAATGGCATACAATCTTTCTCAGTAAGAAGGGCAGGAACTATCCTCATCGAATCCTAAGATCCTTTCCATGCCACACTTCTAACAACAACCTGGACTATCAGCAGTTCATCTTCTGCCAGATCACTGGCATCCCAGTAGGTCAGAAGGAGACACATCCCACACAGATATGTCCTGAGGGCATTTCCCCCCTCTTCCCTATAGCCTTCCCTGCTCAAAACCTATTTGCCTGCAAATTAAATCAATTAAGGTGAAAGTTATTAGATTTGATTAGCCCATTAAGCACCCAGTTTGCTCAAGCTGCAGCATAGGCACTTAGCAAGCCTTCAGAAGGCGCTGATCGCCCATTTGCTGATGCACATATTCCACATGGGTGTGGGCCTCTGAGGGACGCATACAAGAAACAGGGTAAGTATGGGATAATCCAGCCTCTGCTGCTTGTTCCCAGCTCCCAACAGTCAGAGTCTACCTTTGTATGAGACTCTTCTACTGCCTGTACTCTTCGTTGTGCAAGTTTGCATTCCTGCATTTTAATTATTCCCATGATCCCTCCCCCGCTTCAAAAATTCCCTCCCTCTCTGCTTCAAAATTTAATGCAGGTACTGCCATGTCCACCAATAGGCATCCCATTATTATGTTTTGTTTTGTCTTTCCTTATCATCAGTGCATTTTCCCCATCAGGCAGTGGGGGATTCATCCCCTGAGGAGGAAATCACCTCTACTCCCCTCCTGCAACAATTAAGGCTGGCTGATATATGGATTAATTGCTTCACATGATACAGGATATGCGGAAGATGGATTTACCGTGTATGTCAAACCTTATTTTTCCACCTTGCACATGTTCGCAGCAGGCGCGGTACGCATTGCAGGGTGCCAGGGGCACTGCCCCTCCAATGTTCCCTGGCACCCAGAAACTGTCCTGCGCACTGCTGCTAGGGGCCAGGACAGAAGTGCTTCTGGAGCCCCGGCAGCCAGCACTGATTTCTGACTGCACTGCCAGGTGGGCGCGTGCTTCCAGGTAGAGGGAAACTGATGCGCATGTGCGCACCTAGCATTTTGCGCTTGCGCAGTCAGGTTAGCTGTGGGTGGAGGAGCCGAGCATGCCGCCAGCACTGTGGGGGGCAGAACCAGAGTGGCAAGCAAGCAAGACGGCTGGTAAGGAGTTCCTTAAGGGGCTTTTCCATCTCTGGGGGCAGTCTTTTAGCAGAGCCTATGGGATGCTGTTTCCAACGATATCTGGGCGGCCGACCTGAATGCCCAGGTGGTGTGTGGTTGCACCAGCAGCATCATTGGCATTCAAAAAGTGCAACTGCAGGACGGGCTTTCTGGGAGTCTGTGGAGGGGAGGGGGGGTTAGGGAGCTGCCGCGTGTGAGCAAGTCTGGCAGATTCATGAGGGAGGCTCAGGCCTGGCGCCATTTTGTGTTGTGGGGTGAGTGTCGTTGGCTGGGCTGGAAACGGAGAGAGACACACAGTTTTTCTCTGAGTGTGATGTGCGCTACAGCTGACCAGGCCCAGACTGCTCCTTGCTGGGCGAGTGAGTCAGCGTGAAGAAGAAGTAGAAGAGTCAGAGAACCGCTTTACGGGTGTGAGTCAGAGAACACGGGGAAACCATGGGGCTGGGGGGAGTAGGGGAGCGGAGGAGGACTGGGAGGATGGGGCTGGGAGACACTGGGGAATGGGGTTGTGGGGCGGAGGACTGGGAGACACTGGGGAATGGGGTTGTGGGAGGGGAGGACTGGGAGACATTGGGGAATGGGGCTGTGGGTGGAGGAGAGGATTGGGAAACACTGGGGAATTGGGCTGTGGGCAGGGGGGAAGACTGGGAGGGAGACACTGGGGAATGGGGCTATGGGCGGAGGTGAGGACTGGGAGACACGGGAATGGGGCTGTGGGCAGAGGGGCAGACTAGGAGACGCTGGGGGATTGAATGGGGCTGTGGGGGGAGGGGAAGAGGACTGGGAGACACTGGGGAATGGGGCTGTTGGCAGAGGGGCGGACTAGGAGACACTGGGGGATTGAATGGGGCTGTGGGTGGAGGAGAGGGTTGGGAAACACTGGGGAATAGGGCTGTGGGCAGGGAGGAAGACTGTGAGGAGACACTGGGGAATGGGGCTATGGGCGGAGGTGAGGACTGGGAGACACTGGGGAATGGGACTGTGGAGGGGAAGGACTGGGAGACGCTGGGGGATTGAATGGGGCTGTGGGGGGAGGGGAAGAGGACTGGGGAATGAATTATGGATCTACCGATTTGGGTTTGTTTGGTTGCTGCCTTGCTGAATTTAAGTTGGTTAATGGTTTGTATTTTATGTGTGGCTCCCTGGTTGTCCCCTCTCCCCTGGGCATGCAATGTAATGCAATGCATTGCATGCAGGGGCAATTTTGTAGGCCCAGTTGGAACTTGGAAGTTATGGTGCCTCCTCTTCTATAAAACGGTTTCCTGGCCTTTGCCCTTGATGTTTTTCACCCTGTGAGACCCCAATTATCTGATTACTGATTTATTTATTGTTTGTGGGGTGCTTAGATGGAAGAGTTTCATTGCTTGAATTTTTACCTGCATTGTAAAATGTCCCCGCACTTTGCAGTTTGGTGGGATGAGGCAGGATTTTCTGCAAGAAGGCCATGCCATATGTTGGGTTCACTAATGGCTAATCTTTGCATCAGTGCTCTCTATCTGGTTGCAGTAGATGCCTTTTACGTTGCAACAGAACTGTGTAGCATGTTTTGGGGGACAAGTGGAACTCCACACTGCTGCTTTTGTGGTGTGCTAACGACTTCACAGAATATTGTTGGCTTAAGACGGTTTACTTAGCTCTGTGTTGGCGTAGCCCCGCCTACCGTTGACCTGGTCCTGCCCACTTCCAGCTAGTCTTTGCATGAATGTTCCCTGTCTGGTTGCAGCAAATGCCTTTTACATAGCAACAGAACTGTGTAGCATGTTTTTGGGGACAAGTGGAACTCCATGCTGCTGCTTTTGTGGTGTGCTAAGAGCTTCACATAGTATTGTTGGCTTCAGATGGTTTGCTTTGCTAGCTCTGTGTTTGCATGTGCACTGCTAGGCTCTGTCTACCCTTGGCTTGGCTTTGCCCACCGTTGGCTCTGCCTACCGTTCGCCTGGCCCCTCCCACTTCTGGCCCCGCCCTGTGCCCCACCAGCCACCACTGGTTCACAAATAAGGCAGGGGTGACATTTTTTCCACCTGTGCTAAATGTCTCATGTCGATGCATTAAGAGAGTTAGAGACAGCCAGCTTTGGATCCAGGCAGCAGACTGTGTGACCACACAATACGTGGGGTTCAATGTGAGTATAAGAAACATTGGCGTAAATATGGACTCACAAAACCTCAAAGGTGGGGATCTCTGGCCTATGGAGAGCCTGTGGTGATTCAAAAGGGCCCCCCCCCCAACACACAGCGGCCACAAATGACCTTGAAATAACAAGAAGTGTTTACGGGCCTAAAATGACTGCAATACGGGGACCCCTGACCCCTAAATAGGATATATTTCATTTAACTGAACATCAAAAATTAATAATGGCAACATTTTCCTTTTTCTAATGGTTGAGTCCGTGTGTGTTCATCAAATATTCCTATGTTAGGAGGAGAGAAAGAGGCCCACACAATTTTGCATTAGGACCCCAATTTCCCTGGATCTGGCATTGGGTAGGGTTGTAGTTGATCACAAGCTGAACATGAGTCAGCAGTGTGATGCAGCTGCTGAAAAGGCTAATGCAGTTTTAGGCTGCATTGACAGAAGCATAGGCGCTGTTTTACATGAACCAAAAGCGGAAGTTGTGCGTGTGATTGGCGGCCGCGCATTCTTTTCCAGCCGCATATGTCCCCCCAGAGAGATCAGGTCGGTTCGATCGCGGTCGGCAAAGAATGCGCGGCCGCTGATCACGCGCACAACTTCCGCTTCTGGTTCGTGTAAAACAGCGTCGCGGCTGTTTCGCCGCTCCCGCACCTAATCCCCGCTGCACGTCTAAAAACGGCCATAGTGTCCAGGACTTCACGAGAAGTCATAGTTTCACTCTATTCTGCTCTGGTCAGACCTCATCTGGAGTTCTGTGTCCAGTTCTGGGCAGCGCATTTTAAGAAGGACTTTGACAAACTGGAACGGGTTCAGAGGAGTGCGACAAAGATGGTCAGGGGTCTAGAAATCCAATCCTATGAGGAAAGGGTGAAGAAGGTGGTTATGTTTAGCCTAGAGAAGAGAAGACTATGGGGAGATGTGATTGCCATCTTCAAATATCTGAAGGGCTGACACATAGAAGATGGGGCAAACTTGTTCTCTGTTGCTCCTGAGGGCAGGACTAGAACCAATGGGCTCAAATTACAAGAAAGCGTATTTCGGCTAAACAGTAACGGCAAGAGATGTTTGACAGTGGAACAAATTGCCTAGGGCAGTGGTGGGCGCGCCTTCGCTGGAGGGTTTCAAACAGAGGCTGGACGGCCATCTGTCAGGGATGCTGTAGCTGTGGATTTCCTGCATTGAGCAAGGGGTTGAACTAGATGGCCTCTGAGCTCCCTTCCAACTCTATGATTCTATGATTTTAAACACCAGGTGGCTTCTCCTGACCATCTAGGTTAATAGCCACCGAGGGCTCTGTCTTCCATTAATTCTTCTACTCCTTCACCTAATACTCCACATTACACTAGAGTTGTGTAGAGGGGATCGTACCAAGATAAAAACCTGGAGTTTTAAACACTCTTGGTATTCTGTAATCGGAGAACCAGGCCATAAGTAGAGGAGTGGGATTTGGCTGGTATTTGCCAGAATAATATTGTGAAGAAAAACAAGTGTGGAAAGAGACCCTGTTTTGCTAACTACGCCAGAGAATTTCTATAGGATTTAAGTTCACCCTCCGTGCTCAGATTATTCTCCTAGGAGGTCGTCCTGCAGAGCATCACTCATTGAAAATAGTTTCTCAGACAAACAGTCGCAGTGACGTCAGTGGAACTGCTTGCATGAATGGAGCCTACTTCCACGGACACCCTTAAGGTGAGTTAAAGGATTGTGAATTTGATTCAGAAGAAGAAAAGGAAACCAAAGGGGCTTTTGAGGGTGTAGGTTAATGTTGCAATGAGATACGAGTTGCTGCTGAACTAGGAAGGCCTTGTAATTTGCCTTTCTTTCTTCGTGTACATCTTCATAAAATCCATAGCGACCGTTTTTACACGGACAGGGGTGGGTGGGCGGTGGGTGTGCTCTCACGGTAGGTGGAGGGGTGTGTGTCCTTTCACATGGACCCACACACCCACCTCCACCCACTGGGCCTCCTCTGGTTTCCTGATGGCCCCATGGGTGGAGATGGTGAGTGATAGATGTAGATGGAGCTCACACACAAACACCCACTGCCCACGCGTGGTGTTTACACGGGCGGACACTGGACACCCATCCCCTCCACCCACCGCTGGCCCATTTCCACGCACACCCACCCCCCGCCACACACCCGCCAGAACACCCAGCGGTCCATGTAAAAACGCCCACAGCCCTTTAGACTTTAAGTAAGCATCTCGGTGTTCATCAACCCGGCTTTCACGGAAACCTTGTAAATAAATAAAAAGCATGCCTACCTTTTGAAATAGAAGCTGATTTCAGTTTCTTGCTGCCAGGGGATAGTAAACAACGGCAGTGCTCAACTCCGGAGCAAATCTGGGGGTGCACCCTCACATCTTCCCCCTGCAGCCACGCCTCGGTCCATTTGAAACCGACCCGGTGGCTGCCGCAGCTTATCATCTGCCCACACAGCGCCCCCCTCACCCGCACCGTAGAGCTGCCGGTGAATCGGCCGCATCTCCACCGCCAGCCGGTGCCCTGGGTTTTGGGGGCTGGCTCCGGGATGTTCCGGAACATCACTAGTGGGGCTCGAGCAGAGTAATCTGTTCCTGCTCCACTCCTAATCTGCCTCCACGTCTGGCGGCCCGCCTTTACACGGATGTTTGCCCGTGTGTGAGGTGGAGCCGAGTCATGGATACCATTAATGTAAAGGCACCCAGTGAATAAAAAGGATTTTCACAAGGGCAGTGAATGTTAGAAGGCACTACCAGGCTGCAAGTTTTCATTGCTTATAGAAGAATACTCCATTTTAGAGAGAAATTTGATCTTTTCTTGAGCCAATCCAGTCTTTCTTTGTCCCCTCGTAACATTGGACTCTTAGGAGTACGTGCCATGCATTAAATTTCTCACATATATTATTATATAGTTTTTTGGGACCGAGCTTGCTGGCAACTGCAAGGGATAGCCCCGTGTTCCATTCTGAGCCTACTCATAGCTCTCCTGTGGGTAAAGCACAGAGAGGGCTGATCCTTGTTTGGGCTTCCCCTACAGCATTGGGCTCAAGGGAGATGTGAGCAGGCGCAAAATGGAGATTGCTGGCAGCTGCACTAAACAGCTTGGGCCTTGTTGAGATCCATCCCCAGCTGTTGCAGTTCAGCCACAGCATCCAATTAAGTAGGATTTTCTTGTGCTGTTGAGGTCCATTAGCCCCAAAGATGAGCTTTCACTGCCTGTGTGATGTAATTAGCCCTGTTTGTATGGTCAACAGGCAAGGCTACATATACAGAAAGTCTGATGGGGGGCCAGTGGTTGCAGAGCTTGCAGACTGGGGCTGAACAGAGGTGATGCTGGCTCCCAACTGTGCTGCTGGTGGAGGTTGTTCAGTGGTGTCTTGTCTCTTTGGAGACAAGATTTGGAGCCACTGGTACAGAGTATGGAGTAGCTTACCCCTCGCTGTAATTGCTGTAGCTGACCATACCTAGAAGTGACCACAATGCTGCAGCAACTCAGCTCGAGTTGGGACGGGAAGCCGCGGCAGACACGGTCTGGACTGGGTCGGGCCACTCATCACACGTTCCTGTGGCTGGGCCACCAGAGTGTGGGGGGTGGGGTAGGGACGGGGGGAACGGGTAGAAGCAGGAATGTGCAGCCAACCCTGCCCCCTTGCTGCGTCCAGTGCCCTGCCCCACTCCATGACGGGCAGTTATGGCGGCTGGCCATGGCCGATTCGATCCAGGCCAGGTCACGGCGGGCCACGCCGTATGGAATAGCCTGCTGTGGCCCGCTTTGCCCCAGTCGAGCAGAAACTAGCTCAAAGTGTAACGTGGTCATAGGTCACGAGCTAACCTCCGACATATTTTCCCAGGCTAGCCTCCGACACAGGCTGTCTTGGGCCAACATCTGGTGGGCCCTCAACAGACAAGAAAACACAGGTCACAGCAGCCCACCATCTCCTCTGTTTTTACCCTCTGTGTGTACACGCATTGGGGCTGATCCCATGTCTTGTGTGTGCATATTTGTGCGTGTGTCTATGCATGCGCAGTGCTCTGCAGAACATGGGACCGCTCCCATTGAAGGGACAGCTTCTCCAATCCTTTCAGAATTTAGCTAAATATCCATTTAGTTTTAAGGGCCTTTTGTTTTTATTTAAGCAGAGGGAAAGGGTCTGAAAGAAAATGATATAGGTATGGCTGGGGTTGCTGGCTACCAAACAGTAGGATTGTTGCACAGAAGACTTAGGGGATAGACTAGGGTCAGTATTTCACATTTACTGGAATGCAGTGCAATTTAGCAAAACCATCCCTGAGTTATAACCTCAACACCGTAAGTAGCTTACTGTCGACAGAACACTTTCTAGTAATCACTGTAAGGTCAGAAGCACTACCATTTCTTACGGATGTAACAGCATTATTTTCTCTATTACTCTGGGCTTTTCTGCGGTTAGTCTTTTCAAGATACGATGACTCTATGGCCGTTTTTGCATGGACCCCCCCCTTTGCTGGGTGTGCGGTGGGAGGGGGGCATCCATGTACATGGGGATGGGTGTCTGCCTGTGTAAACACCACGGGCGGTGGGTTGAGGTGGGTGTGCGCTCCGGGCACACCCCTCTCCACCCATCACCCACCCACAGAGCCTTCGGGGAAAAAATGGAGGCGGCTCCATGGGTTGAGATAGGTGGAGGTGGGTGTGTGCCCGTGGGAAAGAGAGCACCCGTCACTGGCGCACACCCATCCCCCCACCCACCATGTCTGTGCAAAAAGGGCCTATAATGAAGGAATGGGAACGGCAGGTTTATCTGAATGTAAAATCTGTGGTGTTTCCTGAATATATTGGAATGGACTGCTATAAATAGAGACTTTTTACACTACAGGGTGTAGCCACACGAGATGCCTTGGGCAGGCTACCACGCCTTGGGCAGCCTTAACCCACCGGGGCAGGTGTATCGCGCGATGCAACGTATTGTGTGGCCAGTGGCGGCTAGATGTTCCTCCTGCTGCATGCCATGGCAAGCAGCCGGCAGCTGTGTAGTGCATCCTCAGAGAATGGCCAAAGCTCATGTTGCATAGTAGGCTTAACCAATCTTGGATAAGATGTGGTATATGCCCGGGCCGCTACTGCCCCACTGTGCGGTGAGCTGCACAGCAGGGATTTGAGCTGTGGGCACTGTTGGTGGGGTTTTGGTTGAGCCAGGGAAGGGAGGCAGGGCAGAGCCACCCCTTCATGTGGGCCAGGAGGTCTGACAGTCACCCACCTGCTTGCAGATCAGGCCCTCAGCAGCTTGTGTGACTGCACCCACAGTATTTTTAAGAAAAAATCTCCTTCTGGTACCTCAGCTTTCAGAACTATACACTCTGGCTTTACCCTGTTGACTTGACATGAGACTGCCCCAGAGTAAGTAGTTCAAATAATTTTGAACTATGCGCCCCCACCCACCAGCCGCGACTGTGTTCCAACCATGTCCATTCTAACGGACGCCCACCCAGCCACCGCTGCATTCGCACGGACGCCCCTCCCCACTGCCCACGTGGACGAGGGGGGAGCGTCCGTGTGAAAACGGCCTTTGAAAGGTAAGCATCTACTGCATTTGAACTCTTTTGCAACTGTGCAATTTATTTATTCATTTATTTAATCGCATTTATACCCCCCCCCCCCTCCTGAAACAGCTCCTGAAAGTCATTTGGAATTTAGCACTGGAGGTGGGGGGGAATAAGCAATGCCAATCTGTGGAGGATGTTTCCCAACTAAGACCAAAGCTTGCAGCTGAATTATAGAGCCTTGAGAATAAGGAACTTCTCATGAAGTCAGAATCACAGGATTTAAAGCAGAAATGTAGGCAGGTTATGTTATCCTACCAGTACTAGGTGAAAGATTCTCTCTTTTCAGTTTTTAATAATATACGTGTATTACATCTTATGCTAGGGCACCAGAAATCAGGAATGGGGAACCTCAGACCCCATGGCTAACTTTTATTTGTCCCTTTTTCAGCTCTTGAATCTGGTCCCTCGATGAAGTTCCTTCCCCCAAGACCTGAACGCCTGAGCTTGGGGTAAAGGAACAGAGATGAGGACATACACACAAGGACAGGCACAGATCCATGGCACACATCTATAAAGCAAGTCCTGTGAGGAAAGGTTGAAGGAGCTGGGTATGTTTAGCCTAGAGAAGAGAAGACTAAGGGGAGACAAGATAGCCATCTTCAAGTATCCGAAGGACCGTCACAGAGAAGGTGGTGCAAACTTGTTCTCTGTTGTTCCTGAGGGCAAGACTAGAACCAATGGGATCAAATTACAAGAAAGCAGATTTCGGTTAAACATTAGGAAGAATTTCCTAACAGTAAGAGCCTGTTCGACAGCGGAACAGACACTGTCTAGGGCGGTGGTGGGCTCTCCTTCGCTGGAGGTTTTCAGACACAGGCTGGACGGCCCATCTGTCGGGAATGCTGTCGCTGTGGATTTCCTGTATTGAACAGGGGGCTGGACTAGATAACTAGAAATCCCTTCCAACTCTACGATTCTATGATCTGGACCCTCCTCTTCCTGAGCCCCCCTCCCCCAACTCCTGTGCAGTCTTCGAGGCTTTGAGTCATTTTCAGCATGGCCACCTTGGGGGGGAAAGGTTCCCCACGCCTGCCATATATACAATAGCTCCTACAGTATGGATACCTTGATGTAAAATGCCAGAAACAATTTACAGCAGGCCTTTCACTTGAGGAGCTGGATTAGATTTTCATGTATACCCTCCTCTCCGCTCCTGCCAAACATGTATACCTGAAAAAACATAGGTGATAACGGGAGAATGTGTTGATCTGCAGTACTTTATGCCCCAGTGAAACTTGTGCGTTATGAAAAATAAAATAAATAAAATAAAAAATAGCAAGGTATCAAAATTATTCCCCTGTCCTGTCAAAATCACTGGAAGTGTCCTTTCTTCATTGTCAAGGGAGAATTGCATAGCGTAGGTCCCGAAAAGAGTGTCACTGTGTTGTGGATCACTTGACGTACAGCATGAAGTCCATTTTCTTTGTGTGTTTGCAGACAAGAGATAACGTCTCTGAAGCGGGTAGTAAGTTGTAACCTGTAACGGCTCTGACATTCAGAACTATAAAAGTGCAGTGAGCTGAGGGGCTCTTAGCGTCTGCTTATTTGGATAACCTTGAAGCAAAAATCTGTGGCCAGAGATACGGCAATTTGAAAAGGCCTATGTAGCAATACTTCTCTGTCTTACTAAGTAGAGGATTAATAAGTTAGGGCTAGATAACGGCACAGTTGTTCTCATCACTCATTGAAAAGAAACAGTTTATAAAGTGATAGGAAAAAAAAGTGGTTTGAGAATCACGCCTGCATTTCCCTGCCTTATGGCTTTTCCATGTCTAATAGACAGGCTTGGGATGTGATCCTTCAGCTGCTCCCTGCATGGAACTTCCATTTGTCTCTCAGAGGATTTGGCGAGTGGCAAAGCTATTAAGTGCCTCTCAGTGGAGCGATGAAGAAAGGGTTCTGTCCAGCAAATGGTTCTAAAGAGCATGACCCCATCCTGTTTTTTTTCATGCTGGTGTAAATCTAGAGCACCTATCAACTTCAGTACAGCTACATTGTACCTGAAGACAGAATTTGGCCCATTGGTCTGTGATAGTCAGTGGGCCTATTCCCATGGCCCGCAAATCCCGCACGCATCTCTATTGACCACACATGGAGCCGTGCGGATTCCCCACGCATGTGCACGCACACGGGATCTGCAGATCACGGGATCCATTCCAATAAGGGCTACATAAGGATGGTTCAGAACAACGGTTCCATTTTCGTGGACATTTCCCCAAAAATGGAACAATTGTTCAGTATTTCATCCAGAATTCCGATGCCAATCGGAATCCTTGTCGAAATAAAACATTTAAAAATGGTAAAAAAAAAAATGGCACTGTCCATGTCCAAAATGCCAGCGCTGCCATTGGGCACAGCTGTTGCACATGTGCAAAATTGCACGCACAGATGGATTCTAATATTTCGTGCAGTCTGATTTTTGTTTGGACCCAACGAATCACCCGGTTCCAATCAAAATCAGAACTGGGCGAAATTCCTCTTTCAGTCCTAGGGCCACGTTCTGACAAACCAAGTAATTTGACGTAGGTGCACCTTACTTTGGTTTTACTCCTGATGTCTTCAGACAAACAGATGGCTCAACTAACGCTATTCAGGAGTAAGGGAGAGGAGTATTTACTTGTCAGGGGCTAGTGGAAAGCTGGGCTCGGGAGTCTGTGCAGAATCGTGTCCTGAAAATAGGTGCAGAATTGGGTCGAGCCAGTAGTACAGGCTGGGGACCGGCACACGGACCATGGGAAGTGGGACAAGCAGGCTGGCAAACAGGGCAGGAGAACCCGTTTCCGGGCAGCTCAAGCAGAAACAAACAGAGTCTAAAGAGAGAACAAAAGAAACCTATCTGAAATCAAACTGAGTCTAGGGCAAAGCAGAGCCAGTCCAAGGGCATCGGGAAGAGAGCTCGGAAAAGCATAACGAATCCAGCTGACGGCAAAGTAGCTTCTCAGGAAACAAGAAGATGAAACAAATGATCCACCCAGCTTCCTGTGGCTGCAGTAGGGATGGGAATTTTGGTTTCGGATAGAACCAAAATGCCCCCAAAATGGCCATTTCAGTTCTATCTGAAATTTCGATTCTTGTTTTGTTTCGGGGATTTTGGAGGAATTTCTTTTGCATTTTTTTGTTTTTTTAAAAAATTTTCAATGCAAAAAAAGGTAACAAAATATAATGCAACACCTCCCCCCCCCCCCCCCCCCACTCTCCTAACTGAAACAAGAACCAAAAAATCTTGGAGAACTGAAACTGAAAAACAAAACCGAAAATCATTCCAGAGCCCCACTCTTAGACTGCAGACCTGCCTTTCGTATGGCAGGCAGTCAGCCAGGAAGCTAGGGGGCACAGAGCCCTGCTGAAGAAGGGTGTGGTTTGACCAGCCTTGGAAAGGCCTTCAGCAAATTCACAAGGCCCTGGGCAGAGAGCAGGTGTGGTGCTCAGGAGCCAGCCCTCACGTTCAGGGCCCCCAAGGGTGCTGTCTCAAGCCCACTTTCCTTACAGTACTCCTGAAAAAGTCAGGAGTGCACACACCCCTTTGGTTTGTATTTTGAAATCCCCGTTCCTGGGAAGCGTTATCTGTGTGCGGTCATTACATGTCCGTGAGGGGGGAGATTGCCGCAGTACTACTCGGAACACTACCGAAGTAGAGTAGTTCAGTTTCATTCAATCAAAGTAGCTACTTTGGTTGATGACGTTCATCTGAACGCTGCCGAAGGGGAACAGTTAATCTGCTTTAACTAAATCAAAGTGGTTACCTTTGGTTTGCCTCTGCTCAGCAGAACATGGCCAAGGAGAGCAAGCTAAGTGAGGACACTCCTTGAGATAAACACAGGCAGAGCCAGCGTGAAACCGATCTTATACAGAACTCCCCACTGATTTGAGCATTAAACTCAGATTAGAAGCTGATGGACTGATGCATCTAAAATGATGGAATCTATATTCTGAGGCCTTGCTTTGGTACCTAGGAACCTAGTCATTTGCAAGGTGTTTGGGTATAAAGGGAACGGCTAAAGGAAGACCATGGGGCCAGGGGACAAATATTTTTCAGGGGCAAATTGTGGTGGTGACAGCTTTTAAAGAAACCCCAAGTGCTTTTCTCCTAATGCAGTTGCGTATTGTAAACTCTGGTCATGAGCCACGCACCACTTACTCCAGAGTAAGAGCATGTTCACACGTTCATGAAAGTGTCCTTACAAGGCCAGGAGAAAACATCTGATTGCAAATCTCACAGATTGGGTGTATGTGTGAATGCACTATTCTGTGTTATATTTGCTTTTATGCGCATTTTCTCCCCAGCTTGTAAAAGTTGGATTTCACAGCTCCGTCACTCGGCCTTGTATATGCATATAAAAGCAGAAATGACACGGAATAGTGCATTCACACGTACACAAAAATCCACGAGATTTGCTATCGGATGTTTTCTCCCAGCCTTGTAAGGACACTTTCATGCACGTGTGAATGCGCCCTCATGGATCGCAGCCTCTCAAATTTGGAAACAGGTGCCGGGTTCATTATCCCAGAGAGGAAGAGCCTATGTTGGCCAAGAGAATGAACTGGGACAGAAATGTGCCCAAAATATCCAGACCCAATGTCACTTAATATGAAACTGATTTGAATTCTTGAATGAAAAACCATTTGGTTTTCCACTCTTTCCAAATGGCCAGCTAGCGAAGAGTGTGCATGACTCATGAAAAGAAACATTTTGTGAAGAATACTCTGTGGAAAAATCACATATACAGTGATAAACATTTAGAAGTTCCTGCTCCATGCTCCTTGTAGAGTGACGTGACATTAGGCATGTTGGGCTCTGTATAATTATAGATTATAGTGGTTCCTGTCAAAGCTCCAGAGCCCTTGATGCAAATGTTTGCTTGACAGTCCCTAGGTGAACCGGCTAGCTAGATCCAAACGTAACACGTCAGTGTATATAAATGTGTGTACCGAATACATTTTTCAGAGCAGCCTTTTAGTGATTTAGTGTTTTCCCAAATGTAGATACATAGATTTGAAAACGCCAAACATCTTACCCTTAGGAGGCTTAGGGGAGGGCAGGGAAAAACATTCTCTTCACATTTCATAGAGACGTCTTTCCTGTTCTGGGAACTTGCCGCAATCAAGTTTGTTATGGAGACATCAGTGTCTCCAGGGTGAAGAGCACTGAATTTATTGTAATCCAGTTGTGCTGAAAAATGTAAGGGGGTTTGTTGCTGCAAGTGTGTTCCATTTGATTCTAACAAGAGACATTAAGCTTGATGCCTCCAGAAATAAAAGATGATGTGCCCCATCCAACTCCAATTTAAGTGAACGGATTGAAGTTGGATTGAGCCCCATTTGGCTGTACTTATGTCTAGTAACAGTCGCCAGCTTCAAACATTTTGAACAAAAGGAACTGTTAATTATTATAATAGCTATTTCTAAACTGGTTGATGATAATATGTTGTTTTAGCACAAAAGGTGTAAGTCAGGTTTCTCAGATTAGAAATTCAACAAGGGCTGTATTTTAGTCTTAGCTTTTATTGATGCCTATATACACCGTGGCTCCAGATTTGTATTTTTATTGGCAAAGGAGTGACTGAAAAACACTTGTGGGTGCAATCCTCACCCTTCAGCGTCAGTGGGAGTTTTACCATTGACTTCAATGGGTTCAGGACGGTGACTTTGGAAAGATAATTCCATAAGTTTCAGTTCCAACCCAGAAGCTTTTCTTCTCAAATAATTAAAAAATAATAATAAAAAATCACCAAATATTGCTGAGCAGAATAGTTGCGTGAATCGCAGAAGCATGTGGCGGGTCGGAGCTGTGCCATCCGTCTGAACTGCTTTCATAACAAGCCCTTCTGCTTTGTTTCATTGGGGTTTTCAGACGGACGCGAAGGCAGCCTGCCCCAGAGCTACTCCAGGGTGCACCATCATGTCTACCCGCATCCAGCCCTGCCTGGGTCGGGTTCAGACGGACCCGCAGTCTGCCATGCGGCATCCCCCGCATGGCACCATAGAGTTGCGTATCATCACCTGATGCTCTAGGCTGGCGACAGCAACTCTGTGAAGTTGCCAGGGGCAACGGCGGCTGGAAGAGGAGCAGCAGCGTGAATGTACACATCAATTGGACAGCTGCTCTGCTTCACGCCGGTGGCCTGGGTTTGACCGCCAGCCAGTGCTCCAGGATGTGCCGGACCACTGCCGGTGGGGCCGTGCCTGCATATCTTGTGGGGCTGCCGGGTTTCCCGGGGGTGAAGCAGGCTGGTGCAGCCAGTACATGGACCAGCCCGTCCGTCTGAAAACACCCATTGTGTGGTTCCTTCCTTACATCTGCATTCTAACTAGGCTGTCCTGGGCCTCAGGAACAACGTCTTAACCTTTGGTATTCAGAATAGCAGAAATGTGCTAAACCATAATAGATCAGTAACAGAAATTAGAGGGGGTTGCCATGTTGGTACCAAATATAAGAGTTGGAAACAAAGGAGTTCAGATGAGATCTTTTATTGGACCGAGTTCTGGTGGTGAGAGCATGCATGGAAGCTTTTGGGCCACACAGGGCCCTTCATTGAGCATATGGGAAGTTAGAACTACAGACTGAACAATGCAGGACATGTATGTTTTGGACCTCCACTAAAAGAGCCCCTCATGTTGATGGAGAGTAACTTACAGAACAGTATGAGCATGTGTTACAGAAAAGGTGGCCATAGCTATCTTCCTTGAAGCAAAGTTTAGAGATTCTCAGCAGCTGATGGGTATCAGCATATAGTGATGCCTTATTCATTGCAAATGAACACCTGTACAGATGTTGGATGGCTGAATTCTATCCCGTGTTGAGCTGTTGCGAGAGGCGGCTAAGGAATTCAAGGATCTTCTTTCTCCTGTTGCCCACCCCAAGCCAGAAAGATTTCTCCTTGTAAAGAGTCACAATAGCTGGTGGTTTGTTTTTTTCAGTCCTTCTGAAATAGCTCTAGTTAGTCATGTTGGGATTTCATTGGTGGAGCACATTTTTAGAAGGAATTTGTTTCCATTCCATGGTACCTCTCATGCTGCTGGAAAATATCCCCCTCGATGGGCTGATGAGCTTAACTCCACTGTTGTTAATTACGGGGCACCATCATAGGTCACCGGTGTGAGTGAATGCACGATTCTTCTCTGTCGGTCAGAATTTGATCCTTGGAGAACTTCTGTTTCGTAAACCTTGCCGGAACTATCTCGTACACAGGGCCAGTCTTAGAGTTTGCAGGGCCCGGGGGTGAAGATAAAATGTAGGGCCCCTTTCTCTAGTTAACCATGGGATGGAGACTAATTAGAGAAAGGGAACTTGTGGTCCCACACCATCCCCCGTTGCCCCGCCCTCTCAAGAACAGCCTCCATGGGGTCCTAGATGTGAACGTGTTTGGGGGCCCAGTGGGAGGGAGGTGGGCCTTTCATCTTGCCAAATGGGAGACACTATGGGCCCCCCAGAAGTAGAGAAAATAGTGGGGTCCAGAGCGGTTGACCCGGGTCGCCCTATGGTAAGGTCGGCCCTGCTCATACACACCATGGACTCATGCCAATTGTTCCACCAATTTTAGCTTACTTGTTTCTGTTCTAAGTGAATGAAGAGTGCAGTAGAGGAAACTCAATTAGCTAACACCCGCTACCTGTGACAGCTCTATATTCATGGGCCAGGGTGCAGGATAATATATGGCTGTTCTGGTATTCTTGGAGCTTCCTAGAATAACAATAAAAAAGCACCACTTGGTTAACCAAATCTCCTGGGAGATTGAGCATAACCTCCCTGCAGCCCCCTGCCCAGCTCAGATGCTTTTTATTAGTCTCTATAGTCGTTCGTGCCAATAAAGAATCATCTTGGGAGCTCTGGTCTGGCTCTTGCATGCGTTGTTTAACAAAATATAAAAGACCCAGAGTTTTGACGTTCCTGTGGTAGCAGAACAATGCCTTTTCAAATTTAAGTTTCAGGAGTCTGTAGACAAGGCCTCACTTCTCAAATCAGCCGTTTGAATGCATGGGATAATCTCAGTGACTCAGTCTTATCAGGGTCCCGCGTTCACTGCATCTTGCCCATTGCTGCCAATGCGGAAAACAGTCAATGTGGGTCCCTTGTCTTAATCTTGATGTTAACATCTGGTAGGTCACATTGGGTGTAAACAGATGGACAGCCTGCCCTGCCTCTGCTCCACCTCACCCCTGGGCGGCCCATCTGTCAAGGTGGGCTGGCAGATGTGCAGGTGGAGCAGAGCTGGGGCACTGGCTGGAGGCAGAGCTGCCGTCTGTCCGCTCTACTCTCAATCGGGGGTTGCCCTGGGCAACACCATAGAGCTGTGGGCAGCAGCCTGGAGTGTTTGGTGATCTGCCTGCAACTGTATGGTGTGGGGGAGGAGGTGCCGTGCCGATGGACTGTGAGCCACAACAGCTGCCAGGTCTGTATAAACCCGGCACAAGTGAGACTGGACGCAGGGGGCGGCCAGCCCCGGGTCCCAACTAGGGTGGCCATGCCTCCCCTTTAAAAGAGGATGCTAATGGAAAATACATGGTGCAGGGCTGCATTGGTTCCAATACAGCCCTGTACCATGTATTTTTCATAAGCGTCCTCTTTTAAAAGGGAGTTATGGACACTCTAGTCCCAACTGAAGACACCCTATGTCCCAGACCTACAGAATTTATCCTTCCAGAGCTTAACCTTTAAGATGTGAGTGGGTCCGCTAAGTTTATAAAAAGAGTCTTTTGAGCATATTTACTCATCTTGTTTAATCTTAAAGCCGTGCCTGTAGAATATGGGCTCTTATTTATACTAGGCTAAATTCTGGCACAATTCACTGTAAGTTTTGATGGTGATGTAAATGCAAGTGTGTCCACAGGGCAGGGTAGTACGATGTGTGGAACTGAAGAAAGGGGGTTGGGTTTCATGAAGGAATTAGATTAATGTAACACCAAGAGCCCATAAATGTAAGACAAAGTAGCAGCTATAGTACAAGCAATCGGTCAAAGGTGGGGAACTTCCAGCCCATAAGCCTATTGGATTTTCCAGCCCAAAGTTCCCCACCCCAAGAGCCACAAACCAAAATCTCCATATGGCCAAGAGCCACAAAACAGAAGTGTGCGAGTGTGCACCCCTTTGAAGCGCCTCCGCCTCACTCCTCTCTTCCTCTTCTCCTATGTGACTGGCTGATGGAGCGGGTGCTGTGCAGTCCCAGCGGCTGAGATTCTGAGGAGCAGCTGGGATTCAGCTGCTGAGACTCCGGTGCTTTGAAGACAGACAAGACCATGAAAGCAGCGAGGGTCTGAGACTGGTCCTGGTTGGGAGCAGCATGTGAAATACCCGAGAGCCATATGTGGCTCCCTAGCCACAGTTTGCCCACCCCTGCCATAGGATAGGAAGGCTTTATTTGGTTTCTTTCTTCCCCTGTCATATGCCTGAAAGCCTTTCCTCCATGCTCCACTGGGGCCCCTGAGATCAGTTGGGAGCATCCTGTTATGGTTACAGCTTGCATTGCCCCATTGAAATGAATAGGTTCGGTTTCCCATTGACTTCAATGGGGGGGGGGCGGTCCCATTCTAGTCAATGGGGGGAAAATACGAACCAATTCCAATCCGATTCAAATCTGAAGCAATGGAATCTGATTCCGGTTTCAATCCAATTCTGGTTTTCTGTCCAATTTCCCATCCCTATTCAAGAGGTTTGCCCATTTTTGTGAGTACCTGTTTCGACTCTATACTTTGCATATCTTTGGGGCTGCAGGATTATACCTAGGTCTCAAAATGGGGCACGACGAGATGTTTGGGAATCACTGGTTTCATTTAAATCACTGGTTTAAATATTCTCCTTGCAGCCCCATCGATCATCCTTGCTGGATGCCACAGTGATGTCACAATTTGAGGTGGTGTAAACTTGAGTAGGGATGATTTACATTAGCTGAGTTGTGGCGAGTCACTTTGCATTGGTGAGATCATCGCATATTTCCACAGATAATTACTAATGTTTCTCGTGAGTAAAATTCACTGCTGAGAGAGTGGAAAGGAGATGAAAATTTGCCCTGTGACTTTACTCAAAAATACTCAGGAGGGAAAGTCTATCATGGGGAAAGCCTTTAATGATCAAAATTGCTTGATTATTAGCAAATAATATGGAAATAAATGGATCTAAATTTTAAGTAAGATACTAAGAGTTTCAGTGAAGAGAGATGGTGTAGCCTGGTGGATAATGAGTTGGGTTCAAATTTCATTTTAGCCACAAACTTACTAGCGTGGGCTTTGGTAAATCACTGTTTCTCAGCCTCAGTTCTCCATCTGTAAAATGGGAATAATAATGACCTATTTCAAATGATTTTTGTGAGGGTGAACTACAGAAGTATTATAAAGCACTTTGAACACTTGAAGTAATATGTAAATAATAAAGAGAAAGGGATATGCATGAGGTGTGCAACACTTGTGCATGTGCACCGTTTGTGCGAAGCACGGTTTGGGTTTGAGTGTGTTGTGGATTGCAGTCATAGTCATTAAGATGGTGGGGCCAATCGCATTTGCTGCGCGTAACCCGCATGCGCGCAATCCGCATGCAGGTCCATTGTAAGTCCATTGTGCCATGTGGGACCTGTGCGGATTCTGCTTGGAGGGGGGTTTAGGATTGCGGACACTGAGGCTGATACCAATCCCTGTGGATCCTGATTGCTCAGGTGCGTGTGCGCACAGCTGCGTGCAAACCATGTGGCTCTCTATTGCGGGCTCTTTGTGTTCTGGGGAAACTGCACGCATGCATGTGTGAACGCGGGATCTCTGGGGTTCAGGATTCAGCCCACTGTCTTTTGTTGGACCAGTTTCTATTGTTGAGTGTGTGCAAGCTATTGAGCTTCAAAGAGTTATTTTGACAGGCACAGAGAAGGTTAGAGATCTGATTTAGATACAGTGACACTAGGTTGAATTAGAATATGGGAGTCTTGGGCCTTTTCAAGTGCATAGGGTCGACAGTGCCAAGCCTAGATAAGTAATCCTTTTATGTAATTTTTGGCTGGTGCGCATATGTTTCTGCAAGCCACGCTTTGTGCAAAGGCTTTTTTGACTGTCTGCATGCTCACTTCTACCGTATCTAATATTTTGATAGCCGTATCTTGAAATCTGTCAGAAGAAACCCTGGTTTCAGTATTCACCTCCGCTAATGGGAATTAAGAATAAATTGTGACCACATGCTCAGGTTTTATCCCTGCAGTCAGAACCAGGAAACGTGCTGGAGGAAATCAGATCCGAAATATTCAGAGAACTATTTCTAGCTTTCCTAATCTAAAAGCTGATGAGTGGGCTCCAAGAAAAGATAATGCAAATTTCACAAATTCAACCCAGCTGCTTTCTTTAAAATGGAATCGTAGTCTCCTCCACAAATACGACAGAAAGGTGGGTGAAGAACAACTGTTGGCAATGTTGTTTTGAAACAGCTGACATTTATCTCAAGTGGGTTTGGGTTTTTTCAGAAAAAAAATATTGGGCTACGTACGGCCTTCAATGTAAATTATTGAGCTGATATTTAGCAGACTCTGACAAATGGGTTCTGTGCAATTGCTACCAAGGCCTCGTTCACGTATAACTGTGAAGGGATGCGTCTTGTAAAGAATATTTGTCTGGTGGTATCTCTGGACTGTGTGAACACTCAGAAGGGCTTGACTAGCTCCTATCATTCCCTGTCTGCAGAACTGTTACCCCTTATGAGCATTCACATATTATGATAGGGCTCACTGACACAATACCCTTACCACCACCAGTTCCTTTATCTCTGTTTCTATTGCCCCATAGCTATGCATTCATACAACTGCGGGTTTCCCTGCATTTCAATGGCCTGCCCCCTGTATCAAGTGGTAGAGGTCAAGGTGCCATCAAGGAGCAGAGGAAGTGGTAAAGATCTAGGTTTGTGCCACTAACCACTCTAAATGAGTGTTGTGTGAATGGACCCTAAAAGATAACTTACCTATGAGTGGTAATTATCACAAACAAACTCCTCCTCCTTACATTGGCTGTTATTAGACGGGATGTGCCCATGTGGGTCCACCCATCCCCCATGGACCCGGACACCTGTTTGAAGGCGGCTTGGGTGGTGGAGGCGCAGTCCCGCGACCCATACACTGCCCACCCATGCTCCCGCACGGAGCAACCCAGGTTTTCCCTGGGGTGGGGGCATGGGTGGGTGTCAGGGAGGAACATAGGGTCACACACGTGTGACCCATATTTACCAGACTACAAGTCTGGTAAATATGTAATGCAACAGGTTCCACATGTATGTAATGTTACAATTGAAAACTGTAAAACCCAAATCAGGGCTGTGACACGTGACCAAACTCCAGGAAATGCAAAGAGATACAAAGAATGTGTATTTGGCAACCCTAGCCAGACAGACCTGCGGAGATGCAAAACAACATTCATGTTTGCCTGGGTTGCCTACGTGACACGTCACACATTTCTCCTAGGCGGAAAACCCAAGACAAAGGGACGAGCCGGGATACTTAAGCAAGGGCCATTAAGCCAGCTTCGCTATCGCTTGCCCAGAGCCACCTTGAGCACTCTCATCTGCATCCTAAAAGCTGCCAACCAGGAAGGCTGGAAAGACATGAGCTGAGAGACAGGTTTTTGCTCTCTAGCAACTCTAAAGTCTGGAGACCAAAGGACTGAGAGAAACTTATGAACCTTTGTAGGGTAAGATGCTTATTTAGGAACTCAACCAGTATAGATCAGGAATGCGTTATATTTACCTTTGATTTCTAGTAACCATTCTGTATCAACTATCTTGCTTATGTAATCAATAAACTTACTTCTTATCTTTATGATGAAGTGTTTGTGTCTAACATTGGAACACAAGTGAGCAACAAGAGTTCTCAAGCTCTTGCGAACCCAGAGAGTAAAGAGTCTGTAAACAGGAAGGATCGGGCCCTTGAGTGACAAAGGAGTTGTCCCTGCGGCAGACTTGAATCAGCCAGAGAGAGAAACTAATTCAAGCGGGCTGTGCGTGAGGGAAACTGAGTCACTCAAACCCGGTAAAGTGGGGGTGTGGACCCTCCAACCCGTGACAGTGGGCAATGCGTGGGTGCAGGCGCACACCCATCTCCAGCTGTGTGAATGTCGTTCCCCTCCCCCCCCTTATTTGAAGTGTGCTGGCACTTTATCCAGTGCATATGAACCCAAGTCCATCTAAAAACAGCCTTAGTTGGCATGTGAATGCTCATAAGTGGTACCAGTTCTGCAGAATGGGTGTGTTAGTAGCTAACCAAACACTTCTGACCATTCATATAACCAGAGATACTACTAAATATATACCCTGTGGAAAAAGAATACCCTTTAACATAATGTGGGAACGAGGGCTAAAAACGACATTTGGGTCCTGTTCTGGCAAACAGAGGTAAAGTGAAATCACTGCTTTGATTTAATTAATTAAATCAAAGTCATTTCTCCAGTAGTGTTCAGATGAACAGTGTAAACTGAAGTAGGGCTGTGTCAATTCCCCATCACCCGAGACATAATGATCTCTGAACCGAGGTCACTACCCTCGCACTCAAGAACATTCACACCAGTTGTTTTGAAATACAAACCCAAGGGGAGTGTGTACTCCTGATTTTACAGGGAGCACATACTTCTCTTCCGACTCTGGAATAACATCAGTTTAGTGCTCTCCGTTAGTGGTTGAAAACAAACATAACGCTACGCCACTTTATCACCACTTTAAAATGTTGTATGCACGTTGCAAGGCTGCATGGGGCAGGGATACAGCCCTGCAATATGTATGCGAAATGTTAAAGCGGAATTAGCATTAGGTCCGTTTTCACCCGATGTGAATGCTTCGGGAATAAAAGGCCCAGCTGTGAACATGGCCTGGGTAGCCATGCATATTTAACCTTTATATATGGATTAGTCACTACCCCTTTTCTCCCGTGGAATTTAAATAATAATTCTGCAGGAGACTTGGGGCCCGATTCTGCACCTCACTCCGCCGGCTGCATGCGGGGGGTGGGGGTGGGGGCTTCCAGGGATTGCTTCTGCCCCACCCTGCCCAGCCTCGTAGATGCAGTGCAGGGTCTCCCCCCACCCCTGTCAGACTGTATTGGGGTCTGGGGGGGGGAGGCGTCCAGGGCTTGCCTCTCCCTCCCCTCCCCTCCCCTGCCCCAGCTTGGCAAATGAACACACCTAGTAGCGGTGGTGGTGGCGGCATCCATTTTTTTCAGCGCTGTTCAGTCACTCCTTCTGGCCGCTTCCTGGCCCCTCCCAATGGGGCCTTCCAGAGTGTCTCAGCCAGATGATGTCATCTGGCGTCACCGCTTTGGGAGACCCTGAATCTGAAGAGCGCGAAAAAAATGGATGCCGCCACTCCTACTAAGTGTGTTAATTTGCCAGGCGGGAGGGAGGCAAGCCCTGGCAGCCCCACCCCCCATGCAACCTGGCCGAGGGGGGGAGCCCCAAGGGTTTATTTATCCCTGTCCCCCCATGCACTGCGCTGGGAGAAGTGGGGCAGGAGATTCCTCAGGAGGAGGGGGGGTGGGTTCTGCGGGAAATCCATGAATCGCAATCCCGCTTTTGGCTCGGGACCCTGGTCACCATGGCTGCAATCCTCAAACCACTTCTGGCAGTATAATCTGGAGTAAGTGGCTAGAGGACATTAGCCTAGTTGGGGACCAGGCAAGCTATGTTTACACTGTGTGGTTCTCTCATCTAACATCTAGCCCGCTTGTATTGGTTTACAAGGCTGCCGCAGTCTTTCTAATGCAAAACTTCGGTTCTTCGGCTCATGCAAATCGCTCAGTATGTTAGTCCAACGATCGCGGGTTCGTTCCTCACCACTGCCAACCTACCCAGGGGCATCATATTACAAGTGGTGGCCTGCGCAGCAGAACCAGGAAGTTAGCCCAGAGCTCTTAAGTTCCAGATCAGTTCCTTAAACAAGGTTAACAGCCCTGAGGTAATAACAAATCATGAGTCGGGCTCCTAAAAATGGTAAGTTTGGCTTAAGGGAACAATGGCTTTCTAGTTCTTTTTTATTGGTCCCTTAGTTTCTTCCAGGCAATTCTGCACAACTGTCATAGTTAGGGCAGTTATATTTTTTCCCCCAATGAAAGTGGGGTTCTCTATGTTTTATCAAAAGTCCCTCCCTCCCTTTTAGCCTTAAATCAGAGGGAATTACCCTCCGACCTTGACGACCGCCTCATCAATGACCTTGTCAAGCTGTGGAACACCTTGCTGACGGAGGCCATTGATCAAACAGCTCCCAGGTGTCCGTTGCCCAGGTGGAGGCTCCGCAGACCTCCTTGGTTCTCTGAGGAGCTGCGGATGCTGAAGCAAGAGGGGCGATGGTTGGAGCGACGGTGGTGTTGTTCTCATGCTGAAGCTGACAGATTGCGACATAGAGCTAGTTTACGAGCCTATGCCATGGCCATGAGGACAGCAAAGAGGGAGTTCTTTGCTGCCTTGATAGCATCCGCAAAATCCCGTCCAGCAGAGCTCTTCTGGGTTGTGCAGGGGCTGGTCAGTCCGGCCTCCCTCAATCCTGGGGTTGAGTCATCATCTGCCTGCTGTGACCTTTTTGCAGATTATTTTGCAGAGAAAATCACTCGTATTCACCAAGACCTCGATGCCGCAATTAATACAGTGGAGGAGGTAGAGGGTGTAGAAGTCCCGGCTTGTCTGATTTTGTGGGATCACTTTCAATCGGTGACACCCACTGACGTGGTAGAGGTGCTTGGGGTGGTTTGAGCCACTTCTTGTGAATAAAAGCTGCCAGGAGACAATGGGGCCATTGTTGGCCAGGGTGGTCAGCGCCTCCCTGCGGGAGAGCAGAGTGTCAGGCTGCCTCAAGGAGGCGGTGGTGCGGCCTCTGCTCAAGAAACCATTGCTTGATGCTGACTCCCCTGCCAGCTATCGGCCTGTCTCTGACCTTCTCTTTTTAGGGAAGTTAATTGAATGACTAGTGGCTCAGCAGCTCCAGGGGCATCTGGATCACGTCAGTTATCTTGATCCTTCTGTCTGGCTTTCGTCCGGGTTATGGCACTGAGACAGCACTTGTGGCCTTGGTAGATGATCTCCGCCGTGAAAAGGACCGGGGTCGCTCGACCCTATTGGTCCGGTTAGATCTTTCAGCTTCATTTGATACCACTGACAATGAGATGTTGGTGACGCACCTGCGGGACAGTGCGGGAGTGGGCGGGACCATTCTTGAGTGGTTCTGCTCATTCCTGACCGGGAGAACTCAGCGAGTGGTACTCGGTGATTGTTTTTCATCACACTGAGACTTCCCGTGTGGGGTCCCGCAGGGTTCTGTCTTGTCCCCTTTCTTTTTTAATGTGTATATACAGCCGCTCGGTGAAGTGATCAGGGGGCATGGGGTGAGATGTCATCAGTATGCAGATGACACCCAACTGTATCTCTTGTTTTCAAGTGACCCAGGCCCAGCTGTCTCGGTGGTTACCCGGTTTTTGACAGCTGTGGGGGACTGGATGAGGGCTTATCGATTGTGACTGAATCCTGACAAGATGGAGGTGATGTTAGTGGGTAAGTTGGTGGATGTGACGGCTCCCTCAATTGATGGGATCTGTGCTCCACTGACTTCCCAGGTGTGGAACCTGGGGGTGCTCCTCAATGCGCAACTTCGTCTGGATCTCCAAGTGGAGATTTTTGGCGAGGAGTGCCTTCCGCCAGTTACATCTAGTGTTTGGCTCCGGACCTGGCCACGACCATCCATGCTTTTATTACCTCTCGGTTAGACTACTGCAATGCGCTCTACATGGGGCTACCTATGGTGATGGCTCGGAAGCTGCAGCTGGTGCAGAATGCGGCAGCCTGGCTGTTGGAGGGGCTGGGTCGCCGGGAGCACATAACACCAGTGCTCTGATCTCTGCACTGGCTACCAGTAGTCTTCCGGGCTCGATTTAAAGTGTTGGCTTTGACCTTTAAAGCCTTACATGGCCTGGGCCCTGCTTACTTGTGAGATTGCCTCACTCCCCGCACTTTGGACCGGCCCCTGCGGTCATCTGGGGGTGCCTTGTTGGAGGTTCCCCGGGTTTCCCGGGGGGCCACACAGAATAGGGCGTTCTCGGTGGCCACACCGCGCCTCTGGAATTCCCTCCCGGTGGGGGCCCGTCTGGCCCCGGACCTCCCGATGTTTCATAAGAACTGTAAGACCTGGCTGTTCCATCAGGCGTTTGGTGAGGGAGAGGGGTGAAGGGTTGGATAGGGGGTAGGGATTGGGAGGGTGGAGTGCGGTTTTGTGTTTTTTATGATATTTATTAAGGGATATATTCTAATTGTTTGTCGTATTTTTATTGTATTTACGTTGAGTATTGTTGTTAGCCGCCCTGGGCTGCTTGTGGCAGGAGGGGCGGGATACAAATTTTTAAAATAAAAATGAAAACAAAATAAAGCAGGGATGGGGGAACCTTTTCCTTCCCATGGGTCACTTTGAAAATGAGGACAAGCGCTGTGGACTTAGGTAGGAGTTGGGAGCAGGGGTGCTCAAAGCGTGTGCTCAGGGGAAGAAAGAGAAGGGTCCAGGTGATAGCTCTGCCCCTCTTCCAGTGCGTGTGACCTCGCCTCAGCGTCATTCCCCTGAAATCACTCTCTCAGTGCTTGAGGGTAGAGACTGAACCCAGGAGCCAAATCCAAGAACTGGAAAGGAACGGGGTCAAATGAAAAACCGGTGCTGACCACATTTGGCCCATGGGCCACAGGTTCAGCTGGTTCATGGGGCACCTTTCCGCAGCCAGGACTGAGCAACAGGAATTGGGTGAGGGGTGGGGAAGGGGATGCCATGGTACCGGCAAAATTCTGGCCGTGGGTGCATATTTTAAAAATCCACCCGTTTGGGCAGATCAAAATAGTGGTCATATCCTGGAAAATCTGGACACTGTGGTAACCCTAGCAGTGCCACTGTTCCCACCCAGAAGTCATGAGATCCCAGAAGAAGAGGAGGTGTAAAAGTGGCAGCACCAGCAGTGTGTAAAATACAGGACAAAAACGCATAAATAAAGGATAGGGGTAGGACTATCAGTATCAGATTTATCCAATAATACTGATAATATTCAGTATCGGCAATACTGGTTTTTTAACATTGCCGGTTTTCTCAGATTTTTAACATCAACGCCATTTAACAATGCCCGCAATGTTAGAAACCCAAGAAAATCAGCAGTGTTAAAAATCCGATATTTCAATACTGATAAAACCAATATCGTGAGATCCGATAAAACCAATATCCGATAACCCCCCTTGAATCCCACCCCTAATAAAGGTCAGTGGACAAACCCTTCCAAAACAGGATTGCACTGTATAAAACATTAACCCGATAATACCTATAATTGTTGGTTTCGGCAATACTGGATTTTTAACATTGCCGGTTTTCTCGGATCTTTAACATAAACGCCATTTAACAATGCCCGCAATGTTAAAAATTGGAGAAAATCGACAATATTAAAAATCTGATATTTCGATACCGATAACACCAATATCGGGAGATCCAATAAAACTGATATCCAATAATCCCCCGCAAGCCCCACCCCTAGGACAAACCCTTCAAAAACAGGACTGCCCTGTATAAAACATGACCAATGGTCACCCTAGTTTACAGCCTCCCAAGTTTCAGTTTAGGTTTGCATGAATAAAAGCATTCCAGTTTCATGCAATTTTACAGCAAAATCAATATGAAATGATGAGTTTCACTCCGTGTTAATGTGGACCATGTTTACTCCCAACTAGTTTGAGATCCACTTTCAAATTTCTGGTCATTGCTTTAGCTAACCTGGGCTGAGTTGGGAGTTTTCAGTGAAACCCAAACAAATGGTTTCGAGACTTACCACCTTTATCTGGCTCACGCGTCAACTTCATAAAGCTATTCACATGCAGATTTTGGTTTAGAACCGTTGGTAAAAACATCGGTAAGGATGGACCCATGTTGGGTTCCAGATCCCAGTTTGAATGTGCTGGAAAAAAGTGCATATGATTTTACTGAGCTGATTTGACATGGGCCCTTTTTACACAGACAGTCTAACACCTATTAAATGGGTGACGCCACTGCCGGCGACGCCACTGCCGGTTGCTCCATGGGTGGCTGTGGGTGGAGATGGGTGTTGGCCAGGAGCAAACACTCTCCAACACCCACCGAAAGTGGCGTTTACGCAGACGCCCCCAACCATCTCCACCCAGGGAAATGCTCCCCACCCACCGGCCAACACCCATCTCCACCCAGAGGAACTGGGTGGAGGCATCATATGTGCACAGGGTCCATGGTGATTGGCTGCAGCGGTGCCCTGCAACATGTATAATAAAATGTAACACCCATTTTATGGGTGTTAGAGTGTCTGTGTGAAAAGGGCTATGGTGTCAGTGTTTGAAGAGACAAAACGGTGGTGTGCAATTAAATTTAACTTTAATGAGTTCCAGAAAGATGCTTTCTTATTGGGATTATGCCACAATTACAAGAAGGGTAGTAATGACTGGAAGAACTTACATCATCACAGGGACTTTATAGCTGAAACATGGCTCCTTTTGCACACCGTTGCCAGAGTCCATACTCCGCCCCATCCTGTCTCTCCATCGCATGCAGAACTTGCTGGATGAGAAGGAGAACTGGAGATTGTTGCGGTAAAAGATGCCCCCAAAACTTACCTTTGCTCTCCATGCCTCTCACCCCTGACATTTTTTGCGCTGTGTTTTTTAAAGAAGAAATAAGGCCCTTTCATGAAGAGAAAACATTAAAGGCTACTTTATGAAGTTCTTCAGGACCTCCTGCTGCCTAGACCTGAATATTAAATTCCAGACTAGGTTGACCACCCAGAAAGTCTCTGCTCAGGAAGGGGTGTGTGGGGTGGGAGTGGGGAGGGTGAGTATCCCACAGAGAGAAACTGGATGGAAACTATGTGGGATTTGGAGAGATTGCACCCGGGGGAGGGGGGGTGTTTGGCTTAGAAGAGTGAAAGAGATGGGTGGCAAAGGAAACACTAGCGCTAATGTATGCATATATGACCTGCTGCAACTTCATTTACAATGTTGGCACTGACCCATGGTAAACAAACGCACAGTCTGCAAAGAAAAGGCAGAGGATGACTCACTATACTGAAAAGCTTGTCTGCCTTTGTACTGTAAAGGCCCTGGTTTTCAGAACTGTAAAAATATGACCTGGTTTGTTTTGAGCTTTGCATACAATGCTGCATCCTAGAATAAGTTTTGCCTACATGGTGCATTTCGTTGGTTACGACCTGGAGCTGGCAGCGGGCATGAGTGGGTGCATCTCATGTAAAAAGGGCCATTATTCGCCAAAATGGCAGTCTCCGGGAGGTCATACTGCAAAAGGTGGCATCCCTACTCATGGTTGAGAGTGAGCTGTGATAGTTTAGTGCTCTGGGGTGTCGTTGGCAATGCAGACACTGATCATAGTGGCCACAGAGTATGCATCCGTGCAGTTGTAGGGCCCGTTTGCACAAGTATTGGAAAGAGAGATGAAGAACTGACAGTGCTAGCAAGAGCAACTTAAAAAAAAAACCCAGGATGATGACACAGCTGTTTCTGCAGCAGCTGGTGGACAGAATCTCAAAGGAGCTGCTCCAGGCACATTCCCAATGCCTTGTTGCCATAGTAGCCTATAGTGTAGCCTACACGAGGCCAGCCCCACTTTAGAGCAGGAAAGCGGCTGCTCTCGGTTCTGCCATGTGTTACAGAAGTCTCATGATTAGGGGAAGACACAGGTGACGTAATACTACCTTTGCTTCCATCCGAGAATCTGTGCTGTGCTTGGTTTGATCTCAGAATTGTATCAAGTCGTTGAATCGGGGCTACTAGAGTGTAGTGGTGGAATGAATGAATAATCCTTTATTGCGTGGCCAAATTAGGTCATTGCAAAACATACTCCAAAACCACACACAAAGATTAAGTTAAACAAAATGTCCATATTATGCGATAAAATCGGTCGATACCAAATATAAGATCACGGAACAGCCATCCAAATAAAATATTCAATAGGATTCCCATTATGTAGTGGTGGAATCCCGATGCCATAGAGTTCTGCCATTGGCCGCAATTCCAAGCAGGATCCGCGTGGGTCCCGCACGGCGCAGTGTGCTCTCGTATTGAATTGAGTTTATTCCGTTCCGTGACCACTGGTCATTGCAAAGACAAAAAGAATATAATATATCACAAAAGCAAATTAAACAGATAATCGTACATACAGAACTAATGATATGGATAAACGAACACTGGCATATCGTAATTTAAAAATTTAAATCATAAAAATGATAAATCATCAATAAATATGAACTAGGAAGTTAACAAACATCAAAGACTTCTAAAAACGAGCAGCTATTGGGAGCATAAAACATAAAGCATATGAAGGATAAGGGGATCCAATCGACAATGGATCCTACCTCTAGATTTAAACAACTCATTCTTAACAATGAGGAGTAATATAAAATCCCCCAAAATGCTCTATTTCAAGGGGACCAAAATCTAACTAGAATCAATTAAGACCACGTTTCCTAAGTTTTAAAGCCAAGATGGCCACATTATGTATTATATCAACAGAGTTAGAACCCAAACAAAATTGAAGCAGCTGTAATGAGAAGGAATGTGGACGTGAGCCTGCCCAAGGGGCCAGGTGCAGATCTCTTAAAAAGGAGGTTAGTGGACACTGAAATAATATATGGAGCAAATTCTCAATTTGACCTAGGTTACAACAGCATAATCTTTCATCATACAGGATGCCATTGCGCCTTCCCAAAAGAACACGGGAGGGAAGTAAATAAAAGCGCAACAAGGTCATAGCTCTCCAAAGTTTCCAATCTTCAACTTGTCTTAAGTAAAGCTCGCAACCAAAGGATTTTTAAAATGCCCTATAAAATGGGGCACAACGAAGCGACTAAATGGCCCCTAGATCACCCTGGATGGCCTGATCAACTAATTGCATCTTTAAAACCTGTTTGGCCTTGACAAATGAGAAGGGACTCAGGAGAGCGAAATGGATAACCCTAACTGGTGCAGATGGGACTCCACCTTATTCAACCAATGCCTTGACGAAGAAGCCCAAGAAATGGCTTCCTCCAGACACAGGCGAGGAAGCCTATCCTCAACCATGGCTTCCACCTTAAACCGATACGTTTCGGGAAGAGCGAGTAGCTTGGTACTTATTAAAAGAGAACCAGTTTCTAAACGGAGGAGACAGGCCGGTGTACAAATAGGGACCCCTAATAAAGATCTCAAAAAATAGGTCTGCAAGGGCTCAAAAATGGTCAAGGCACTAAGGCCCCACAGTTCAACCCCAAACAAGGTGCAAGGCTTAGATTTCAGATCGAAAACTTTTATTGCAGGGAACACAGCCCGACCCCCGTGTAGGCGCCAGAATCTCAGAAGTCCAGTCACCGCCTGTTTCAATTTCAATTTAGCTGCCGAAATATGTGACTTCCAAGTACCAGAAGAATTAAATAACAAACCCAGATAGTGGTCGGATGTCACCTGGTCCAGCCCGACTCCATCAAAAATCCATTTACGACGAGCGAGAGGTTTGCCAGCAACAAGCACCTTGGATTTATCATAATTTAATGTTAGTCCAGAGTCCCTGCAAAACTGCCCAACAGCCACAAGCATCCTAGCCATTCCCAGAGCAGACGAGTACAGCAGGACCATATCGTCAGCGTACAGGAGGATAGGGACAGGTCTCAACCGAACCTTGGCAGGAAGAAAGAAATCACCTTCCAGGGCCACAATAATACCATTAATGAAAAAAATGAATAAAAAGGGGGCAAGGACGCAGCCCTGCTTGACTCCATTGGAGACGGGAATAAGAGCAGAGGCCAGATTCCTGGTTCCAACTTTAACTCTACCGGCTGTCTGGTAGGATAAAACATGAACCAGAGAAATCAACCTCTGATTGATATTAGTCTTATATAACCTATTCCACAGGATGTTTCTGTCCACCAGATCAAAAGCAGATTTCAGGTCTAAGAAGGTCATCATTAACCGCAGTGTGCTCTCATGGGTATGCATGCAGTGTGCTCTCATGGGTATGCATGCAGTGTGCTCTCATGGGTATGCATGCAGTGTGCTCTCATGGGTATGCATGCAGTTTGCATGCATGTGCGCAAATTGTGTGCAGCGCATGCAGGGCATGAAATCGACCTCAGTTCCTTCAGTGGGAGCTGGCTTTCACCCTTACTGTGGTTCTTAGGCCACGTTCCAGTGGACAGTTCATTTGATGTAGTCGAACTTTACTTCTGTTTTACTCCTGAAGCTTTTACACAAGCAGAGCATTAAACTGAAGCATTCAGAAGTAGGGAGAGAAGTATGTACTCCTGAAAAATGAGGACAACTTACTTCCCACTTCAGTTTGAATTTTGAAGTAAATGCTTGTGTGTGTGTGTGTGTGAACATTAAAAAAACAATAATAAAAATAAATTATATAGCACCCCCCTGCCTTGGCACTCGGAGCACTTCACATAGAACTGATTAACACAACTTTTAATCCTCACAGCAACCCTGTGAGGTAGGTTAGGGTGAGAGAATATTGTGATTGGCCCAAGGTCACCCAGCAAGATTCCAGCTAAGGTGAGACTTGAACCGGGGCCTCTCAGTCCAGGTACTGCACACTTAGCCACTACACCACACTGGCTCTCAAATTTGTCAACATTATCAGTGTGATAAATTTATCATAAAGGATAAATAAATTTATCAGTCTGAGAGTAGTGTCTTCAGTTCCGTGAGACATAATGTCTCAACTAGGGGGGAAATCTAAAAAATACTAGTTTTGGTTTATGCTGCTTGTCCAAACCCTACTGAAGGGAAGTAGTTACTTTGATTAACTCAAAATAGTTACTTTACACTGTTCATCTAAACGCTACTAAAGTGTAGTAGTAACTCAGATTTAATTAAATCCAAGTAGTGACTTCAGTTTACCTCTGTTCGTCAGAACATGGCCTCAGTCCAATACAGCTGCAAATTTCTGAATTAAGTCCAAAAAGTGAGCTCCTGTCTGGCACTGAAATGTAAAACCTCCCATTTAAATGTCATGTAAGCTGCTAGTAACCCCCCAACCCCTCCCTGCCATGAAGACACCCAAGGGACCACCCTTACCGTGCGGGCACAGTGCCATAGCATACAAAGGTAGAATCAGCAAAGGAAAGCAATACTTGACCCACCGCAATTAAAAGGCGACTTTTTGTGAGAAAATTAAAGCACCGCACAGCACCCTGGGTTACACATGCGCCTGTGTGTAACAGTAGCTCCATCCTTGTTAGCTTGGACTTGGGGTTCCAGAGGCACCACTCAGGTGATACCTTCTCAGGATTTCATTGGCCATCTCTTGACTTCCTTCTCCTCCTTTTCTACAGCCTTTCCCCATTCATTTTCTCCCATTCCCCAGCCAGAAATAGCTTCTTGCCAGGTTCTTAGGCAGGATAAAAGGCCAGGGACAAATGCTGCTCTCAGATTGTCTACGTGTGAGATTAATTGATTAGGTGTTCATGCCTTTTAAGGCCAGTGCATTTTCTTGACTCATTAACAACTACTACACTGCCACAGCTCTCTCACGCTATCTGTGTCCGACAGAAAGGCAACAGAAGAGATGGTCAGGGGATGGCTTCCATACATGGAGAGGCTCTGTACCACAAGGATGTAGAGCAGGACTGGGAAACCATTTCCCTGTAGCAGGCCTCTTTGAAAATGAATACAATCTCTGCCGACCCTATAGGAGTTGGACGTTGTGTTTAAGGAGTGTGTGTTGAGGATGGGGAAAGGAAGGAAAGAGTCCAGATTGGGGTGACCAAGAGGTAGATCATGATCTACCAGTAGATCACAAGCTATTCTACAGTAGATCACATCATAGGCCAGGGGACCAGCCTCTGAGAGCCAATGGGAGGGATCCTGGGAGACCACCTGAGGTTGACCCCTGGATCAAATGGATGGCGTGCACCGTGAGTCTGAGTACCGCTGGTCCAGATCACAGATCTATGTGTGGCTCCATCCCCAATCCTTGAGTGCATGCCCTCATCTCCGCTTCCTTCTCCGGGGCTTAATCTTCCAGTGCTTGAGGGTAGAGACCGGAAATGGAAAGGGGACAATTAAAAAGCAGCCACGGACCGGATATGGCCCATGAGCTGCTTGTGTGTTCCCTCTCCCTACAATGTAGAGAGATACCATACCCCTGAATGTCTAACAAGGAGAGGCGGGGAAATTAAAAAAATATCGAACAACTGAAAGGAGATTTTTAGTTGTATTTTCTAGCGCTCTCTCTCTTTCTCTCTCTCTGTCCAACACAATGGCTAAGTGTCTGCTTGGATTGTTGACCGAATTCAGCTGCTTGGAGTTATGATTGTGCTTTTACTCAGGCAGATCTTTCCTAAAATCTTCAGCCCTTGGGTCCAGATTTTGCCCTCCTCCTCCTCCTCCTCCGCCTCCTCCTCCTCCCCCAAGCGGCCAATACTGTTGATTGCTGCTATGAATAGGGGGGTGGGCACAAAAACGGCTCCTTAAGAAACGAAAGAATGCAACTGTGTTATAGAACACACCAGTCCAGCTCTCTGGTTCCCCCTCACCCCTCCAGACACAGCAATCCCTCTCGACGTGCTTGGCTGCTGTAATAAGATCTCCATACTGCTCTCTGCTCTGGACTTTGTTTGTTTTGGCACGCTGCTGCTCACTGAGACACTTTTAAACAGAGAGCGAGTCAGAGCAATTTGGGGGGGGGGGGGCTGGATTCTTTGCCGCATCTCCCTCTCTCACTTCTTGCGATAGTTTACGAATAAAATTGTGATATTATCTCCGAGATGCTTTGATTGATAATACAAAAATAGGAATTGCGAAGGGCTCTTAGCACATACACAAGCGCTCATGGGGAGGAAGGACCATTCTCATGTCTACCATCCGAAAACCGTGGCATAAATTCCCTTTTTGGAAGCAGCAGGAACCGCTGTAGATCACTCGGCGCATATTTTAATGACAGTTAAACTAGACAGATACAATTAATACGAAGGAAGTGGCGAATTGTTCTAAACAGAATGGGGCTGGAAAGGCCAGTTTTGTGCTCGGTTCCTAATGAAAGAGACTCATTCACGACAAAAGCATTGAAAACGGCTTGTGGGAAGCAGTGAAAACAAGGTGTGATCCAAATGGAGCAAGTTTAATTCACACTGCTATCAATAACCAAGGGCCGTAGGGGTGAGAGATGGTGTCAGGAGATCACTGTAAATAGAAAGTCAGCCAAATTTCTCCCCCACCACTGAGGGCGGTATTTCTGGAATTCTGAAGGAAATCTATCCAGCCACCATTGCCTCTTACGGGCGTGCAAATGGGGGGGATTATTTAGCCATTAAAAATATAATAGTTTCAAACTGTTTTTGAACTCAGAGTCCAGACAAGGATAAGGAGCTGGAAGCCTGCTGGATAAATCATCCTCTGCGAGGAAAAGGGAGTGTTGTCAGCTTTTGAAGCCTAGAAAAATTATTGTATAAATGAGTGTGCTCGGCATTCAAAACCTGTGCCGCACAGTGTGTGATCTTACTGATGAAATGCAACAAAGACAAATGCAAAGTGTTGTGCATGGAAAAGAAAAAGCGGCAGAAGAACAAATATAAAATAGGGGATAAATGGCTAAGCAGTAGCACTATGGAGAAGGATCTGGAAGTTATGATGGATCATAAACTGGAACACGAGTCAACAGTGTGGCATTGAGTGAAAACATACATGCAGCTGGGGGTGGAATGGCTGTCCCCCCCCCCCCCCCCCACTGGCCGGTTCAGGTCGGGTCATAGAACCAAACATTCTCCCGGCCTGACCCAGCCGGAGAGGGGGGAGTGGCCAGCTCTGCCCCCCAGCCATGATGGACAACCATGACTGCCAATAATAGCGAAACCCCACCCTAAGCTTGGCCGGGCAGCCACGAAAACAGATGTGCCCACCTGGTTCACCCTGTTCTGGCATGCCTGGGCAGCTTGGAGGCTGGACCATGGGCCTGGTTTGTTCCAGCTCCACGTTTCCGGCCTGTCTGCCAACCCCACCTTGGTTGGAACCGGGCCCAAATCTGGTAGGCCCAGAACTGACACGGGTTCAGTGCTGACCCAGGTGGGCTAGAGCGGACAAACTAGGTCAGCGCTGCGCGTGTTAACACCCATTGTTCCAAAAATGAGAAATGCCATTGTGGGCTGCATGAACAAACAAAAGATCCGAAAAGGATTCTTAAAGTCTTGAAATCATGGAACCCTAAAAGAGGAAAAATGGTTGAAGTGTTGTAACTAAGAAAAAACGTCTGATACATTGTCCTGCAAAGTTGTAGAGTCCTATAATTCAAAACCTGAATTAATTAATTAAAACAACAACAACAACAACAACAAAAACCAGATTATATTGATATACAAAATCTGGATAAGAATACTCATAATGCAATCAATTTACAAACCTTGCAAAAATGTAAAAACATTTATTCTCCACCGTCCCAGAAGGCAGAAGAAGAGGGAATAGGTTTACGTTGCAGTCATGTAGATTTCAGTTAATTGTTAGGCAAACCTCGCTAACTGTAAGAACTGTAGGGCAATGAAATAAGTTGCCAGGGAGGTTGTAGAACCTCTTTTCTTGGACTTTCCAGAACACAGTTGGATTGTGCAAAACTCATCTGTCTGCGATTCTGTTGGTGGAGGAGATAAATGAACTAAAACCGATGCACCTTCCAACCCTAAAATTCTGGCTCCCCCCCCCCCCAAAGGAGCCTAAGGGATTGAGGAACCTAAATCCCCCTTTTAAAAAGCACCTTGGCAAGAAGGTAGTGTCCCCCCCCCCCCTTTTTCTTTTGTTTCGCTTAGGTGAGACTTAACTCTAATATCTTGCCCCCCAAAGAGCCGCTAAGCTGTGCAAAGTATAGAGATGCGGATGAAGAGATGCGGATGCACTTTCTTTTATGTCCCCATAAAAGACTAACAAGAGGGTAAAGGGAAAATCAGAGACTCGTTGCACATTGTTGAGATTCTGGCTCCTAAGCCACATTTGGAAATATTAAAATTGGGGCAGCCCATGAGCATCCAAGGTGGATGGGCACAGAAACCCCTCTTCCAACCGCTAGAAACCCCATCCCTAAATGCCCAAGGAATGGGAAATGTGTAGGGGCTAACAGTCTGGGAGAACTCCCCCCTCTGCCCCCTCTTCATGTTGCAGTGTTTCCCTGAACCAAAGGGTTTTATCACACGAGTCGGGCCCCCACATTAGCCTCCCTTTGTCCCAGATTTACCGAACCGTGTGAAGGTTGACCAGCAGATGTTTGGGTCGGGGCAGCGCCACACAAAGGCTGGGCAGACCATGTGGGGTAACCTGGCCCAAACCAGGGCAGTTCTGGGGGCCATAGCACGCATTTCAGGTTGGCTTCTACTGTTCCGTGCACAAAGCAGAGCCCTGGGAGCCCAGTTGTAAACCAGTGCAGCCCCATTGACTAGCAATTGATGGCAGCTCAGGATGTGATGCCGCGAGATGTGAAATTGGCAGCACTACGGCTCAGCAGAAAAGCTGTCAGTCTCACAATCCCTGCACAGTCCAAGGGTACAATCCTAGGTCACCTCATGGCAAAACTCCCATTGACTTCAAGGAATCGCACTCCGAGTGCTCAATGAATGCCCAGTTCTTTAGCCTTGCTCCATTTTCGCCTTTGGCTAGACAAAGACCTAACCTCCTCTAGCCACTGCAAAAGCCTGTAAACATCGGACAATTTACTGCCAATTTAACGTTTGTTATCTACTGTTAACATAGCCCCTCATTGCCGCTGTGGACCGTTTTCTTTCTGCACTAGCCCAGTCCTGTATTTTATAAATCCATTTCTGGGACCTTCTTTTGCTTTCCTTCGGACCACACCCCTCTCCAGTCTTCTTCCCTTCTCCAGTCTCTCACCTTCCCCCCCCCCCTTCTGTTGCCTTTGTCTATTCCATCCCCCACTGTGCTTTGCTTCTCTTCAGCTCCACTCACACCTCATTTCTAGTGCTTATTCACTCACTACCTTCCTGTAGCTTCTAATGTCCCCCGCCCTCCCTTCTCACTATTCCGCTTTGTGTTGCTTACCTCCTCTCTGTTCTCACCTTCTGTTACCATGGTTCATTTATCACCCTTCTCTCCCCGCCATCACCTCTGTTACATGATCTCTAGCCACTGTACTTTGCTCAAAACTTCAGTTCTGACTTCTCCTTGCCTGAGGAAGGGTCCCGTGAGATCCAACGGCTTGCACATTTCCACCAACAATAGTTGGTCCAATAAAAGAGATTATTCGAATGACTTTGTCTCCAGCTCTGTCACTCAGGACCAATATGGCCACCATGCTCTGTCTTGACAAGTTGACACACTCTCAAAAGCTGGCCTAGCAACTGAATGGATGACATAAAGCCCTGGGCAGGTGAATGAACCAATAGCCTCCTCCCCCCTCCCCCTCCCCTTAGATATAACAGAAATGGGAAAATGCGTCAGCACTTTAACACCATGCATTTTAGATGTTCCAGATCATGAAATTCAAAGGTGGATTGCCTCAGAAGCTATACTGTAACCGCACTGCACACATATATTGAATCGTGTACTTAACGCAGAAAGATAAATACATGCAGAGTGGGAGGGAGTAATGGTTGCCATGGAAGTTGCAACTTTTAAAAGTTATTTATTTGGATTTTTATCCTGACTTTCCACAAAGGCTCAGGGTGGCTCACAGCATGAAATATACAAAAAACATATAACCCAGTAAAAGTATTGGAATTGATATTCCAATTAAAACCATTCCCATCCCCACCCCACAAACTCTATCCCCTCCCACTAAAAACCAGGCCAAATGAGTAGGTCTCGCATTGCCTCTGGAAAAGGGTTCTGGCTCCAGCTTTGGCTAACCTCCAGGTAAAACGCTCACAACTCCCTTGTTCCCTTGCACACAACTCCCTTCCTTGGTCCCTCAGGTTTGGAGCCTGTGTGTGCTCCTTGACTCACAGCTCCACCTGGATGCCCAGGTGGCAGATGTGGCAAGGAGTGCTTTTTGTAAATTACATCTGGTCTGTTGCCTTCGGCCCTATATCTCAGGCTCTGATCTTGCCACTGTCATCCATGCCTTCATCACCTCAACATTGGACTACTGCAACGCACTCTACGTGGAGCTTCCCTTGATGATAATGTGGAGGCTGCAGTTGGTGCAGAATACAGTGTCCTGCCTCCTTGTGGTGGCAGGTCGACGTGAGCACATAACACCGGTGCTCCGTTCTCTGCGCTGGCTGCCTGTAGTGTTCTGGGCCCAATTCAAGGTGTTGGTTATTACCTTTAAAGCCCTATACGGCCTGGGCCCCACCTGCCTGCGAGACTGCCTCACCCCTTGGATCCTGGAACAGCCCCTGCAGTCAGCCGGGAACACCCTCTTGGAGATTCCCTGGGTGTTCTGGGTTGCAACGTTTGAGAGGGCATTCTTGGTGACCGCGCCACGGCTGTGGAACTCTCTCCCGGCAGAGGTTTGTTTATCTCCTTCCGTAGGCGATATAGAACCTGGCTGTTGTGCCAGGTGTTTGGTGAGGGAGATGGGTAGTGGGTGGGGTTTTTGGGGTGGGGAGGGTGTGGTATATCTGTTGAGCCTCGTGTGTTTTGTCATATATTTATATTTTTGTATTCATGTCTTTATAGTTGTATTGTTAGCCGCCTCGAGCTGCCATTGGGCAGGAGGGGGTGGGCTTTTAAATTATGAAACTAATAATAAATAATAACTCCCTTCCTCAAAACGTATTTGCCCCTTCTCTCTCGCTGCCCCGCCATGTCTGGAATTCTTTCCTTGAATACATTCTTTCTTCTTCCACCCTCCCCAGCCTTCAAATCCCTCCTGTAAACCTATTTCTTCCATCAGGCTTTTCCTAGCTCCTCTTTTCCTTAGTCTCCTTCCTGATTTTCTTAAGTTGTCCTTCTCCCCTGTAACTAAGCATGTGCACCTGCACCTTTGTGGCGGTATTTTTGTCTCTCCCTCTGTTCCCCTCCCCTTCGTCTCCTTTCCTTTGTCTCTCTTAAATGCTAAGCTGACAGGGCCTGGGACCTGTCTGTAAATGATTATTGTAAAACACCAGGTACACCCCCGGTGTTATACGGAAGCGAATGTCATCGTCATTGTCATCATCAATTAATGGAGTTCCAAAGTGGCCACCAGGAACACCTCTCCATGTCCCTGCCATACAAATGTGGTGCAGTGACAGACCTTGCAAGAGGACTTTCCTTCCTGATCTTAGGGAGTGCAACGGAACGTAGGGAAGGAGGAGGAGGTCCTTTTGCTACGTAGGGAAATGTAGGCAGATGAAGAAATCCAGAACAGTATTTCAGAGTCCAGAAAACGTTTCTTTAAAGTTCTCAGTCAGTCTATCAAATGTTTCATACGTCTCAGTGTTATTAATTGCCAGGCTCTTGAGCTCTATCTTATCTACCTCACTAAGGAAATTAACGCCACATTAGAACTTAAATGGATTTCAACAAGACGTTGCTAACTTGTACAGCAGGATAAAGCAAACGTAGCGTGAAACGTATGGACAGACCTTACACCCCAGAGACTATAGTAATAATAATACCGTAGTCTGGTTTAAAGAGAGCGCAAAGCACTATTAAAGACCAAAGTATTAGTCTCTTAGCTACGAGGAGCAAATGCACCCCCCTCACAATGAGCACAGATCTCCTAAAGCAGAGGTTAGGATCCCTTCCCCTCCCATGGGCCACTTTGAAGATTAGTACAAGTGCTGAAGGCTGCATGGGAGTTCGGGTGCTTAAATATGTGCTCATGATGGGGAGGAAGGTAGGAGAAGGTCTGGCTCATGGATCTATGCCATGGATGCAGTCCCTATCCTTGAGTGCCTGCCCTCATCGCCCTTCCCTTCCCCTGAGCTCAGTCTTTCAGTGCTTGAGGGAAGAGACTGGATCTATGGGTCAGATCCGAAAGTTGGAAAGGGACCCACGTAAAAACAACAACAACCCAACAGCTGTGGGCTGGATTTGGCCCATGGGCCAAAGGATCCCCCCTCCTTCCCTCCTGTCCCATAGCCTCAAGGAATATTCCCAATACAGAAGCACAGAAAGATGTGAGTTTGACTTCTTGGAAAGTTGTGGGATCTCCTTCACTAGAAGTTTTTTTAAGATGAGGCTTCATAAATATTTGTCAGATGGTTTAGGTCTCATTAATCCTGCCTTATGTGGGATGATGGGGTGGAAAGAGTTGTTGCTCTCGATGGCCTCTTCCTGCTGTAGGTTTCTGCTCTTCTTTTTTAAGAAAACAGAAAAGGAAGGTATAACCACCCACCTAACGAGCTGTTATGTTGTTTATTGTCTTGCATGCTAGAGCATCAGCAAACAGGGAACTAGAAGCATCAAGCCATTTGTGTTTTGACTATATTCATCTATCTTGACTGGGGGCCTGGCACTGTTTCATGGCTTAGTAGGCTTACTGACCAATTCCCTAAGGCAATGACAATACCGATGAGAACGAAGAATGTAATTCCCTAAGAGCAGACAACCACAATGGGGACGAAGTGTGCTCAATGGCTTCTTGTTCAAGGAGAGGGGTTTTAAAGCCTCTGCTTCCCATAACTAGGCGATTGAGAGCTGTCTTGTGGTCACTGCAAAACAGCTGCAATGACTCCAGAAAGTCTATGTAGGAAAACTGAAATGAGGAAACTTTAATAAAAATACTCTCCTAAAAGTAGAGTATGTATCTTTATTTATTTATTTATTTATTTATTTCGGGTTTCTTCTATCCCGCTCCCTCCTGCTCACAGAGCAACAGGTTCCTACATGTGTGTGTGTGTGTGTGAGAGAGAGAGATTTAAAATGGAAAACACCTAACCTACCTTCTGATGACATAGTCCAGGGGTACAGGAGCTTTTCCCTTCCAGGAGCCCCTTCAGAAATTTAGTGCAAGCATGTGAGGGCCACATAGAAGCTGAGGGTGGGGGGTGCTTAAGGTGTGTGCACAGGTGACGCAGGGCCCAGATCAGGGATCTGTGCCATGAGCCTGTCTCCCATCCTTGTGTGCATGCCGTGTGCGATTGAACAATAACAATTCGATCTCATGATTTACAATGAGATTTTGGTTTGATCAGAATCTGGGGCCCTCCATGCTACAAGACAGGGTGTTTTTTGAAATGAGCAAGGCTGGGAGTGGCACTGCCCTGGAGCACCCACACAGGTGGAGTGTGTGGGGAGAGATTCCAGCGCCTCTCACTCCCCCTGCGACAGACCATGGGGGAGGGGGAAGCGCGTCGGGCTGGCCTCTAGAACCGACACATCTTGGTGTGAGTGCTGGGGACCCTGGGCATCCCAGCACTCCCAGCCAATTCCTGTGCCGTGCGTAGGCCCTCTCCCCTGCCCACAGTGCCTATGGTCTGCTGACGTGGCTGACTGCCGCCATTCATAAGGGCAAGGGGTGCTTGGGCGCCGGCAGTTGCCACACACTTTTTAGCACTCCAGATTTCTCAGCAATGCGCCGTTAGCGCCCATGAGCAGGGACCCAAGTTGACTGCACCAAAAAATCTTAAATTCTGCAACCAGTGAAGCCAAATTCTGCAAATTCACCGTGAGCATTAATATTTGCATAATTAACTTGATTTGCATAACTATGCATGCTGGGAAGCAAATTTGCAACAGGTTTGACATAGAATCACAACTTTGCTAATCAAACACAACTCAAATCCTCTGGAATTTCAGCACCTCCCTCACGCAAACATAGGGCCTTCAGACCCCACCGACCCGCAATTCATCTCCCAGGGGCCTATTTACCCTCGGGCCATGGTCAGGATTGGCTGATTCTGCGAGGATTGGCTGATTCTGCGAAAATCACTGCAAACTGCAGCAACGCAGTCAACTCGGGTCCCTGGCTATGAGTGGGAGCTGTGTGGCTCACAGAAGTGCACATTCCCCCACTCCACCTTCAGATCAGCAGTTGGATGAGTGGCTCCTGAGTGGCCATGGATGGTAACATCTCGTTTAAAAACACCCATCGTCCCTATAATGGTTAATCCTACCTCGGTAGGGTATACGGCCTTTGGGTTATTACATTACCACTTTCTCTGAGGCAAGCTATAGTCTAGTACTGCATGAATCAGACTGACAGACACGGGCATACAAATGCATTTAAATGACGATACTTACCAAGATAGTTTCCAACTAAGAGCACGATCCTGCAGTCTAGCCTTGATTCAGCAAAACACTTTAGCTCATCTTTTACTTAACCCTATGAGTGATTCCAAAGCATTGTCATTTTAACTTCAAATTGAATTCAATCGGACTACTTATATGCTTAAAATTAAACACATACTGAATCAATATGCATAATCTGGGCTAGAGAGCCCAGAATCTGCAGGATTGAGCCTGCTAAACTAGCTTGTTAGCTGAAGAAGCACTAAGTTATGAATTCATGCTGAATTACCATGCCCTCTTCTGCAGAAGGACATTTAACCCCCATATAATCAACTAATGATCTCATTACAGTCCTTGATGTCGTGAAATTGTCCAGCGAATAACAAGCAATAGGAAGATAAAACAGAATTAGTTTTATGAGTCTCTATTAAAGAAAAGAAATAAAACAATATCACGCTCTCAAGCCCATAAGCTTGTACATTAAATTATGATGCCAAAAATGAATGTTTTATGACCGTCCTGTGGGCAGCCTGCATGTGGCAGAGCCATTGGATGGCTCTTGTGCAGGGAATAGGCAATGGGATTGAGAGCATTTCATTTCTAGGCTGTCCAAATCCATCCATCACTGGTTATGGCCAAATATGGGAAACTTTCAATGGTTTATTCTATGATCTCTGTATTTTATGTGACTATAAATGGTCCCAAAACCCAGTGGTTGAAATCTGGAAGCCATTGAAGTCGGCGGTGAAGCCAGCGGCTTGGCCTGGGGAGCGGACACCCATCCCTCCAGGGCCCGACCTGCTGCTGCCGCCGCCGTTATTCCCACTGCCGTCACCGCCACTGCTGTGGGGAGAGGATCCAGCCCCCCCGACAAGACCCGAGCTGTCCAACCCCAGGTAACATCGCCCCCCTCCCTCTGTCGGAGGAGGGGGGCGGGGCCAGCGCTCAGGGATGGATTTCCAGCCCAGTGGGGCCAAAAGCCGCCAAAGGGCCTTTAGGCGTGGCCCTTAGCAGGGTCCGAGTGGGCTAGGGCAGGGGTATTTGTATTTTGGGATTGGGACGTGGGGGTAGGTGGGATGCAATGTTTGTTTTATATGGGATGGGGCAGGGGGACTGGGTGGGGGGGAAGGACTGACCCCCCCCTTGGTGTGAGGGAGGGGTGCAGTTCTTGGGGAAGGGGGAGTTGCCCCTCTGTGGCAGAGGGGGTAGGGGGTGTGGGGTGGTGATCTCCCCTGCTGCCAGGACAGAAAGGCCGGAGGGGGGCCGGGGCTGGGGGGCCACGCCGGGGGAGAGGCGCAGCCATTGTGGTTGGGATGGGATGGGGGAGATATGGGTCCAAATGGGGTGGTATAAGACCAGTGAAGCGGGACAGGTGCCTGTTGCAGGTCCCGCTCACTCACCCCTTAGTGACTGGACAGGGGAATCGAGATCAAAGGACCCCTGACCCTTTGCTGCTACTGTTGAACACGAGATCAGTGGCTAATAAAGCAACAACTATCCAGGAATTAGTCTTGGATGGTGCTGCTGATCTCGTGGGCATTACGGAAACCTGGCTGGACCTTGAGTCGGGGCCTGTCTTGACTGACCTTGTTCCGGCCGGGTATTCCATGCAGCATCAACCATGGTTGGAGGGATGGAAGGGGGGGCGGGACGGTGTTTGATTTGGTGGGGGACAGTCTGGGGGTGCTGTTCGTATACCGTGCACCTAGCCTCTCTACATGCTCTGGAAAATGTGGTGGTGGAGGTGGTGCTGCGGTCCCCAAAGGCATTAGTCTGGGAGGACTTCAACATCCACACTGATGCTGACCTCAGGGGGACGGAGCATGAGTTCATGGCCACCATGGCAACCATGGGCCTGTCTCAAATGGTCAGTGGCCCGACACATCGGGGGGACATACTCTCGATCTCATGTTTTGCACCAGCCTTGAGACGGGGGCGGAGGGGTCCATTATTGAGGGCGATATCAGCAGTGCCTTTGTCATGGTGGGATCATTATCTCCTATAGGCCTCTCTCTTAGCATATGTCTGCCCCCGGAAGCGTGTGGAGCCAATTTGAATGGTTCGCCCCTGGAAGCGAATGGAACCGGAACGTTCCGGTTGACTCTCTGGGAGGTACCCTCTGACCTTGACGACCGTCTCGTCAATGAACTCGTCACACTATGGAACACTTTGCTGACTGAGGCCATTGATCGGATGGCTCCTAGATGTCGGCTGCCCAGGCAACAGCACCACAGGCCTCCGTGGTTTTCAGAGGAGCTGCGAGTGCTGAAGCGGGAAGGGCGGCGGTTGGAGTGACCGTGGCATCATTATCGTACTGAAGCCGCTGGATTGCAGCATAGAGCGAGTTTACGAGCATATGCTGAGGCAATGAGGGCAGCGAAAAAAGCTTTTTTCGCTGCTGTCATAGCATCTGCAAAATCTCACCCAATGGAGCTTTTCCAGGTGGTACGGGGGCTGGTCAGTCCAGCCTCCCTCCACCCTGGAGTGGAGTCATCTATAGCACGCTGTCATAGGTTTGTGAATTATTTTGTGGATAAAATCAATCAAAATCACCACGATTTCGACGCTGCACTTATTACACTAGGGGAACCTGAGGTTATGAAAGTCACGCCTTGTTCGGTTTTATGGGATCAGTTTCAGTCAGCGACACCCGCTGATGCTTTCGGGACCCTTGGGGCTGTTAGGGCCACCTCTTTTGAATTAGATCTGCGTCCATCTTGGCTAATTAAATCTTTCAAGGAGACAATGGGGCTGTTGCTGACGAGGGTGGTCAATGCCTCCCTTCGAGAGGGCAGAGTGCCGGACTGTCTCAAGGAAGCAGTGGTGCAGCCTCTGATCAAGAAACCATCGCTTGACTTTGATTCTCTTGCCAGCTATTGACCTGTCACCTGCTGAGCGGGTGGTGGCTCAGCAGTTCCAGGGGCATCTTGACTGTGTCGGTTTTCTTGATCCCTCTCAGTCGGGATTTCATCCAGGTTATGGCACGGAGACTACGCTTGTGGCCTTGATGGATGATCTTCACCGGGAGATGGACCAGGGTCATTCGACCCTGTTGGTTCTATTACATCTGACAGCTGCTTTTGATATGGTTGATCACGAGATGTTGGTGGCGCGCCTGCGGGACTGTGCAGGGGAGGGCGGGACTGTTCTTGAATGGTTCCGCTTATTCCTGACTGGGAGAACCCAGCAAGTGGTACTTGGAGACTGTTTTTCATCATACTGAGACCTCATGTGTGGTGTCCCGCAGGGTTCGGTGTTGTCCCCTCTCCTGTTCAACGTATATATGCAGCCTCTCGGCAAGGTGATTAGGAAGTTTGGCGTATGGTACCACCAATATGCTGATGACACCCAGCTATACTTTTCTCTTTTTCAACAGACCCAGACAGACCCCGCAGTCTCTGTGCTTACTTGGTGTCTGACGGCTGTGGGGGATTGGATGAGGGCTAATCAACAGAAGCTGAATCCTGACAAGACGGAGGTGATGCTGGTGGGTAAGGCGATGGAGTTAACGGCCCCCATCATTGATGGGGTCTGTCCTCCATTGGTTCCCCAGGTGCGGAGTCTGGGGGTACTCCTCGATGCGCAGCTCCACCTGGATGCTCAGGTGGAGGCTGTGGTGATGAGTGCCTTTCGTCAACTACATTTGGTCCGTTGGCTTAGGCCGTATGTTTCAGACTCTGACCTGGCATCATCCATGCTTTCATCACCGTGAGACTGGACTATGGTAACGCACTCTACGTGGGGCTCCCCATGGTGACGGCCTGGAAGCTGCAGCTGGTGCAGACTGCGGTGGCCCGTCTTTTGGTGGAACTGGGCCACCGGGAGCACATTACACCAGTGCTCCGTTCTGTGCATTGGCTGCTGATAGTCTTCCGAGCCCGATTCAAGGTGTTGGTTTTAACCTATAAAGCCCTAAACGGTCTGGGCTCTGCCTATCTGCGAGACCGCCTCACCCAGTGGATCCTGGACCGGCCCCTGCGGTCATTGTGGAATGCCCTTCTTGTGGTCCCCCGAGTTTTCCGGGGGGGCACGCAGGGGAGAGTGTTCTTGGTGGCCACACTGAGGTTCTGGGGATGCGTCTGGCCCCGGACGCTCTCTCCTTTCGAAAAAGCTGTAAGACTTGGCTGGTCTGTCAGGCATTTATTATTATTATTATTATTATTAACAAACATTTATATAGCGCCAGCAGTGTACCTGGCACTTTACAAAGTAATAAAATAGACACGGTCCCTGCCCCTAGGGCTTACAATCTGAGAGACAGGAGCTGGGGGAGAGACTTAGGAAGGGGAACAGAGGGAGAGACAAGGGGTCTAACATTCATGAAGATGCGAGGTCTCAAGTGCACGTACTTGGCTTGGTTACGATGAGAATGACAGCAGGCAGGTCCATGTTGCAAGGATAAGGGTAAACCGATCGTAGGTATAGGAATAGTGGCTCAGCAGGATAAAGAGTCAGACAGAGCAGAGCGAAAGAGGTGAGTTTTAAGGAGAGATTTGAAGGTATGAAGGGAGGGGGCAAGGCGGATGTGGACAGGGAGGGAGTTCCAGGCATGGGGGGCAGCAAGTGAGAAGGGACGAAGGCGCTTAGGGGAGCAGGGAAGGCGTGGAAGGGTGAGAGAAGGGACAGAGGAGGAGCGAAGTGCACGGGCTGGAGTATGGAGGGCGATAAGTGCAGAGAGGTAGGGGGGAGCAAGGTTGTGAAGAGCTTTATAGGTGAAGACTAGGAGCTTGTGCAGGATTCGTTCAGGAAGGGGAAGCCAGTGAAGCGAAGAGAGGAGGGGCTGCACATGGTCGAAGCGACTGGTAGAGGGTGAGGGAGGAGAGGGATGGGGGAGGAATAGTATGTTTTTATAATTTTATGATTTTATAATTGTTTTTATGTTGTTGTGAGCTGCCCCGACCGGCCTGTGGCAGGAGGGGCAGGATATTGTCTTTTAATAAATAAATAAATAAATAAATAAAATGACAAAAATTTCATTGATTTTAATAGATGAGGATTGCATTCAGCTAACATAGTGGGCAGCAAATGGTGTCTTGGACCCACAAATCACTTCCTTCAGAATAGTCTAAGACCATTGTTCATCTGGACTAAGTGGTTTGTCCATCGCAGCCTTGAGTGAAGTGCCTGAGTGAAGAAATACTTTCTTTGTTTGTTTTTAAATCTGCTGCTGGTTAATTTCATCAGCTGATCGCTAATTTTATTTCCCTGTTGTGTGAAATCCTTTTGTATCTCTTTACAGTATGCTTTGGACTTCACTATCTTGAATAACTTTGTCATCTGCACACTTGGTCACCTCACTCTTCAACCATTTCCTGGATCATTAATTAATATGCAAAACAGTGCCGGTCTCAAGGCTGAGACACCCTGCTGTTTACATCTCTCCTTTGTGAAAACAGACCATTTATTCCTACCTTTTGGTTTCTATCTTTTAGCCACCAGAGCTACCACTTCTGGAATTCTCATGTTTGGGATAAGGGTGTTTTCAGACATCACAATATCCTGCGGGCTCTCAGGGTTACCATGTATGGCTGTATTTTCATGACATTGAGCGGATCCACCACATGGTAATGCCAAGGCGATCTATGGTAGAGCAACTCAGATGCCTTCTATGGTGCTTCTGTTGCTTAGTGCAGCGTTGTTGCTATGTGTGCTTGGCTTATTTCTTTAAAATAAATCTTAAATGGATAAACGTGCACCATGTGAAGTCGATGCACGGTTGATAATGCAGACATTTGTCTTTTATTAGTAAGAAAGTAATGCTAATGTTTTGTGTCTCTGCTTAATGTAATAAAGCAGTTTTACATCTATGCTATGTGAGCTTAGTGAATGGTAGTTATAAAGAAAGTCAGCCTATGCCAATGGATGGTAGTTATTAAGAGAATTGGTGTATGCCAAGATTTGTCAAGAGTGGCTTACTGGGAAGCCAGGAATGGGATAAATAATTGTGTTTACTAAATGAGAGAAAATCAAAGGCAAAGGAGTACGGTCAGAGTAACAGAGTGTGTGTGTGTGTGTGTGTGTGTTTTGGACACCAGTATCCTCTGCATGGTAGGTCTTGTTACTCAACTTTTTAGCCTGCTTTTCTATGGAAAGAAGATGTATGTGATCAGGCGCGTAGCTAGGCTGGAATGTAGATAGTCCCCCCAGAGAAGAAAACTGAATGGTCTTCCCTCCCCTCTCCCAGTGACATGAGATGCAGCTGCATCAGGGAGCATACCACCCCCGTCCCCAGGTACAGCAGCACCAGCTGTATTTATTACAACTTTATGTGTCCATGTGATTTCTATATATCTATGTGTGTCTGTCTCCCCTTTAGTGACTTGATGACAGAGGCCAAAATTTGGTCAAATTCAGTCAAATCTGTCAGAGGGGCAGAAATCTGAAAGGGAAGTAGGGAGTCAAAATCCTGTAACAGTAGGTGCCCGATGTTGGGATAGTCAAAAATGATGCTTAGGATATGCCTAAAAGGACAAGAAACCTGCTTCCATGCAGACAGAGGCTGTCTACCTGCCTGCTGGGGTAGGATGTCTAATATGCCACTATGTTTTGAGGTCTAGCCACAAAAGTGAGGTCTAGCCCCCATAACAGAGATGTGGGAGGACTTGGGTAAACAGAAAATGGGGGATAGGAGAGCACAATGAGCTGCACAGAAAATGGAAGGAGGATTTCATCCTTTGCTCTCCTCTTGCCAGTTTAGAAAACAGCTTCTGGGAAGATGCTCCCTCAAACCACACAAGTTGCAAAGACAAGAGCAGAGAGAGTGAGAGGGGGGAGACGCAAATTCAATCGCATCTGCTTCATCTTTAAACACTTAGTATCGGAGACTTCCATAACAAGGCACAAAGCCCATTAGCCTTTGAAGCCATGACAAAATAAGTGTTGAAAGTATTACAGGTTTAGCAGAGATAGCTGTTTTCAATTAAGTTCCTCAATTGTATATAAATGGACAACACCATTGCCAAATCCTCCTTGAGTTCACACAGGACTTGAAGATCCTTTTGGTCCCACCCTTATTTTCTCTCTGCGACATCTCGCTTAGAGCTAAAATGGGTACCCATAAAAACTGATCTACCCATCAGAATTATGATACTTGCATTATTTTGGGTGCATTGGGTACTAAACAGTACTAGTTTAGTGCCTGATGAGTTACCTAAATTACCAAATTACTGTACTGAGTTACCAGATTTCTGTTACCATTATTCTGTTTTGCAACATTTTACTGATTACCAATTTAACAGGTGTTTTTTCCCTGTCCATTCATCTATTGATTGTTCCATGTTGGAAAGACACTAAAAGAATAACATGGTATGTCCGAATGGGTTGGGAAAAGAGAAAGTTGTTAACAGTAATATCTAGTATATCAGGTAGTCTGGTACCCATCTCCGAATTGGGGTACTGATGACATACCCAACAGGTTACCCAGGGAACAAAATTTGCTACCCGTTTCATCTCTACCCTCCATCTCAAAAGTGATACTCCATTCATAAGCCACAGAAAGTCAATTGTGAGCAACTTGAGACTACTCTTTCTCGGGAAAATCGAAGAGGTTGGGGAGAAGTTCACTTAACTCCCAACAGCAAAAGTTAACACTTTAACATGCAGAGATTATTTTACAACTAGCCAGAAGTAAAGGAGGTCGTCAGTAAAATTAAGGAAAGGTACAATGAAAGACTTGAGAAATTCCCCTGTCTTTACTTTGTAAATTTTCCAAATTTGGCTTTTTGACAAATTGTTTTTGGCACCTCTGACCGCTTCCTCTCTCCACTGAAGCTGAACTGAACCGGTGGCCTCTGGGATTTTCATTGAACGGCTCCCTCTCAAACAGACCACCCACCAAAACATAACGTATCTCTGGAGCAGCAATACGTTGACCATGGCTCCTAAAACACAAATGGATCTTCAACTTATGACCTGCACCTCTTCACAACTGTATCTACCCAGCAGGTGCACTGGTCTTCTTCCTCTCCTCTCCATACTCCCATGCCAAAGAGCAGGAGGTGGCAGGGTCAGTCCCCGTGTAGTCGGACTCAAACCAGGTCAGACCTGATTTTTGAGTTCTGACTGATTCGATGTGTCCCCATGCAGTAAGGCAAGAAGGCCACTTTTTAGCTGTTCCCAGTAGGAATCTTGGATATGACTGCTGCCACTGCTATACCCTCTTTATTGTGTATGTTTATTTATTTTTATTTATTTATTTTTGCAATTTATATGCCGCCCCCTCCTGCCTCAGGCATCTTTGGGTAGCTCACAATATATTAAAACATTTAAAACATTAAAATAACCATAATAATTTCAGTTAAAACAATGTAAAACCCCATCCCCCCCCTACCCTAACTGAACCCACCCACCCCATCTCCCTCGGGAAAGGCCTGGTGGAACAGCCAGGTCTTACATTGTCTGCGGAAAGAGGGGAGGTC
>QEPC01006491.1:3381560-3413405 GCA_003113815.1 Sphenodon punctatus | reverse complement strand
CCCCCCCCCCCCCCCCAAAAAAAGGAGATATGCAAATACCCATTTCGGTGGCAGACGCTCCTTGGTTATTGGATGGCTCTCCAAAAATGTGAATACACTAGTATTGAAATGTGAATCAATAGTAAATCTGTTACCCATTTCTGCTCCAGCTGCTTGTATAATAATAAGTATATCTTAGAGGTGGATGCTATCACAGAGGATGATGGGGAAAATGCAATTGAATGTTGGTGAGATAATCTGCTTAGAATTTTTTTTTAAAAGTATTCTTTTTAGTATTAACAAGTCCTAAAGGCTTTGAACTGGGCATTGTTAAAGGAGAAAGACGTTCTCAGTAGCAAACAAGCAATTTATTTTATCCTCATGTAACCATTATGAAAATAACAGACTCTTTCCATAAAGCCAGGGGCAAAAATCCTGTTTTTATGTCAAGTAGCACGAAAAGTTTATCTTCTTTTGGCATTTTGACAATAATGGCCAACACTTTGGCAAGTGATCAGTTTATTGCCCTGGATCATTTACAGATAAGTGAGACTACGCAGGCTGTAATATTCACTGGGTTATTGCAAACAGCCGCAAAAATAAGTTTTCAGGGCATAGATTTTAAGTCCATTACAAATGACACCAAGCGTATGAGCCAAGCATTCATTCCAGAAAGTGCAGCCCTATTCAAAAATCTTTCTCTAACACCTTAGAAATATCTTTCTGAAAGAAGCTTCAGTGTTCAAAATTTGCTACGGCAGAAGAGGGTAGACTGCAGCAAAGATTTTGCTAGTTAGAGTGCTCCTTTAATGTAATTGTTGCACTCAGTAATGTTGAAGCAATGTAGAGCCGGTGAAGGCTAAGGAAACGGTGTTGAAGAGACTCGGTTATTTTTGGATTCAAATGCTGTCTTAGCCATGAACTCACCAGTTGGCCTTGGGTAGGGTAAGGCACTGACTTTCCACCTCAGTTCCAAGTCTGTAAAATGGGAATGATAATGACAGGGGTTTTCGTGGACTGGAGATGGACCTTGATATGGATTATGGATGAGGCCACACAAAACGTTATCCCGCTGTAGCCGGTGTTAATACACAATGCAGCAAACTGTATAGCCAGAGGCTGCCAGATGTTCATCCAACCCTGCCCCAGGGTGGGCAGTCAGCGTGTCACGGAGGTAGGGAGGGGGAAGGGGGTGAGAGGGAAGAAAGAGGGAGTAGGAGACACCGGGGGGAGGGGCCGACCTCTCAACCAAATTCCTCTAGCGGCGACTAGAAGGTCCCTCAGGATGTTAGGTGGGCTTTCCCTCCTGTTTAGAGGGCAACCCTTTTCATCATTGGGACAGAGGAGAGAGGTAGCCCCTTGCCCCTTAGGGCAACAATGACCTACACAAGGGAAATACCAGGCGATCGGGGAAATGCTCTGGGTCTGGGGCACCGTGCATAGGAGGGTGAGGGGAACAGGGGAAGGGGATAGGACCCTGGGGATGGGGAAAAGGAAAGGAGGAGGTCGGGGAGTCACGGGGAGGGTTGGTGCAGGAAAGGGCACACTCACGAATGGACTTGAAAGGGGAATACAGGAACAGGGTAATAGGTGCGGAGGTAAGGAAATGGTTCCCCTGCCACTCACCTTCACACACTCGGAATGGTCACACAACAATACTAGACTAGGTACAATCACTTACACACACCTCGCTCTCAGGGAAGGGAAACACGAGTGTCAACCACACTTGAACACTCACTCTCTTCTCAGTACAGCTCAGGGATAGCAACAAGGACACCAAGACAAAGAGGGGCCAGTCTCTCAATAATAGTTACCGGCGAGGAACCCAAGCCCCGCCAGTCTGATTTATAGTGGAGCCCTGAATGCAAACCAGTGCGCTCAGGGCGGGGCCCCAGCCCGCCACCGAGCGTCTCGCCACCTCCCGTGCACAGTGGGGCGGGGCCAGGAGCACGCATTGCGCGTAGAGTAGCTCCGCCCCCCAACCCTGATGCCTGCAGCTGCTCCCTCACTTCCGGGTGTTGGGCCATTGCCTAGCAACGGCCCGCAAGCCGCGGATCCCTGGCGGGCTCGGCCAGCCCTTACACAGCGGATACGCAATGCATCTGCCGGAGAAAGCTGGTGATGCATCATGTATTAACATTGCCCAAAGTAGGATAATCGGCTGCTTCTTGTGTGGCCGGTCCCCATGCTTCGCCATCCTGAAGCGAGGTCCACTGGCATTGTTGAGCAGTGCATACATTTGCCATTCCTGTGCATCTGTGTCGCATCCAGGGGTGGGCTAGTGGGCAGGCCAAGGGGTTGTGGGTGGGGGTGAGATAGTGGGGCAGGACCCGGTGCCTGCAGATGTGGCCAGCTCCTCGGCCCATTCCAGGGTGTGGAGGAACTTGTGACAGTGGCTACTTGTGGCCACTTGTGATGGGCAGGGGATCGGGCCCACGCTGTCTCATGTGTCTTTACTCTATAAAGTACTTTCAACACTGAAAGTGCTATATAAATAATAATGCAGTTGGACTTATGAAAGCTTAACAGACAATTTTGTAAGGAAAAACAAAACAAAATGAGAGCTGGCATAAGCTTGCTGACAAGATAATCTTGCTAACAAGCTATTACTTGACGTTAACGCCCTGGTGAACTATCGGCCTGTCTCTAAACTTCCCTTTTTAGGGAATGTGAATCAATAGTAAACCTGTTACCCATTTCAGCTCCAGCTGCTTGTATAAGTATATCTTAGAGGTGGATGCTTTTGCAGAGGATGATGGGGTAAATGCAATTGAATGTTGGTGAGATAATCTGCATAAAATTTTTAAAAATGTATTCTTTTTAGCATTAACAAGTCCTGAAGGCTTTGAACTGGGCATTGTTAAAGGAAAAGGCTGTTCCCAGGAGCAAACAAGCAATTTATCTTTAGGGAAGGTTATTGAACGGGTGGTGGCCCAGCAGCTGCAGGTGCATTTGGACGGTATTGGTTCTCTTGATCCCACACAGTTGGGCTTTCGTCCGGGTTATGGCATGGAGACAGCGCTTGTGGCGGTGGTTGATGACCTCCAGGTAGAACTAGATAAGGGTCATATGACCCTGCTGGTTCTATTAGATCTATCAGTGGCTTTTGATACCATGAACCATGAGATGCTGGAGACTCGCCTGTGGGACCTGGACGGGGTTGGATGAATCTGTCTTGCGATGGTTCCGTTCCTACCTCGCAGATAGATCACCCTGGGTGGTACATCGTCCCCATGGTGCCTCCCGCGTGGGGTCTAGCAAGGTTCCATTCTGTCCCCTCTCTTGTTCAATGTGTGTATGCAGCCACTGGGGGAAGTCGTACGCAGCTGGGGAGTTTGTGGTCATCAATACAATTAGGCTGTGGAATTTACTGCCAGGGGAGGTGGTCAAGGCCAGTACTATAGCTGAGTTTAAAAGAGGTTTGTACAAGTTTCTGGAAGATAGTTCCATTAGCCGCTATTAGCCAGATAGGATTGGGGAACAAAACCCTTTACTGTTGGGAGCCTGGGGATGCCCCACAGGGAATGGATAGCATGGTGACCTGTTGGGTGCTTCTCCCAGGCCCCCGTGACTGGCCACTGACGGAGACAGGATGCTGGGCTTGATGGACAGTTGGTCTGACCCAGTATGGCACTGCTTATGTAATATGCAGATGACATCCAGCTGTATCTTTCTTTTTCAACCAACCCAGGCCCTGCTGTCTCCTTCCTGTCCTGGTGTTTGGCTACTGTGGGGGACTGGATGAGGTTGAGCTGATTGAAGCTCAATCTTGAAAATACAGAGGTGGTACTGGTGGGCGGGGTCAGTGATCTGGGAGAGGGGCATGCTCCCATTATTGGGGGTATCAGCCCTCCTTTGGTTCCATCTCTGTGGAGCCTGGGGCTGCTCCTGGACTCACAGCTTCGCCTGGATTCTCAGGCGCTGACTGTGGACCGGAGCACCTTTTGCCAGTTACATCAGGTGAGGAGGCTCCGCCCATACGTCTCAGACTCTGATCTCGCCACTGTCATCCATGCATTTGTCACCTTGAGGCTGGACTATTGCAACGCGCTCTATGTGGGGCTGCCCATGGTGATGGTTTGGAAGCTGCAGCTAGTGCAGAATGCAGCGGCCTATCTCCTTTCTGGGACAGGTCACAGGGAGCACGTTAAACCAGTACCTCGAGCATTGCACTGGGTGCCTATGGTCTTCTGGGCCTGATTCAAGCTGCTGGTTTTGACCCTTTAGAGCCCTACACAGCCTCACCCCGTAGGCCCCTGAGTGGCCCCTGTGGTCATCTGGCAGCATCGTCCTGGAGGTCCTGACAGGAGGGTGTTCTCGGCGGCTGCATCATTGCGGTGGAATGCCCTTCCTGTGGAGGTGCACCTCAGCTGATTTCCTTGTGTTCCACAGAAATTGTAAAACCTGGCTGTTCCATCTGGTGTTTGTGGGGGAGGAAAGGGGGGGATGGGTTAGGTGCTGGGATCACTTTTTACGCAGATCTTTTATGTATCCATGTACTTTTTAATATATTGTATTTTATATATTTGATATTGTTTTTTATTGTTTTTATAATAAGTTGTTAGCCACCCTGAGTCGCCATGGGCAAGAGAGAGCGGGATACAAATTTAATAAATACATAAATTTTGTTCTCACACTCCCTGACAGACCTTGCATAGAACTGCCTCAGTAAAACAGATACGTTTCAGGAATTAATGGGTCATGGATGAAAAAAAAGAGTAGATATCATGCTTACAGGGATGGTTAATTAAAACAGCAAAACATGCAGGCTAAAATGTTCCAAAGAACCCAGGATACTGAGAAGTCAAAGTATTTTAGTTCCATGTTTTGATATGATTACTTAGAGCAATCTCTCAAACTCCAGCAAATGGACAGTTTGCTGTGATCCAAAAGGGTCGTCTTAATACTTCATTGCTATTGTTACAGACAGGCACATGTGTAACACATGGTTCAGTGCAGTGGTGCTTGCAGCGCTACGGTGTTGCCCAGGGCAACCCCCAGCCAGGAGAGGAGCTGCAGCGGCCACCTGCGTGTAGATGGACTGCGGCTCTGCCTCCAGTCAGTGCCCCAGTTTGGGTGGGCTGGCCCGTTCTACTGGCGGTGTTCCGGGGCACTGCTAGCAGGCTCTGCTTCTGCTCCGCCTGCACATCTGGGGGCCCACCTTTAGATGCAGGGGCTGTCCGGCTGCAAGGCGGAATTGAGCCTTGGGTGAGATCATTGAGATCATACATGTTAGATCGTTATCTGGTCTACACCCTAGACAGGCGATAAAGACTGCATAGTACAAGTATGGAAAGATTTCTGTAACAATACAAAGACCACAGTAGGTCTGCTGTTTAATGTTTCCAATTCCTACGCCTGTTGTGCAAAAGTCAAGGAAAGAGATGATTGATTAAATGCGTCTGGGATGAGACTGGTAGTTGCGGTAGAGTCCACAACAGTGATTAAAGATAGAAACAATGATGTATCTCAGATACTTTTAGAAAAAGTGGGACAAAAACAACATGAAAAGTGTGGAAGAGAACATTGAAGACAACTGACATTACCCAACTTTCTTCATTTCAAAGATTTCATACATTGCGCACAGCGACACAGACTCCTTCTGTGTAAACTATAAAAGTAAGTTAAGATTAACTTTGGGGGAGCTGAAAGACTGAAGAGTTGAGAGACTCTGAAATATGACTTCCTTGTACTTTTCTCTCATTCTTCAACCTTGTGAGAAAATCCAGGAGAGGACACGGATCTCTGTGTTACCATTTTAGCCAATAATATTAGCAACTGCAGGTGGAGAGAGGGGATAGCATTGTGGATGATGAAAGAGAGCATCAGAGAAGAGAATAATGATGGGGAAGGTGTAAGAAAGAGAAGAAAGGAAGAAGTGCTCTAGGTGGTAGGACCACTTCTCCCCAGGGCTGGGCTCACTGCACAGAAAATGCAGAAGACCTCAGCAACCTTCAACTTTGGTCACACTCCAATGAGCAGATACTTCAAAGTAGTTAAGCCCACTTTTATTCCTGACTTGTTCACATGTCAAGGGCTCCAAACCGAAGTTATTCAGTAATAGGAAGAGAGGTATGTCCAATACTCCTGAAAAATCGGGAGTACATACCCATCTCACTTTTTACAAAGAGAAGGGGTAACATTGTTTGACATGACCTCTGTAGGGATGATTGGTAACTCCCGTCTGTTTGCTGTTGCAGTGAGAACAGTACCAAAGTGGAGTTGTTCCTTCGATTTAATTAAATGAAGTAGTTACTTCAGTTTAACAATTTGTCAGAATGTGCCCTCTTTAAAAAAGTGGAAGAGAAGATGCATAGAGTTGGCCAAAATAGGATGAATACGTCAGTACTCTGGCCTAGTCAGAAACATCCTGATGGAGGAAACTCGTCTTCAACACCAACACTGCAAGATAAACTGGAGTGTCTGTTCAAAACACACTAGAGCAGGGGTGGCCAGACTTACGGTGCCTGTGATCCACTTGATCCAAGCATCAATTTCAGGCAATCTACCAGGACCCTGCCCACTGACTCTGACACTTTAAGCTGGGACCCTTCCTGCTGGCTCCCAGCTTTAGAACACCTCGGCAACTGGTCTCAGGAGTGGAGAGGAGCACTTACCTTTAGAGACGACATTCCCCACCATGCTGGAGGAGGTCTCCTCGTCCATCTCCGCCTCCCCAGAGACATTCGCTGAGGCACTGGTACTGCTCTTCTCCCCAGATATGATCTCGGACAGGCTGGGCCCCCTCCCCACACCGTGATCTACTAGAGACTAGCTTGTGATCATGATTTACCTCTTGATCTACCTGGTAGCTCTACCTGCACTAGAGCAACTTTTGTTTCAGGTTCTACTTGATGGCCATAAAAGCAACCTCTTTCCGACACATCCACCACTTTGCAAACCTTCGCCCAAATCGAGAATTGGACAGGTTATTAGTCTAAAACACACTTTATCTGTGAAGGGCTGTCTAGTATAAACGATATCCTTTTTATCAACCTTACTACTTCCATGAATACATTGCTTATCTTTCTGGAACTTTGCCTCTCAAGTGTATCATGCTAATGGATAGTGCAGGGTTTATTTTAATAAAAATCATATTTAAATCTTTCTGCAACATTCTCCATCTCCTGACACATGTACATTTTTAATTTCAGCTTTATTTTTTCTTGGATGTTTACCTGGCAGTCCTCCTACAATAATGAGTTCATTTTATCGCATTGCATAGTCACTAATACTTGTCAGTGTGAATATGGCTAGTGAGGTCAAGTTTGCGGATGCCACATTCAGTATTTAATTTTGCATAAGTCTGAAGTAGCAGACTTGCTTTCAGGTTACCTTCTTCTTGAGCAAGCAATAATAAAATGTGTCAGATATTACCATATAATCCATTTGGGCGTGTGGGCTGTTCTTAGAGGCCGTAAAAGCTTGGCTGAAGAGAAGAGAGGTCTGAAAATCAGGTTACTTTTTTTTTCCCCACCCCTTTGCTTTATCTACATTAGCCCAGGTAGTAATATAGATATTCTCTACATTGAATGAATGCTTTATATGAGCCTTACCAACTACTTACTTGGAATGTGCATGGAAAAATAAACAAACTGTAATGCCCGTGGTGTTCATATCTTTGTTTCTATTTCACACCATTCTCACATGCGGGCTTTGAGATTTGTAGCTATTTTTCAGAGAACTTCAAAAAGGACTGTCAGGCAGTTTTAATCTTTCCCCCCTGTTATTGCATGAAAGCAGTAGATATGCTGTTTGAAGGATTAACGAGAAAGCGCTTTAAAATGGCCACTCATGTAAGCCAGTGTCCCCAGTAAAGGTTCAGTCAAGCATGAACTAAAGCAGCCAAATTGGCAGCTGGGCATTAAAGAGCACTCCTACATTGCATGCTTCTTTGCTTTTTAGTGGAAGGCCCTTGACATCAGAAAGGGTTGAACTTTGACCTTGACCTTTACAAGTTGGAGTATCAGCAAGAGTAATTTGTTAAGGGTTATTGTGTGTGCGGACTAGAGTCTGTTGGGCATTTAGCCGTTCTAAAGCAAACAGCAAGTAGCCCTGTAATGCGCTATAAAAGGGACTTTGCATATTTATGTAGTACATAATACACTTCTAAGATGTGTACCTGTTCAGTCCTTTGTTCCACTGATTTTCTCGCCTTTCTGAAGTGTGTAACAGAAACAAGATGAATGAAAATGTTCCCCTTTCTTTTCTCCTGCATTCGCAGAAGTGTCTTATTTTACTGTCACATGCATGCGGCATATCCCCAGTATTCATATTGTTTAAACAAGCTTCCGTAGTCCATGGCTCATTTATGTTGTGAGAGACCAGGCACCCTTCTTTGGGGGAAGGGTGGGATAGAAATCCAAATAAATAAATAAATATTCTGTCCCACAATTAGGAGTATTGTCTTAGTAGTCTTTCCAGTTGCTTCAATGAGCTGACTCTCTTCCCACGATAACTAGAAAGTGCTGCACGGATGGGACAGTCTATAAAAAATAAAAAAATAGCAATGGCAAGGGGAGGAGAGGATTCATAGTGAACTTAAGTATCTAGGTCATTGGGCTAACAGACATGAACCGCTGAGTTGCCAAGCCAAAGGGGTGAACTTCCATATGTAGCTTCACCAATAGTCACTGAACACAGAACCAATGTGCGATGGTGGTGGAATGACATCTTTGCCACAAATCTCCCATAATCTCGACATACCTTTTTAGGGAAGGTTATTGAACCTTGCAACTCCAGACTCACCTACACAGCATCGGTTTTCTTGACTCTTTTCAATCAGGGTTTCGGCCTGGCCGTGGTACGGAGACGGCGTTGGTGGACGATCTCCGCCGGGAGATGGATGCAGGACGTTCGACACTATTGGTCCTGCTAGATCTCTCTGCTGCGTTTGATACAGTGGACCATGGGCTGCTGTTGAAATGGCTGCGTGACCTGGGGGGTCTGGGTGGGACCACCCTTGGGTGGTTCCAGTCATTCCTCTCGGGGAGGACCAAGCGGGTTGTCCTGGGGGCAGAAACATCTAGCCCCCGGGCTCTGGACTGTGGCGTTCCGCAAGGTTCAACCCTGTCTCCTTTAATGTTTAATATATATATGCATCCCTTGGGGGAGATCGTGAGAGGGTTTGGTGGGCGTTGCCACCAATATGCTGATGACACCCAGCTTTACCTCTCTTTTTCAGCCGACCCAGGCCCTGCCGTCTCCGTTCTATCTCAGTGTTTGGAGGCTGTGGTGAGCTGGTTATGACAGAGCAGACTGAAACTTAATCCCAATAAGATGGAGGTGATGGTGGTAGGCCGAGCGGGGGAGGTGTTGCACCCTCTTCTGGAGGGGGTGCGCCCCTTCCGTGGCCCAGCAGGTCCGGAGTCTGGGGGTGTTATTGGACGTGGATCTCCGTCTAGATCAGCAGGTGGATATGGTGGCGAAGGTGACGTTCCGCCAGCTGTATCTGGTGTAGAGGCTGCGCCTGTACATCTCCAGACCCGACCTGGCCACTTTGATCCATGCCTTCATCACCTTGAGGCTGGACNGCTCTACGTGGGGCTTCCCTTGATGCTGGCTCTGAGGTTGCAGCTAGTGCAGAATGCGGCGGCCCGTCTCCTAACAGGGACGGGTCGACGAGAGCACATAACCCCAGTGCTCTGTGCGCTGCACTGGCTGCCGGGAACGTGCCTAACAAGATTCAAGGTGTTGACTTTGATCTATAAGGCCCTGTACGGTCTCGGACCTGGATACCTCGAGGAACGCCTCACCCTCCGCGACTCAGGACGGACCCTTCGGTCTGCCGGGGGCGCCCTCTTGGAGGTCCCCCGTGTAAAGCGGGGGGCTACATTGGAGAGGGCATTCTCGGTGGTTGGGCCCCGGTTGTGGAATTCCCTCCCAGAGGAAGCCCGGCTGGCCCCGAGTCTAATGGCCTTCCATCGGGCCTGTAAGACATGGCTGTTCTCCCAGGCCTTCGGAGGTGGAGAGGGGAGGGTGGGTTGAATTTTTATAGGGGGGTGTTTTAAAATTGTTTTAATAATGCTACTGTGGATTTTATGTTTTAATAATTGTTTTACATTATTGGAAGCCGCCCCAAGATGCCGTGGGCATGGGGGACGGCATATAAATATAAATAAATAAATATAAATATACCTATTTGATGTTGCCTGTGATAAGAATGGAAGTAATGTGGCTTTAAAGAAAACATTCTGTGGTCTAGCATTTAACAAAGCAAAACTATTACGATAAATTTAACTAAGATCATAGTGAGATTGAGAAATGGTCGCTAAATTACATGTAGGAATTGAGGAGGGAAGTTAGACTGGGATTCCCAGAAGGTAATTCTCTTTTTCTTTCCTTTTTTCTTTTTCTTTTTTAAGCAAAAGCTTTTATTCCCCACCCCCGCCTGATAGAGCTGAAGCTTCTGTGTACTTTGACCAAAGATGGAAAGTGCGTATGACTGTCATTGATACATCAGAATAAGTCAAATCTCAAGGGGTACATTGCAAAAAGCCTCCATTTTCACTTATAATCAAGAGAAGGCTGTTAAATTATTTATCAAGTGCAGAAATCTCTGCTCTGTGACTCAGGGATAGAGGAAGATTTTTTGTCTCCCCCTCCTTTACCTGGTCAGAAGAGAGAAGGGGATCCAGGTGCGCTAGGCAAGCCGTGGGTACACCTGGCAAGCTCCAGATGGTCCCAAACAGCTCTGAGGGTGGGCAGAGCTGAGTTGAAGAGCGGTGGCTTTCCCACCTTGGAACCGTGGACACTCTCGCGAGATTGGAGTGCCGCGTTCGGTTTAAAGCCCACCCCAGCCTGGGCAGGAGGCAACCCGCCCTTTTGAACTGGTCACCGCGCACTTCATGAATCGCCTTGATTGGGGTTGGAAAGGAATAGAGGGGTTTGGGAGGGTTTTTTCCCCCCTTTCCTGCTGTTCCTACACCTCTTGTATTGCTGTGTTGGCAACCAAAGCACCACAATCAAACTGGTAGGTGTTTTAGTTGTAACTCTAGGACAACATTAGTAATACGCCTCCTATTGAGGTGAGGTGAAGGGGTGGCCTTGCAGACTCAAGCAGGCCCTCCCTTGACATAGCACCCCATGAAAAGTAAAGTATGTAACAACTTTATCTGGTCTGGGCAGCCTGGATGACAGTGGGGCACACTTCCTCCTCCTTTCCTTGCCTGTTAGGGGCAGGAGGTGGTCTGCAGACAATTACCCATTGGCCAGTGGAAGAGGGGGAGGCCTCATCTTCCTCTCCCCCTTCTCTGTGTCCTGGGTTGGGGTGGTTTTCTTTACTCCCCCAGGCGAGTTCATTAGGCGCTATGCCCTGTTTGCACTGGAGCCTTTTGTTGACTAGATGCCTGTGATTGTTAATAAAGGGTGTTTATTACACCCCTCCAGTATCTCCATGGTAAGCAAAAATCCGTTGCAGCCTCTGGACTCTCTTCTTGAGATGTAGTAACTCAAATTGCAGTACCCCATTGACATTATAGGCATTCCGTGTGCATTTAGCAAAGTCAGTGTAGCCGTCTACATAAGGTGCTGGATTTGGTCCTAGCAGAGCAGGCTTCAAATCCCATCTTAGCCATGAGTTTCCCAGGTGGCTCTGGGCAAGTCACTCTCTCTCAGCCTCCGTTTCCTATCTCTAAAATGGGAATAATAATGATCTAGCTTGCAGAGCTATCGTGATGGTGAGCTAGAGAAGGATTGTAAAGCGCTTTGAATTTTGGTTAAAAACAGATGTGCCGGTAGCCTGCTTGACCTGCCGTGGCCCAGGAGCCACCGGCACATCTATTGTGGCACCACCAGATATTGTCCCACCTCTGTCCCGGGGCAGATAGGTGGCTAGCTCAGGCTGTGTCCTTGGAAAATCTCCAAGGTCACAGTCTGGGCTAAGGGCTGCCCATGCGGGACAACGCAGGTTAGCAAATCTGTGCGACCCTGTCGTAGCCACCCCCATCACAGGCTACCCTAGTTGTCTGTCTGGGGGACGGGGGGGAGGGCAGCCGCCTGCATGTTCGTTGTGCTCCCAGGCCATTCAGGTGGCGGGACGACTTTCCAGCCACAGGCACGTTAGTTCGGTGCCTTAACCCCTTCCCAGGCCGGACCAGGAAACCACTGTGCCACCTGCATGTCTGTTTTTACCCACTGAAAGTGCTATAATAATAACACTGATCTTTTTTTAAAATTTATTTTATTAAAGTCTTTTAGCAGATTTGACCAGAGCCTCAGCTAGTGGAAATTGGCATAACGCCACATGGACGTCAGCTGATTTGTATCACCTGATAATTTGCCTATTACGCACACACCAGCGGTTGGGGAATTACTTGGCATTTGAATGTTTGAGCTGAAATGGACCATACGTTCAACAAGCAAAAATAAAAAAAAAGTAGAACAAACTTCCAGCTGCTACTTGCTGACCCAGGTTTAAAGACAGCACATGGCCAATTGCATGTGGACTGAAAATCCCATTCGTGATTTTTAGGAAGAGTGGGGAAGGGTGAGGGGATACGGCAGACCCAGAGAGATGTAAGAAAAAATTGTCCCCCTTTAAAAAAAACAAAGCTGGGTGGCAAAATATTCAGCACAAAGCAGCCTTTCTCCCCCCTCCCACCTGTTAGCTTTTTTCCTAATCCATTTCATATAAAATATTAGCACTTTTCCTTGAGGAAAAAAAAGAATTAAACACAGTTGATTACACTTTTACTTTTGCATTCTCGCTTAAGAAGACAACTAACTTCGGACTCTCCCGTATAAATTGGCGCTAATGAAGCAAGAGCGTGCCGGCGAAAGCCACCCCTTCGAACGACGGACTCCAGCTTGGTGGGTCTCTCGGTCTGCCAAAATCCCTCTGATTAGGAATTGCTGATCTGACATCAAAGCAACCAGGGAAGACCAAGTGCTCTTTCATTTTTTAATAAAGAGATTTTCTGATCTGAAGCGGCGCACACCTGACATTGTTTGCATCCAGAGCCAGTGGGCTGTAATAAGTGGCCCAATGGTGGTTTAAGCCTGCTTTCAAGGGTCATTGCCTTTCCTGACTGGCACTTGATCTGTTTAGAACTGGCTAATTTGTTAATCAGAGCAAGGCTTAAATCTCGCTGCAATTGCCTCCCTATTTCTGAATGCCGTTCCAGCATTATTATTTGTTTATTTTATTATCCTTTAAAAAACAGTTTTTATGTTCCCAGACAAAATGGAAAGTGGTGTTAATAGCGAGTACAACATAATGAGTATATATCTGCGAATGTGACTATTCTGTTCTATTCAGGATATTAAGAAAAACAGAGGTGGGGAAGCTTTTCCCTCCCGGGGGCCACTTCTAAAGTTAGTTCAAGCTCTCAGGGCTGCATAGAAGTTGGGGGCCGGGGGGACTTAGGCGGTGCACTCAGGAAGGGGAGGGTCCAGTTCATAGATCTTTGCCATGGATCCATCCTCTGTCCTTTTGTGCAGTCCCTCTTCTCTTTTCCCTTAACCTGAGCTCAGTTTTCCAGTGCTTGGGTGTAGGAACTGGACCCAGAGGCCAGATCCAGGAACTGGAAGGGGCCTTATAAAAACTTGCTGTGGGCTGCATTTGACCCCTGGTCCCTGAGGTTCCCCACCCGTGAAGTAAAATTATATATTGCATAGATGAGCCAATGTTTTATCTCATAACAGACATGATTGGAAACATGCACATACTAATCACCATTGACTGTTCCATGAACACTGGAAGTTCCCTCATAATAACAGAGCCTTGACGCTCAGGAAAGCAGCTTTTTACTAGAGTCTCAGCTGATGCAAATGCATTATTCTTAACACCGTTGGCTGTTCCAGATTTATGCTATGGTATGTGAAATCAGAAACACTTGCTCTTCATACACTATAGCTAGGTATAGCCTAACAGCTTCAAAGACTAGAGAAAAACGTACGTTGGTTCTGAGTCCGGAGACAATTTGAACTAACGACACAGTCGCTTCTAGTGGAAGGAGAAGTATAAGCAGGTTGGATAGAGCTTCCATCTTACGTCTGAGATTATTTATGTCTCTTGCACTAACTTGGCTTCAGGAAGAAAACAGCTTGACAAAACATCAGCTGCGAGCAGTATGTTCCAAGCCATATGGAAATCCGCATAGCGTGTATGCTTGAGAGGCGTCTGGAAAAGTGAGAAGCCGGACCTCAGTATTCTGGAAGGCTCCTTGGAAAGACACTTTATCCTGACATCCACTCACCGGAATTTGGTTTCTAGTTTACTTTAAAAACTTTGACTGGTTATACCGGTCACCTAAGAGTCATCAGTGTAATGCATTGGCAAACGTTCTTGTGTCATTTGTCCCTAAGAGAAATTAGAGAGAAATAGCCATTTAAATGCTGTCCAAGTTGCATAAGTAAGAAATTTGGATTCTTGGTTGTTTATAAGCCCCGGTCGGGGTGAGTAAGTGTTGTGGGTGTGCATGGATCGTACTTTCTTTCTTTCTTTCTTTCTTCTATCATCTAGAAATAAAGAACTGATAGTTTGATACATAGTTTATTACAGTGAATATAATTTAGATAGTTTGCTGATAATATAGTAGATAATATAGTATCTATCTATCTAGATGAGAAAGTACTGATAATATAGTTTGATCCATGTTTGAAAGGTAATATACACAATGACATCACACTCTATATTGTACGTACAGACCAACTGTCCGAATACTAATATTTTACTCCAGATGTTTACTCTCATGTAAATGAGACCAGCTCATCCTCCTCCATTTCCTTTTTCTTCCTCGTTTGTAGGTCAGATACATTGCTGCTGAGCAGACCCTTATCCTGAAATAAACTATATTTCTCGGACATCACAGTTACTCTTTAACTGGTTTTCTATGGTTAAAGAGTAACAGTGGTAAAGTTCTTGCTACTAAGACTCACTACTAATACTGGCTGATGAGCATCCACATAAGGAGGTCATTCATGAGTGTTTTCTCATAGCTTGAGCTGAATAATTCAGAGAAAAGAAAAGATCAATCAAGCTTGCATCTCAGGTGGAATAATTTATAAACAAAAGGTCTCACAGTATCAACCAAGTCTTCTGAGTGTACAGAAAACTGAGAAGTCCATGATAACCAGCTCTTAGGAAAAACTGCTGCTGCCCACTTGAACGTCTCACTTGTCTGTACATTCTCAGACTAATAACTTCAGTGCTGCTGACGGCTTGGTTATATAATAGATTTTAACAATGGAAATTCCATGCATTAAATGTTAGCAATTAGCAAACACTGTGTTACTGAGGTGGAGGGAGCTCTTGGTTACATCATTACTCTCCATATTGCCTGTTAAAGCCTGGGGATCACCAAAAAAGATGATGAGGATGTCTAAACCTATTCAGAACAGATAAAGTAATCTCCTGTGCAGGATCATCCAGAAGCCAAAGGAAAGACAGGCAGTCTTCTGAATGACCAGTTAATGAACACAAGCTTAGTGGTAGATAATCTCTTCATCTATTTGTAAACCACATAGTATGCCTACTGGCTCACTTAGGATATATTGGGAGGATGGACTGAGATCTGTTTAAGAAACTTCTCCCCTGCCTTTAAGTTTTCTACCATAAATATATTTTTTATGGTTTTTTGAGTGGAATATCCTTGCTGTTCTACTGTGTTGACTATGGACACTACTGACTGGATATAGTTTCATCTTGAGTGTAGTTGCCACATAGTTCCCAAGTATGTGAAGTGAGAGACAAAGCAGTAAAGATGATACATATTAAACTGACATTTGTTGGTGAGAATATGTACGTTTTTGAGCTTCAGGTCTTCTATGCTCTGACCAACAGACATCGGTTCAAAAATGGTAACGTCTTAAACACTTTGGCTGTACAGCTACACCAGAGTAAGTGGTTTGTAGATTTCAGAATTGTAGACTTGTCTTTTGCAAGTCAGTTCTGCCTCTGCCACTTAATTTCCAGGGAACAGATTGAGGCCTGTTCTGGATGGCAAGGGGATGGGACCAAGCAGGTCATATTTTATATCTCTAGGCAATACTTAGCCATTTTTAGATGAACATGGTGGCGCCCGTGCTTGTTTTTCAAAAGACCCGGCAGTCCGTTCTACACGTGACGCTGCCACCGAATACGCGCATGCGCAGGCGATGCGTATCCATTTCCAGCCGCGAACTGACCAGGTCGGTGATCGAGGCTGGTCATACGCGGCTGGAAATGGATGCGCATCGCCCGTGCATGCGCGTATTCGGTGGTGTCGTCACGTGTAGAACGGACTGCCGGGTCTTTTGAAAAACAAGCGTGGGTGCCGCCGCGCTCATGCAAAAACGGCCTTAGTGAAACTCCAGAATTTTATTTCATGGGTATTTTTTTTTCTCCCGATCCAAACATATCCATTCTTTGGATATTGTGAGTACCGAATCTATTTTTTACATGGTATTTGCATACTGACTTACCCAATTACTGGGGATGGGATTTTGGTTTCGGATAGAACCGAAAGTACCCAATAATACTTTTCGGAATAATCAGAAATGTTGGTTCTTTTTTGGTATCGGCTGTTTCAGATATTTTGCATTGATTTTTGTTTTGGATTTTTAACATTTTGGTTTGTCCCTATTGATGGGGACAAACTGCAATGTTGAAAATCCGAAACAAAAATCAGTGCAAAAGATCCAAAACAACTGATACCAAAATGAGAACCGCAATACACGAGAACCAAAACCAAAAGTAACCAAAAACAAAATTCTGGCCAACATCCCACCCCTCCCAATTACTCTGTTGGCATACTTTGGTGGCACACATAATTTAGTGGTTTGTGCTTAGTGAGCATTCACCTTAAAGTGCTGGTCTTTCAATCTTCTGGGTTTACAAGTCCGCAAGTACGTTCTGGATGCATTCTTCACACACACACACTGCCCTGAGGCAGCCTAAAGTAGCCGCAGCTGTAGACGTGAGGGGTTGCCATGGAAACCAAGTGACTACAACTGCCTCGAGCAAAGCAGTTTACCAGGAGAACTTTTTAGACATAAAGGTTTGGGGAGAAGTTCTATGCAGAAGGTCAAAGAGCCAGATGTTTAAGATCTGAGTGAGTGATTTAGACACACAGAAAGTTCAGTACGTAACAGGGCCGCAGGGAGCACATGACACCTGTGCTGCCTATAAAGCACCAGGCCAAGTTTGAGGTGCTGGTTCTAACCTTTAAAGCCCTTCACGGCTTGGGGCTCTGCGGGACCGCCTCATGTGCCCGTGTGACCCTTGAGATCGTCCCTGGGAGTCTTTTTGGAGGTTCCCCGACTGAGGTGGGTGGCCACCAATGTTAGATCTTTTTCAGTGGCTGCTCTTGTGCTCTGGAATTCACTCCCGGAGAAAGCTCGGTTGGCCCCCACTCTCCTGTTATTTTGGCGTTTATGTAAGACCTGGGGGGGAGGGTTTCTTTCCCTGCATTTTATGAATTTTTAACTGTTTTAAATTCTTTTATTGTTGTTTGCCGCCCCAGGCTCCCCTGTGGGCAGGAGGGGTGGGATAAAATTTTTATATAAATAAATAAATAAAATAAATCAATAAAATAGCAAACATGCAGGAGAAATGTGTATGTAAGAACACCCATTGAGTGGCTTTGAGTAAGCCGCTGCCTATCAACCTCAGTGCTGAGCATGTTTGACGTGGAATTGAGAGTCCTAATTTCAAATCTTGGCCACACTGGGTGGGCTTTGAGTTAGCTGCTGTCTATCAGACTCAGTTTCCCATCTTCAGAAATGGGTCTACCAGTGGCAGGCCTCATCAGGATGATGCAGGGCTCTCTCTCTTGTGAGTCTCATGTGCTGCTGATCCCTACCTGGTGGCGATAAGTTGTGGGTGTAGATAATTCAGCCTTTAGCAATGCTATTGGTTTCAGTGCATTCCCTCTACTTGACATAGCAAACACAATTTGGACAAATAATCCTTCTGTAATCACTATAGGCCTTTTTGAGTTTCCATTGGAAAATCGTTACATGGGACACTTATTTCTTTCCCCATCCAATCCATTTGTTTGCCAGTTTCGTCTTTAAAAACTTGCCTCTTAATGTCTCTGCAATTTTGCACATGTAAATGAGCCAGCTGATCATTTGGTCACCTAAATTGATGCACTCAAGTGGGCTTCTGCTGGCAAAAAACTCTGGATGTAGTTGTCTATGAAATGGGGCCCTTCACATTGAATTGTATTCTTTGTACTAAAAGCCTGATCAGGTAGTGGCAAAGCCAGTGGTTTCTTTGCCACTAATTTCTGGGGGACAGATTGAAACCTTCAATGTCGCCATTATGGATGGAAAGGAGGTGGGGCCAGTCATGCCTCATTTTATAGCATCCCCACAGAGTTTAGGTTGCATGGAAACCCACTGCCACCATACAGATAATCTCTTTGATTTAAAATGGAGAGTCCCACATTATCCGTCATGAACCCACATGGGGTCATGTAGTCTACTGATGGGGGTCATTTTTCTGATTGATATTTTATATACTTTGCATATCGCTGTTGCTGCCTGGGATCAAGGATTTACATACAAGTCTCAATATGGGGTTTTACCGGCAAAAAAGTTTGGAAACTACTAGTTTAAGAAGTGGATATGAACGAGAAGAGTGAGGGAACATTGCGTATCTCAGCTGAGCATTCTCGTCCGTAAGGGGTAGAGTGGAGCAAGATTCTGACATTATTAAGTCCTGTTGCTTGAAAAGGCATCCGTTGCACAAAACCCACTTGTATTATCAAGATTATGAAACCTGACGATGGTTTCAAGAAGATTTTCAAAGCAGATGCCGTATGTATTACAAGCTTGGCTCTAACAATTTAATGTTATTGAGTATTTTGACTGTCATGGCAACTAATTCTGCAGCTCAGCATAAATAACCTCTAGGACTTTGTAATTATTTTTTCCCCGTGATATTCCCCCTGTGGCTGATAATTTTAAGCAGTGCACCTCCTCCTCCTCCATTACCAGACAGGGCACAGTTTCAAAGATCCATGTACTGAACATGATGGCGTAGGTTTCCTTGCAATTTTATAGTTTCTGGACATGGTAATGCTATAGCAGGCAGTGCAGGCCCTGACGCCCATGCCCACGGCTTTATGAATCTTCACTGCTGCCATTTTTGCACCCAGTTTTTCAGAATTTTACAATTGGCCAAATTGTCATGGAAATGACCTCAGACAACACTGAATCACAGCCTGAGTGGGAAGCACTCTGAACAGCCAATGTGATGTCTTCATTGTGAGCTTGCCAATGAGGTGCTGGCAATTTTAGCAGCTAATATATGCTGGAGTGATGGGGCCTGGTGTGATAACTGTTAGAAAGGAGCATACAGTGGAGAGAAGTTCCTCCTTCCTGATAGGTCTGTGTAGTATTTTGTGAGATTTTTTTAAACCCGTCAGATGTTCAGGATGGATGCAGTGGCATGCTGGGAGAGTCATTTCCATTTTAAATTTCCATATTATATCAGATTTCATTAATTTGCATAATTAGTTCCGCTTGCTGGATCTGGATATTCTCCTTACCGAATTTTAGTTCCTAGGTTGCAGAATTTGTGTGTGTGTGGGGGGAGGGGAGAAATTTCAGAATGCACAGGACCCTACTAGAGCAGAAACAAGTACACGCAAAATGTCCAGTTTCCAATACCCCAAATCGACTCAAAAACATTGGGTAACAATCAATACCTGATTTTGACCCAATTCGAGTACCCTCTGTCCCAGAATGTCAACTTCCAGTCTCAGAATGCCAACTTCTGGTTACGAAATGCCAACTTTCAGTTCCAATTTTTCGGTTTTCCATCCCAATTTACCAATCAGTAATTGGCAAATTGGTACTGGAAATTACCGATTTTGGGGGTAGTTGGGTACCCAATTGGTAATCAAGTAGTACCATTGAGTACCTGACCCTGTACTCAAAAATGCAGGTATTACCAGTGGGGTAGCAAACCCGCTGCCCATTTCAGCCCTAGGCCCTACTTGTCCTAGGCACTAAGATAGTAGGGGTGAGCTCTTTGGGTGTTCTGGGAAGTTTCCACAGCCGAGTGGCAGCCTTTGCACAACAGCAGATCTCCATTAGCCTCTCTGGTGAGGCCCCGTCCCAGGACACACTTGTTTCTGCTGTGCCCAGAAGGTACCTGCCTCTTGTTCAGGGCTACTGCCCAACTGTACCATCTTGGTGAATAGATACTGCCATAAATGAGGGTATGAAATTTCCTTTTGCTGCACATTGACACTACAGGTGGAGTGATCGCACATTACCATCAAACCTCCACTTTCATTAGTGCCATGAATATGACTGCAAACGAACAAACAAAAATGGAAGGAAGTCCCTTATTTGGCTTGACTTTTCCGTAATAATGATGATAAATTTTAAATGACAACGTATTGGAGGGGACAGAGAGTGGCTTCAGGTAGAAAAAAGACTTGCAAAAAAAGAAGTTTGACACTTTTGAGATGCTCAGCTGCTCTAGTGAGTAAGTTAAAGTCTCTTGCTTATAGATTTTCCAAGATCATTTCTTCTTGGCCCACTCTGAGTTCGGCTTTTGCTTGTTTCTTCTGAAGATACCCACATACCTCAGCACTAGAGCCAACTTTGTTCAAACTTGGCTTTCGGGGGATGAGGGGAATTTGAGATCTAAAAAAGAAACCAAATTTGGATGAATTTGTCCAAGTAGTTTTGAACTGATTGCGGCCTTTGGAGTATTTGCATGCGTGCACAGTAAGATAATCAGATACGTTTTGGTATTTTTTTAATGTTGATGATACACATGCACTTCAGACTTTGCCATTTCTGAGCATTAAAAATGCTTTCAGGGGGAAGAAAAGCTATAATATACTTCAGCACATTAAACCATGCATGCTGTTACGGACGCATGAATATTAGCAAGTTGGCTTCAGAAGGGTGCTGGCTCAGCTTGAGGAACATTGGAAACAGCTCCTTACCAATTAGATGAGGTTTAAAGATTAACTTTAGTCATAAGTGCATCTAGCAAGAAGCCTGCAGGATTTGTTTATCATTACCCCTAACTGTGACATTTTATGATTCAGAACACACTCCCTTACATCTCCTACTGCTCCCAAATGCAGCTGCCATTAAAATGAGTAAGTCAATGATTCTGTACAGGAGGGGCCAAGGCTGTAAGAGGGCACAATGAGGTTACAGAGGGCTGAGATATCCTCTCCCCTAACCCCAGCACAGGGTCTGGCAAAATCACATCTGCAAAGTATTCAGAAAAAATAAACATTTTCCAGAGTCTTCCTTCATTTTCTCCAATCTCTCCAATCCACAGTGGATGAGGCACTCAACTGCAGTACATTCACAAAGTTTGTGGGTTCAAATCTTGCTTCACTGGCCGCCTGTCTCCAGCCACCTCACTGTAAATCGATACATGATCCACTGAGCTGAAGTCTGGCTACTGAAATCGGTGTCCTAAAATCACAGCAGCACTGTGGGTTGCATGGCTCAGCATGAACTGACCAGTGACAGCTGTAGATTCTGCAGGGCCCTCATCAAATATTTTAAATGGGCCCTTATGTTTCATCAGCAGATACACTAATAGCACTCTGCATGCCACACAGTTAGCTCTGCCTGAGCTGCTGGAGCTGAAATTTGAGCTTAGCCCTGCCCGTTCCTGCTCCTCCTCCCTTTCTGGCTTGATGAGAAGACAAGAGACTGAGTGGAGCTAAGCTCACCTCTGATTGGCACGGTGGGAAGCCACACCTCTTCTGCGGAGGGCCTAGCAAAGGACCTTAGAAAGAGGTGTTCTCGTCTTAGCTCCCTGCGGTGAGGAGGGAAAAGGAAAGGGGGGGGGCCCTCCACCTTCCCCAAGTGTGAATGTGAGGCGATCATGGCCTAGCTGTGCATGCGCGTTTGTGAGGGAGAAGGTTAGAGGACTCATCACGGCATAGCTGTGTATATGACAGGAACGCCGCAAAGCATAGATCTGATTACCGTGGGGGTGGATTTTTGTTTTTTAATTTTCTTGAAGAGCAGCCACAGGGCCCTGGGTGGTCAGCAGGGGGTGCAGAAGGCATGTTACACATTTTTGTTTCCAAAAACCCATTGGACTCTACCGTTCTGGTTTATTTTTTTGTTTTATTTTATTTTATTTTAAAAATTAAAAAATCATTCTGCCCATGCGTGGCCCTTTCCCAAAAGGACCATGCCATTTTTGAAAAGGGCGCCGATGCGGCAGCCTATTTGCACATGCACAGTGATTGATTGATTGTTTAATTTTTGATTTTTAAAAAAAATTATTTTTAATAAAATAAAATGAAAAGTAAAAACAAAGAAGAATGAAATCAAACAAAGGTTGTTTGCTTATTCACTCATTTTTGTTACCTTCGTTACGAATGGGGCTCCATTCTTTTTCGTAATTAATTAAATTATACAAAATTGCACCCCTTTAGCGGCCAACAATGTCCCCTGTGCCGAAGGCCACCTCTGGCTGTGACCTTCAGTGTACGGGCTCCTCAAAATAGTTTGCCATTATTCAGCACAGGGTCTATACACTCCCCCTTCCAGTTTAACTCCATGTTAACTGACTTTTCTGCATGGCTCATTGTCTCCACACTTTTGTAAGAGCTAAGATTTGGCTAGGGCCTCATAGCAATCTCACCACAAGGGTAGGCAGAATTCACAGGCTCAGGGCTGATATACCAAAACTTTCATATCACTGAGAGCTACAAGATGCATTACGTTGTTGGCGGCTTCCCCCAACTCCCTCCTTTTCCATCAAAGCTCTGTCAGGTGGGTTCTGGCAGCAGCAGTAGTGGCACAAGGCATGTTCCCCCTGTTTCCATGGCCCCCAGGAGGCTCTAGCAGCTGAAATGGTGGCTTGGCTTCTCCCGAAAGAGCCGTATGGACACATTCAGCCACTTCTGTTGAGAGCTGCAGTATAGGTGTCTGAGAGCCACACATGGCTGCCATTTGCCCATCTCTGCACTACCAATGGTGGGAACAGCCTGGGTACCTGTCCTGGGTACCTGGCACAGGAACTGGTACCTGTTCTGGTTACTGGGTACCTGTACTGTGGCTCTTGCCAGAAGTGGCTACCAGGGGGCCACATCCATGCAGCTTCCTCAGGAACAAGCAAAGTCGAGCCGACATTTCAACTGCTGAAGCTTCATAGGGACCATGGAAACAGGAGGACACGCCCTGAGCCATTATTGCTGCTGCCCAAACCCACCAGACTGCTTGGGAGCCACGGCTTTGATGTGAGGGAAGGGGGATTTGGGGAAAGACACACTGCCCTGTCCCTGGAATTAGGGGGAGTGTGATCGATGTAACATCTTTTGGCTCTTGGCGATATGAACATTTTGCCATGTGGTTCTTGAGAACCTTGGGTGAAAACACACGTGACGGCGGCACACTGCCGTCAGGACCCAGACCTGGACCGAAACCACAGCGGACATGGTCCCAGCTGTGTCAGGACACCAACCACAGATAGCTGCGTCTGGACTGCCGGGGAGAGTAGGGAGTTCGACAGACATACGGGCAGGCAACTCTGCCCCCACACCGCTCCCATCACCTTTCCCCTCCTCCCCCCATGATGGAGAACCATGGCACCCAGCTATGGCGGGCCCCGATCTGGGTCGGCTCATGGTGGGCCACAACAGATGTGCTAGTCTGCTGTAGCCCACAATGGCCCGGTCGAGTGGGCCTTAGCCCAGGTTGTGACTTCGGGGGTTTCCTGAGGTCAGAGCCTGGGACATGACCCAGGGAAATCCCGGGCCAACATCTGGCAGCACAAAACAAACCTGCTGGTGGCCCGCTGGCCTAAGCATGCCACTGTCACATCTGTTTTTACCCTTTATCCACTTCTGCACTATACCAAGCAACTAGCAAGCTTTCCACACGTTCCTTAGCTTCTCCACTCATTTTTGCTTCATATTTACTGACTCCACGTCCACCTGCATCTACTCAGCTTCATGAATGTATCCTTCTCTCTCTCTATGTTCTCTCCCCTTGTCGTTCCTTTTTTTGTCCATCCTAGATTGTAAGCCTCTTGGGGCAGGAACTCATTTCTATAATCATGACTATTCAGTGTCTGTCACGTTGATGGTGCTATATAATAATAATAATAATAATTCATAATAATCTACTAACATCAGTGTGGCCCATCAAGCTTCCCTTGCATAGCACGTCACTTCAGTTTTACCCGGCGCCACTGCAGACTTTGCATGTGAAAAATGGCAGCAGCAATAATGCTCATGTGCACCATGGTGGTGCAGTGTAGGACACTGCCATTTTGCACATGCACAGTAAGAGATGGAATAATTTTGGCGAAACGTTGATTGGAATTCTTCCGCGGCTTAACTCCATGGTGGAATCTCTGAAAATGCAGAAAAAATTCTGCGAAGACGGTAGGGCTGTTTCGATTCAATCCTAGGCACAGAACAGGTCCACCAATGGGATCACACCATCCATGGTGTGTGTGTGTGTGTGTGTGACAATTCAGCTGATATTCGATGTACTCTGTGTCTGGGATAACAGGAGCATATTTGTCTCAAAATGGCATTGCACAGGCAAAAAGTTGGCCATTCCTGGCATAGAAGTTAAGGCGGAAATCTCATCTTCACTTTCCATGCGTCGGTGTCTGTTTCTTATTTGCATCCTAGTCCCGCAGCCCATACTAACAAAGCTGCTTTGCCAAATTAAATGGGAATATTTGCATAAGTCAGATGAATCCATGGCATAATAGGATGTAGGATTTGCACTCATTATTTACATTTTTCTCTTTGGTTTAACCTAATTAGAGGCATCTCTAGTTTTCTTTTCAAATCAAGGCCCACATCGAATAGCATGGAATTCACATGCGAACCAAGAAGGGCTTGTTTGCCAGATTATACATCTCTTCTCGGGGAAAAAACCCCACACACATACACACACGTCTTTATTTTATGCAATCTTGCTGCGAACACTGAAATGCAAGATCAAAGAGAAGAGAATGTGTTACCAAAGAATAAACATAACAGAGAATGAAATAGTCTGACTCTGTGTCCCATTGACGCACCATATGCCTTCCAGGGGTTTTATGTTTCTGCTGTCCTTGAAGAAAATTCAGTATGAACTTTTAGGGAATATTAAAATGACTAACATTGCACATATTTAGCCCCGTGCATCAGTGCTTATAAAACTGGAGAGAAAGTGTTCCACTGCAACGAGATGAAAATTTATTAACGATCCAAAACGATCCGTTTCAAAATGTACAGTACATGCACAGTGATGTTTTACCACAGAAATCCAGGTGTTTCCTGTCTGAAGCTTGGAATGGCTCTTAGCTTACAATCGGTTTACTGAGCCATGCTTTTATAGCTTTAATATGTGGCAGAGAAATATTTTAGCCCCAGTCAAACTCTGCAAAAAGACAAATGGTTAAAATCACAGAACGAAGACAAGTCTTCTAATGTGCGTAATGCACGGAGACCGCATCGGGCAAAAGGCATTAATTGGTCCGATTCATGTATTAATGTACTGATTGCAGGTTAGAATAGACAGTGGGGCCAATCCTAACCCCTGTGTGTTGTGTGTGCACCTTTATGTGCAGTCTGCACACCCCTGCTCTGGGGACTATGGTGTGCACACGAGATGCATGTAAACTGGGCACATAGGTGAACGTGTGCACACGTAAGCCACGCAGGCAGGGGTTTAGGATTGGCCCCAATGAATACATTTTAAACAACATTTTCAAATGAGAAAATTAAATTTGATTTAAAAAAAAAAAAAAAATCTATCAAAAGTTAAAAATGTACTTTTTTAATTTTAAAAAATAACTCAGCAGCAAACCCCCCCACCCCTTCCTCCTATCAGCGAATTACAATGTACAAAGCTGCACCGAGGTTCCGGAGTATTTTAGTTGTTGCTTGATTACTTGGTCAGTGAATTGGTTTAAAAAGCATTGTAGTTAATCAGCTAAACATGTTAATTGGCTGACAGTGCTAATAATAACAGCTATTAACTATAAAAGTGCAACAAATTTAACATCCTAGCAGTGGCTTCCTGAAGATTCATGTTACCCCCCTTAAAACATACATAATCTCTGTTTTCAAACACAGCGGCAAATCCGAGGTTTACTTTCTGGTTCTTTAAGCTGCTGTATTGTTAACACCTCTGCTTGTGCTATCGGTGAGACAGAAGTGTTAATTGCATACCCAGATGATTATAAGTTGTTATAGCAAATCCAGCTTTATTTATCCTAACGGCGGAAGCAACAAAGAAAGTGTTTGAGTTTTGCTCATATCAAAATACAATGAAGAGTTTGTTTTCTTGGAAGGTGCTAACACCCCCCTGCCACTATCAGGAAGAATAGACTGCTTTCTGTTAACCTAAAAACTAGAATGCCACAGCAGGAGCATAAAGCTAGTTCTGTGTACAGTAGGTGCGGAAGTGTTACTCTCGGTCATAATTCCTTATGCTGATTTTAGTTATGATTTCTGTAGTTAGTGCTCAAAGAGTTTTACAATCCTCATCTAGCGCACCCTCACAACAAGCCTTTGAGGCAGGTCATTATTATTATTCCCATTTTGCAGATGGGATACTGAGACTGACAAAGAGTGAGATAGCCAAGGCCACCCAATAGGTTCATGGCTATGTCGGGATGTGAACCCTGGTCTCGTAGGTCCAAGTGCAGCATCATATCTTCTAGGATACTGTGGGTCTCTGCTTCACTGTGTAGCAGTGGTTCTCAAACTATGGCTTGTGGAGCGTAGTAAGGGTAAAAACAGATGTGGCCTACTGTGGCCCGCGTTTTTACTCTTTAGCCCGTGAGCCACTGGCACGTCTGCAGAGGGGCTGCCAAATGTTGGGCCAGGATTGCCCCAGGCCATGTCGGAGGCTAACCCGGACTCTGACCCCCCGGATTAACTCCAGGTCACAGCCCGGGCTAGACTCTGCCTAAACGAGGCACAGTGGGCCACGGTGGAGGAATATTGTTGGGAATGTACAGATTTTCAGGAGATGCTTCAGCAGCTCAAGCACAACCAAGTTATACTGCAATTTCCTCTCCCTTCCAACCTCCCTTTCTGCAGCCCCTGCACAACATCATGCTTCCCCCATGCTTGTCCTCGTCAGTCCTTCCTATTGAAGGTAGAAGAGGGAGAAGAAACTTGGCAGTGAACACCTGGCTGCGTGGATGTTGTTGCCTTGAGAGGTTTGGATTCTCAGACCAGGGCATGAGTTTCCAGGATGGAAGACTGCTTGGAAGAAATGGATTACACTTCATGAAGATTGGGAAGAATGTTTTAGGCAAGGTATTTTTGGTTAAACATCAGGAAAACCTTCCTTACAGTCAGAGCAATGGCAATGGAACTAGTTGCCTAGGCTGTCCAGGTTTTCAAAAAGAAGCTTGACAGCCATGTGCCGTGGATGTTGTAGCTGTATTGTATCCAAACAGGGGATTTGACTAGCTGATCCTCGAGGTTCTTTCAAACTCTAAGATTCTGTTATTCTCCTTGATTTTACCCTTCCCTTGTCCTGCTTCAACGTCCAGCCTATCCCATGATCCCCTCTGCTTAGCCTGTGGCTTTCCCCCTAATGTAGTAGACCTAATCCCTACCCTTTGACCGACTCATAAAGTCTTCCTCACGTTTGTGAAAATTTTATTTTATTTGTCTTGCCACCTCCTCTGACTCCCACAGACAGGGACTGTAGGGCCTAAGATCAAACAGCAAATCCCTTTCTCAGTTCTTCCAGGTCCTGAGTGCATTTTTTTTTATTAACCTTTTAGCCACCTAAAGGTTGTCATCGAAAGGATGGATCTTCTGGAGTAATGTTTAAAGCCCACTTTAAACGAAGTGCACACCTTCCACTAAAAACAGCTAACACATCTTCCCCCTCGATTCATTCCCAAAACAAGCATCACAGCAGTAGGGAGTGTCAAAACTCAGCAACAATGAAACACTGTTTTACTGAAAATTAAGGTTAGCAAAGAGAAGAAGCCAAGGTGTGCCCAGTTCAGAGTTCAGATACCCTGTGAGACCTGAATTGCAAGAATCAGCAGAAGAATAATGCAGAACAAAGGGCTTCAGTGGAATTAGTTGCATTTGGTCATAAATATATTGGGGGGGGGGACCATATCCTTAATCTAAATGACTCCACAAAGAGTTGCCAGCTTCCCACATAATCACACAGACTGTTCAACTTAACGAGAAAGACTCTCTCAAATGATGTAACTTCCAGATGGGTGTTAGCCCAGTTAGCAATGACAGCATCCCCTTGGCTTATCCAAAAGAGGGGCTAAATTTATTTGGAGTAATACTTTAAATCTCTTCTTTACTGGTCAGCATTTCCAGGTGGGCACAAAGCTCTTCTGAAGAGACTGTCCATATTGACGTTTGTGCGTGTGTCTTAGCGCTGAAAGGAATAGCAGGCTCTGTATTCATGGATAATATTATTCACAGTTTTGGATCACACTCTGAATGAATATCCCTAGTGACTAATTGCACAGTTATTCACATATTCATTAAAGTTCGTGTGTTGTTTCTGGGAAGTAGGTGGAAGAGGAGCAGAGGAGGGTTGGATATTACAGTAAGTTATTTGATAGAATATTAGGTTGAATAGCTGAAAATCCAAAACAAAATTACTGGAAAATCCCAAAGCAAAGTGGGCATGAATAGTGTTTTATAACTGCTTCAGCAGACCCAAAATTAGGTAAATTCAGTGAATCCATGATCCACAGCAAATATTTGTTTCAGGTTTTGTGTGTGTGTGTGTGTGTGTGTGTGTGTGTGTGTGTGTGTGTGAGAGAGAGAGAGAGAGAGAGGTGGGGGGAGGTGTTTTTAGATGGATGCAGGGGCAGCCCACCCGCAGAGCTGCTTCGGGGGTGCACCCACACATCTACCCACTCCCAGCCCTGCCTGCGTCCAGTTTAGATGGACGTAGCAGGTTCCCCCCCCCCCCCTGCACACCACAGAGTTGTGGGCAGATCATCCGATGCTCTAGGCTGGCGCCTGCAACGCTATCGTGTTGCTGGGACAGCGGCCGCCGGGAGTGGAGCTACAAATTAGGCTCACCAAGCAGGAGGACAGCAACTATGTTCCATGCCGATGCCCCAGGTGTGGCTGGCCTGCTCCGCTGGCAGTGCTCCTGGATGTGCTGGAGCACTGCTGGTCGGGCTGCTGGGCCTGCTCCACTTCCACATCCGGCGGGCCGCCTTCAGACAGACTGGCCAGCCCCCCGGTGGGTGAAGCGGGCTGGCTTTGCCGCACCCAGAGCCGCAGGCTGTCTGTTTGGCCCCAGAGCGAGAGACTAACATCCCTTTCTCCTTTACATCACACACAAAGTCCCAATCCTAGAACGTCACGGTTGGACGAAACCTGCCGGGTCAGCTGGCCCAGCCCGCCGCTCCGTGGCAGGAGATCCCTGGCTACAGCATCATGGACAGATGCTTGTCCAGCTGGATTCTGAAAACCTCAGTGGAAGGAGATTCCGCAGCCTTGGGCAGCCTATTACACTTCCCAGAAGTGCTGCAATTTAAATCCATTCCCTCTCGGTCTGCCTTCTGTGACAGCGGTGAACAAGTGTTCACCCAGCTTTTTTGTGGCCTCCTTTTGAATCTTAGAAAAGCGGTACTACCCTCTTTCCCCCATGTCTTCTTTAGGTAAACATACCCAATTCTTTTAGCATTTCCTCATATGGCTTCTCCTCTGGCCCCTTTATCTTCTTAGTTCTCCTCTGAATCTTCTCCAATTTGTCTGCAATGATGCTGTTTAGGATATAATTAAGAGTTGACTAAAGCCACTGAAAGACTTGGGACTGAAAACTAAAGAGATGTATATACCTGTTAAATTATTACGGCCATTATTAGGAAGCCATCTAGTGGCCAGTTGTTTCCTTAGTCTGATACAATAGCAGTGTTTTCAACCAAGATGACAGCCTGCTGGAGTCTCTGTTCGGTCCATGCTGCCCCTACTCAGCTCCCACTCACACGTCTAGCATGTGCAGCCTAATTACCAGGCAGCCCCCTGCATGTATTCATGCACTTGAGGGCAGCCCCCACCGGCAGTGCCAGTGAGAGTGAGAGCAGAGAGAGGGGCAGGAAGCAGTCGCACCTCAGACATTCTAGGATTTTCGCCCGTGACTCTATGGTGATGGCAAACTTGCACACATGGAGACGCAGCACACAACCAATTTGGGACGCGGACATGTGGGCATACATTTGCCCGCATTTGCCGGCACAGTGGGCTCAACATTCTTCAAGACCCTGCCGTGAGTGCTGGCTGCATATTTATTTATTTATTCAAAACTTATATCCCGCCCCTCCTGCCCAAAGGCAGCTCGGGGCGGCGAACAACATTCACAAGAACAAAAAAAAATAATTCAACAATAAAATATTTTTAAATAAATCTACAAATTTTAAAACAAGTAATAAAAACACACCCTCCCTCCCAAACCCCACCTACCCCACCCCCTCGCCAAAAGCGAGGGGGCGGGATGAGGGGGCCCTTTTTCTCTGTCTCCTCAGCCACTATATCCAGTCGGTGGCCAGTGGAGCCATTAGGGGCCTGAGCTTCTGGCAAAGGCAGCATATAGATATAAATAATCGAGAAGGTGGACACCTACCTGGTGTAGGCTAATGTGGGCCATTGTCTCATTCGTCAACTCCTTTAGTTGCCAGGTTCCACATTTTATTTTGGACTCCCATTCAAAACCAACTAAAGTGCAAAGAAAACAAGGCAGAAATTGTCAAATAATCATGGTACTAATTTGGGACCCAAGTTTGCAAGTGCTCCCTCACCTGTGAAAACTCCCTGATGACTCAAATGCAAGAGTGTTTGCCGGACGTGGATATAGTCGGCAGTTGAATATTTGCTTTTAAAGGGGATAAAATAGCCATTCTAGGGATTTGGAGAAAGTGGGGTATTCCAGTTCTCCCCTCTCTGTACCCTACCATCAGAGAGAGGAAGTGACTGGTGGCCCAGAAGAAAAGGAAACAAACAGCTATGGGTGAAATAGTGATGTCTACAATATCCTGAGTGGGGTAGCACTTCTCTGTTACCCCCACTTCCTGCAGGTATCCTAGTGGCAGATGTTCCTAGGGGTGAGGGGGTGCTCTTTGCGGCTATAGATAATTCATTTGCTGGAATGGCCCATGTGTCTAGTTCCCCCTCATAATGACTCTTTGATTGAGGTAAGTAATTATTATTCCCTACTCTTTGGGAAGCTCAGGTTGGGAGATAATGACTTGCCTATGTCTACAATGATCTACTTGTCGCTAAATCTGAGCACCTTTACTCCATTCTTGTCCTCCTTAACCTCTCTGCTGCCTTTGACACTGTTGACCACTCACTCCTAGTGGACACTCTTCGCTCCCTAGGCTTCTGCAGCTCTGTCCTTGACTGGTTCTCCTCCTATCTCTCTGATCGCACCTTTAATGTGTCTCTTCCCAATTCCAACTCCCCCTCCCTCCCCCTCTCGGTTGGGGTACCCCAAGGCTCTGTCCTGGGCCCTCTCCTCTTCTCTATCTACACCCTGTTCCTTGGCAAACTCATTGCCTCCCACGGCTTCCAATATCACCTCTATGCTGATGACACTCAACTCTCACTCCACCCCCTCTCTATCTCCTTCTGTCCAAGCTCACCTCATCAACTCTCTCTCTGATATCTCCGCCTGGATGTCCCAACGTCAGCTCAAGCTCAACATGGTTAAGACTGAACTCCTTATCTTTCCTCCCTACCCTTCCTCTCCCTCTTCCCTGTCCATCCTTATTGACGGGGTCACCATCCGTCCCATTCCCCAAGCCCGTAGCTTGGGCTTCGTCTTTGACACTCACCTTTCCTTTAAAACTTACATTGGCTCTGTTGCCAAGTCCTGTCACTTCGCCCTCCACAACATTGCTCGGATTCGCCCCTTTCTCTCTGTCTCCTCAGCCAAAAACCTTGTTCACGCCATGGTCATCTCTCGCCTTGACTACTG
>QEPC01006491.1:3329759-3342709 GCA_003113815.1 Sphenodon punctatus | reverse complement strand
AGCACAAGCTTCTTGTCTTTACTACAAGGCTATTCACGGCCTTGCCCGCCCCCCATCTTTCTACATCGGTCTCCTGCTACGCTCCCATCTGAAAGTCCCGTGCCTCCTCTACAACCACCACCCTCGCTTGCTCATGCCTCCCCTGCTCCACAAAGTGTATTCACCCATTCTCCCTTCCATGCCTGGAACCCGCTCCCCGAACACATTAACTCCTCTTCCTCCCTCCCAACCTTCAAATCCCTCCTGAAAACCTACCTCTTCCATCAGGCCTTCCCTAGCTCCTCATTCCTTAGTCTCTTGCCTCTTCCCATCATCACCTTCCCCTGTGTAACTAAGCTAAACATGTGTATCTGCAACCTCACACCTTTATGAATATATCTTTGTCTCTCCCTCTGTTGTCCCCACCCCTCATTCATTCATTCATTCATTCATTTTGAGATACTCGTTACCCCGCCCCTCCTGCCAAAGGTAGCCCGGGCAGCTTACAATACATATCCCCTTCCTTGTTTAGCTTGGACTGCCCTCAGGGCGGGGACCCTGTCTACTTTCAACTGAGAAGAAGAAGAAAAAGAAAAAATAAGATGATCTTTCTGCACCTCTTTCCTGCTGTGTTCCCTCCTGGGAACGTCACTCCACCACTACCCTCACATGCCCCAGAATCCCTTTCTCTCTAAACCACCTTCACCCCTGCTGCCCCCTGTGCCTGAAACTTGCTCCCTGGACACATTTGTTCTGCTCCCTCTCTCCCTGCCTAGAAACTGCCTCTTCCATCAGACTTTCCCTACCTCCTCACCCCACAGACTGCTCACTGATGTTCCCCTACTGTCCTTTCACTTAGAGTCTCCTTTTGTCCTGTAACTAAGCTAAGCAGGTGCACCTGCAACTTCTCAACTGTGTGAATGTTTCCCAGTTTCTCCCGATGTTTTCCTCCCCCTTTGCTCTCCTCCCTTGCGCCCCCCCCAGTATATAAGCTCCTTGGGGCAGGAACCTGTCTATAATTAATGATTGTACAGGGCCAGGTATATTGCTGGCAGTATATATATACTTAATAATAAGAGGAAGATGGTCACAGTCAGAACAGTACATAGAATCAGGGAAACTTGGTCAAACAAATGTACCAATTAAACTCCCTCCCGAAGAGTTCTGTCTGAAAGTGCAAGAGCCTCTAAGCATTCTATTTCAATAAACATCATCCATAAGCAGTTGCCATAAAACTCTTTTTTCAAAAATACTATCTCATAGGTTATAAACATTTCCCCTGATAAATGTTATATGAGGTGCTTTAGCATCTTTATTGGTGTTTTGTACGAGAGCAAATGACCTTGCGTAAGGCAGACATAAATTAAGTTTGGATACCTTCCCTGGAGGAAGTTTATGCAAATGCCCATGGTGGTGGTTGTTTCATGCTGAGCTCTCTGATGATGAAAAGAAAGGATCCAGAGCAACGGTGACTGAGCTAGGGTTTGCCGAGGATGTTTCCATTCGTAAAAGCGATGGCAGCCCAGTTTCATAAATAAAGGCAGAAATGCAGAGGAACTCTGTTTAATGTGTTTAGCTGTTGTACTTAGCTGGTTTCATTTCTACACTTCTAAGCTGCTCTTTGATTTGGAAGAAGCTTCTCCCAAATTCTAACAGTCTGAGCCCATGTTCAAACTGAAGGTTAGAACATAGCTGGAGCACTTGCACACTGCACTTTAAGAAAGATGTTAGATAGCTAGCAGCCAAGAGAGGGCTTGGAAGGGAGCAATCACAATACAGGGGTTAGAAGGAAATGTTTAGTCTTGAGTAGACGAGAGGCATAATAGCAATGGAACTCCCTCCCAGAGAAAGCTTGCCTGGCTCGCAGCCTGTTGACCTTTTGTCGGGCCTGTAAGACCTGGCTGTTCGTCCATGCCTTTGCTGGAAGGGGGGAATAAGGGTGGCATTTTTTCTACTAGTGGTTTTACCTCCTTGTTGTTCTGTTTTAGTAATCCCTTTATGTATTGTAGCAGGCTCGGGCTCAAGCGAACCTCTTGGGGAAAGGAGTTCAGGGCAGCAACCGAGATTGCCCGCTTGTTACCCCACGGACAAGAGTAACAGACAGAACGTGCAGGAGAATGCCCCATACCAACCAAAATTTCCCCTTGTCCATCTCCAGGCACATCGATCCAAGCCATAATCACAGTCTCCGTGCCATAGCTACCATGAGCCAGCTGGGAAATAAATACCCAGGACGAAAGCCTGACTGAAACAGGTCCAGGATGTAAATTTGGATGCAATTCGTCCATGCACCAATCTGGCTTAAAATGGGAGCAGTGGACAGCACGTTGTATCATGTGACTTGCCGTGGAGCGAGACAAATACCCTGACCCAACGTGCACATGCGCGCCACACGCCGATGGCATGCATGCATGTCCTGATCCAAGGTCCATGTGTGTGCCTCAGGTGCATGCACCGTCCAAAATTTGAATTGCGTATGTGCACACAGTGTGCATGTGCAGGGAGGCCCAGGAAAAGTCCCCTGCCTCCTGCCCACGCTGCCACTACAGTAGCCGTGGCAGCCTCACTTCTTTCTCTCCCAGCCACTGCAGGGTCGGGAGGCGAGGGACGTACCCTGGGTTCCTCTTAATGCGCACACTGCATACTGTGTGCCCGTGTGCAATTCAAGATTTGGTCTGTGTGCATGTCTGAGGCGCACACGCAGACCTTGGATCAAGGCTACAGTGTGCAACTGGTATGTGCCGTGTGCACCCCCAAGTACATACCTTGCAGGTGTACTGCATGCACATGGTGCGTGTGCAAAGCTTGAATTGGGGCCACAGCCTTTCCGCGAGTGTGTGCAAGCTTCTGAGCTTCACAGAAAACTCTGGTACTTGTCTGAGGAAAGCAAAGTGAGTCTTACAAAAGACCTCCGCTTAACTACGTTATCTCTTCTTTGTCATATTTGGAACCAACAAAACAAAAGCCAGAGTGAAGTTTCTCATGTGGAGCTGAGTGAAAGAATCTAGCAGGAGAGAAGTGCTGGTCACGTCTGCCATCGTGAAGCTCAAGGGACCCATGCTGATTGATACCGGCTGAAGATCTGGCCCTGTAGTTTGGATTTGGCAGACAAGTGTTCTGCATGGTGATGTGAGCGTGGCAGAAGAGAGCTACTCCTGTTCTCTCTAACTCTCACTCTACCATCTTCTCGGATTGGAAGACTGGAGGTGATCACAAGGTCCATCTAATCCAACCCTCCGCTCCAAGCAGGATATCCTCGGCTTATTCCATTGCAGACAGATGCTTGTCCAGCCAGGCTCTGAAAATATGCAAAGAGGAAGATCCCACTACCTCCTTGGGCAACATATTCCAATGCTCAGTAGCTCTTGGACAATCTCCTGCTCGTTCTCTCTGTCTGTCTGTCTGTCTGTCTGCCTGTATCTCATCACCCCCACTCCCTTTGGAGCTAAAAATTGGAAAAACAGTAATAATCTTTTTTTTTTCTCTTCAAATTTTATATTAAAGTTAGTACAATTTGTTGAATGTTTTTGTCCCTTCTCCCATGCTGCCCTCTAAATGTAGAACTCTCCCTGAACGCAGCTTCTGACACACTATAATGTTATGGGTGACAGAGTATAAATTATAAATAATAATAACAGTTGATAGGATTTGGGGGTGCTGTAATGATAAACTTTTCTGAATCAACAGCCCCTTTATCCATATATATTTTTTCACTAATAGGGTGGTTAATGTGTAGCTAGGTGGGGTATTTGCCCTGGGGGTGGGAGGGTTAGGGGTGAGGGTGGGTTTTTCTTTTAATGAGTTTTTTAAAGGGAGTTTTATTGTATTTCTGTTTTGGGTGTTTATGTAAGCCACCCTCAGCCTTATGGGAAGGGCAGGGTAGGCATCTGAAGAGAGAGGGAGAGAGATCATTCAAACTACTTTGCCTCCCTCTCTACATACACACACACATACACACATACAAGGAGCTTAGTTCAAGAGTTCAGTTTATCCTGGAATAAGTTACTGACTGAGGAAGCCCATAAGAACACAGCCTTGGAGAGAAAGAGATAAAAAGAGAGTTGTGTGTCTGTATATGTGATGACCTGAACAAGGCTTTCTCTTTTCTCTCTGTCTAGCTGTTCTCGCTTTTTATAGGTTGCCCTTCAAAAACACAGTCTTATCTGTGCTTCCCTTAAATTTTAGGGGTTCAGGAAGTGAGATCAGTTTCTACAGCTATGGCCGAAGCACTGGGATTCTTGTTGTGCGTTAACTCTTTAGTGAATTCTGTTCCTTTGTTACATTAGATCTTTAATGTCACATACGCAAATAGCCATACTAAACATGCACCTCAAATACACAGTAAAACTCCAGACCTATACGATCCATCTCCACTTTCTGTCTATAAGGTGGAGAGATGGAAAGGTAGAATGTGTGTATTCAAAAAAAATGGTGATTTCTGTTTTTGTTCCATGAGATTGTGTATTGCAAACAAAGAAGATAAGAAGTATTTCCTGGTTCTGTGCTTACCAAGAGCCTCATTAAGGCGATGCTTCTTTGACCTCTTCCCATTGTAAAGCAGATTCAAAGGCAAGTGGGCTTCTGCTAATGAGTAGCAAGAACATCTTTCCCTCTCACAATTAGAACAAATTCAGTGGCAAAGCCAGATGGGGCTTTTAAAATTTTCCACAATTATGTGCTCGCCGTACATAACAGCCAGGGGTCCGCCAGGGCTGTTTTGAGCAATGTAAACATTAACAAATGAGATGGGGTCTTTTTTGGAATGGGACCTTTGTCGAAGTTTTGCCCATTTAAATTAAATAACCTGTTTTAGCCAATGTTCATTAGAAGCTGACTTTTCTTTTTGATGGCAGGGAAAAGAGATGCGTGTGTTGTGATTGTCCCAAATCAGACAATTCTGGTACATTTACCACAGCGCTTTTCAAGCTATGACCTGAACAGTCAACCATGTTCTCCGTAACAGCTCTTGCACTTCTTTCTCCTCCTTTTCTTGTTCCCATTTTTTCTCCCGTCCATCCCCGTCGCTACAAAAAATTTGGAGCACTCTCCGATTTTCAGCTTCTTCCTTACTAACTGCCCTTTGTGTGTAAATTGTCCCAATGTATTTGCATACCAAATGTAAGAACATAAGAATTACCATGCTGGGTCAGAACCAACGGTCCATCTAGTTCACTAGCTTGGGTGTTTCCACATGGGCAGGTCATAATGAAATGATCCATTTCCTACTCTTCACTCCCAGCCCCTGTCAGTCAGATGTCTAATTTCTTGACCAGCTTGACTAGTATGTCCTACAAGAATGTTCCAGTCTTTTTTTGAACCCTGTTATTATGCAATTGGCCTTTGTAATATCCCTAGGCAGTGGCTGTGGTCCAATGTCCTGTAGACTGCGCACGCATGTGCACACTTTCCGCAGGGCACAATGTGCTCGCCGTGCACGTCTGCATGGTTTGCGTACAACTGCACATGCACGCGCACACACACACGGTCTCCAGGGCGTTGGATCACAGCCATAGAGTTCCACAGATTATTTGGGCACAGAGTGAAAAAGAACTTCCTTTTATTTGTGTTAAATTTGCTGCCGATTAATTTGATTGGGCATCCTCTAGTTCTAGTATTTTGTGAGAGAATCAGTAACTGCTCCTTATTTACTTGCTCTGACCATTGATAATTTTGTAAACTTCTCTCATATCCCTTTTCTGTCATCTCTTCTCGAAACTGAAGGAGCCCTAGCTGATTGAGACTCTCCTAGTACGGAACCCACCCTGCCTTTGATCACCATTCTTGCTCTTCTCTGCACCGCTTCGTGTTCTAGCGTGTCCTTTTCGAGATGGGGCGATTAGAACTCAAGATGTTAGCCCGCTATTGATTTTTAAAGGGCATTAGAATATTTTTTTTTCTGTTTTATTTTCTATCTCTTTCCCAATAATCTTGTTGTATTCCACCCTTTTAAACTGCGGACCCACTACCTGAGTCTCATTCTCACCTTCTCCTCCCCTTCCTTCACCATTGCTTCCAATCACCGTAGATACCTCACTGCTTTGCTCAATCTGCACTCCTGACGCCTGACTTGCTGATGAAGGACTCTGGCCCTTTTTACACAGGTGGCACCCACTCATGAACACACAGAAATCTGGGTATTCATGAGTGGGGGAGCCCCATGTGAAGGACATGGCATGGGCGGCGAGTGCAGGTGCATGCACGCTTCCACCTAATGCGCATTCCCACGCACCCCCAACCCATCAACATGCACGGAGCAACTGGTGAGAAAACGGCAGTTGCTTCGTGCGTGTTAATAAGTGAGGGGTGCATGGGGATGCGTGTGTGCCCGTATGCATGCCCTGCCCATCTACCGTGCATGCACAGGTGCACCAACTCACCCAGCGGGGCCGGGTGAAAACAGCCTCCATGAGGTCTGAAAGTTCGCATACCTCCACCAACTGGAATTGGTCCAGTAAAAGATATCCGTGTACTACTTTGCCTCTGTTGCCTATATTTGGGACCAACACGGCAACCTTACTTTCTCTACCTCCAATAATCCTTAGCGTTCTGTTTGCCTTTTCGACAGCTGCTGTGGAGCGAGCTGGTGTTTTCAATGAGCTAGTCTAGGGGTGTGCAGAAAACACATCCTTTGTTTCATTTACCAAAACCCCTTCATTTTCAGGGGGTTTCATAATAGACTTTACTGGTTTTGTTTATTTTTTTTGTTTTATCTTATTTTAAAAAAAATATTACTTTTTTTTTTTTAAAACCCACTGTTTATGTGCAAAATAGCCATTGGGGGCCGTTCTGCTCATGTGCAGTGATTGTTTTATTTTTAATTTTTATTATTTTTAATAAAATTAATGGGGGGGGGGAAAAGCGAAACAGAACAAAATCCAGCAAACGTCATTTGCTTATTCATTCATTTTCATTACCTTAGTTATGAAAACGAATGGGGCTAGTCCATTCATTTTTGTAATTAATTAAAGCGATACAAATTGCTATGAGCTACCCAGAATGACCCCAGAAGCCTTTTCCTGAGAGATAACACCCAGTTTAGAACCCAGCATTATGGAAATATCATTAGGATTATTTTTTCATATGTACGGTCACTTTTACACAGACAGGGTGGGGTGGGGGTGTGCTGGTGCGGTGTGGGGAGGTGGGTGGGTGTCCCTTTACACGGACACTCACCCACCTCCACTCACAGGGGTGGTCTCTGGTTTTCAGGTGCTCCTGCGGGGGGTATGGACTGGAGCCTCACAATGGGTTGAGACCACCGTGGTGATAATCACATTCACTTATAGCTAGAACACAAGCTTAAAAGTGCCAACGTGGTGTGAAACCGGACGTGCTCTGTTACCAAACCTTGCAGCTGTTCTCTAGCTGGTCTTTCAGCTCGGCAGCAGCTGGTCCAGTGCTTATGCTCCCTTCCTCCAAGCTGTCCAGAGCTACTGATGAAGATAAAATTCTTGTGGACAAAAGCTTGTAAGCTGTATCTTATATGCTGTTTATTGGCATGGAGATATTTCATAGCTTTTAAATTCATTTAAAGAAAATGAGTTCACAGTGAGTCACATGTAATTATTCCTAGATAGATCATTAATTACTTGATAAAGTTTTGGCATAATGGCATCTTTTGTCTTTTCTCTTTTTTTAATGACGGGATAGTTCTCACTTATCTCAGTTTGCCTGTCAGGTTTTTTTTTCCATTTCCTTTTTATCCTCTCGCTGTGAAATGTATACAGATCGATAGGATTTTTTTATATAAAAGCTGTTGGATTATAGGCCTGTTGATATCAAATTTATTGGATTATTACGTTGGAATGGCTATCATTTGCGCCCATGTAATTAAGACCGTGTTGGTGCCTAAATTGCCAACTCCATTTTGTATGGGGCGCGCAGATTTGTTTTTGCCATTCAAAGGCCTCAGCTGGGAAACAGCTCCAAAGGAAATCAGCTTGGCAGCTGTTCAGTGGCTCCAAAAACAAGCAAGCAAACAAACAAAAAACTCACCTGTTTTGAGTGTTTTTGTTTTTTTCCCTTTTAGTGTTACTTTGGAAAGAGATGGGGAACCTTTCTTTCTCTTGTGGGTCACTTTCAAAATCAGTACAAGCTTTTCATGCCGGGTAGGCGCTGGAGGTAAGACACGGTAGGGGTGCACTCAAGATGGGAAAAGGAAGGGGAGGATCCAGGTCATGAATCTACGCCGTAAATCCCTCTCTTTTCCTGGAGTGCACACTTTCATCTCTGCTCCTTTCTCCTGAGATCATTCTTTCAGTTCCACGGGCCAGATCCAGGAATTGAATAATGGTCAAATAAAAAACAGTCATGAGGCAGATTAGACTGCTTGCTCATGTTTCAAAATGTGCCCAATTCACCTCCGGGGAAAAAAATCTCCAAGAGGCAAATCAGGTGCAGGATTTGTACATGGGCACATTAACCTGCCGCATTTTTGGCAGCAATCTCGCAGGACATGCAGACACAGAGCTGGATTGACCGGCTTGCACCGGTGGGTTAACATGCCCACGTACAAACCCCACACTTGATTTGCCTCCCGGAGATTTTCCCGGAGACAAATCGGGCATATTTTGTAACNGGACTCTGGCCCTTTTTACACAGGTGGCACCCACTCATGAACACACAGAAATCTGGGTATTCATGAGTGGGGGAGCCCCATGTGAAGGACATGGCATGGGCGGCGAGTGCAGGTGCATGCACGCTTCCACCTAATGCGCATTCCCACGCACCCCCAACCCATCAACATGCACGGAGCAACTGGTGAGAAAACGGCAGTTGCTTCGTGCGTGTTAATAAGTGAGGGGTGCATGGGGATGCGTGTGTGCCCGTATGCATGCCCTGCCCATCTACCGTGCATGCACAGGTGCACCAACTCACCCAGCGGGGCCGGGTGAAAACAGCCTCCATGAGGTCTGAAAGTTCGCATACCTCCACCAACTGGAATTGGTCCAGTAAAAGATATCCGTGTACTACTTTGCCTCTGTTGCCTATATTTGGGACCAACACGGCAACCTTACTTTCTCTACCTCCAATAATCCTTAGCGTTCTGTTTGCCTTTTCGACAGCTGCTGTGGAGCGAGCTGGTGTTTTCAATGAGCTAGTCTAGGGGTGTGCAGAAAACACATCCTTTGTTTCATTTACCAAAACCCCTTCATTTTCAGGGGGTTTCATAATAGACTTTACTGGTTTTGTTTATTTTTTTTGTTTTATCTTATTTTAAAAAAAATATTACTTTTTTTTTTTTAAAACCCACTGTTTATGTGCAAAATAGCCATTGGGGGCCGTTCTGCTCATGTGCAGTGATTGTTTTATTTTTAATTTTTATTATTTTTAATAAAATTAATGGGGGGGGGGAAAAGCGAAACAGAACAAAATCCAGCAAACGTCATTTGCTTATTCATTCATTTTCATTACCTTAGTTATGAAAACGAATGGGGCTAGTCCATTCATTTTTGTAATTAATTAAAGCGATACAAATTGCTATGAGCTACCCAGAATGACCCCAGAAGCCTTTTCCTGAGAGATAACACCCAGTTTAGAACCCAGCATTATGGAAATATCATTAGGATTATTTTTTCATATGTACGGTCACTTTTACACAGACAGGGTGGGGTGGGGGTGTGCTGGTGCGGTGTGGGGAGGTGGGTGGGTGTCCCTTTACACGGACACTCACCCACCTCCACTCACAGGGGTGGTCTCTGGTTTTCAGGTGCTCCTGCGGGGGGTATGGACTGGAGCCTCACAATGGGTTGAGACCACCGTGGTGATAATCACATTCACTTATAGCTAGAACACAAGCTTAAAAGTGCCAACGTGGTGTGAAACCGGACGTGCTCTGTTACCAAACCTTGCAGCTGTTCTCTAGCTGGTCTTTCAGCTCGGCAGCAGCTGGTCCAGTGCTTATGCTCCCTTCCTCCAAGCTGTCCAGAGCTACTGATGAAGATAAAATTCTTGTGGACAAAAGCTTGTAAGCTGTATCTTATATGCTGTTTATTGGCATGGAGATATTTCATAGCTTTTAAATTCATTTAAAGAAAATGAGTTCACAGTGAGTCACATGTAATTATTCCTAGATAGATCATTAATTACTTGATAAAGTTTTGGCATAATGGCATCTTTTGTCTTTTCTCTTTTTTTAATGACGGGATAGTTCTCACTTATCTCAGTTTGCCTGTCAGGTTTTTTTTCCATTTCCTTTTTATCCTCTCGCTGTGAAATGTATACAGATCGATAGGATTTTTTTATATAAAAGCTGTTGGATTATAGGCCAGTTGATATTCAATTTATTGGATTATTACGTTAGAATGGCTATCATTTGCGCCCGTGTAATTAAGACCGTGTTGGTGCCTAAATTGCCAACTCCATTTTGTATGGGGCGCGCAGATTTGTTTTTGCCATTCAAAGGCCTCAGCTGGGAAACAGCTCCAAAGGAAATCAGCTTGGCAGCTGTTCAGTGGCACCAAAAACAAGCAAGCAAACAAACAAAAAACTCACCTGTTTTGAGTGTTTTTGTTTTTTTCCCTTTTAGTGTTACTTTGGAAAGAGATGGGGAACCTTTCTTTCTCTTGTGGGTCACTTTCAAAATCAGTACAAGCTTTTCATGCCGGGTAGGCGCTGGAGGTAAGACACGGTAGGGGTGCACTCAAGATGGGAAAAGGAAGGGGAGGATCCAGGTCATGAATCTACGCCGTAAATCCCTCTCTTTTCCTGGAGTGCACACTTTCATCTCTGCTCCTTTCTCCTGAGATCATTCTTTCAGTTCCACGGGCCAGATCCAGGAATTGAATAATGGTCAAATAAAAAACAGTCATGAGGCAGATTAGACTGCTTGCTCATGTTTCAAAATGTGCCCAATTCACCTCCGGGGAAAAAAATCTCCAAGAGGCAAATCAGGTGCAGGATTTGTACATGGGCACATTAACCTGCCGCATTTTTGGCAGCAATCTCGCAGGACATGCAGACACAGAGCTGGATTGACCGGCTTGCACCGGTGGGTTAACATGCCCACGTACAAACCCCACACTTGATTTGCCTCCCGGAGATTTTCCCGGAGACAAATCGGGCATATTTTGTAACATGGGCAAGTAGCCGTTGGCCAGTGGGCCAGAGCTCCCACCCTCCCACCCCTGCTCTAGAAGAGATAAACAGGACTTACAAATATGAAAGATAACAAGAAGAGTTAGGTCAAAATATTGGGTGTTTAAACATTAGCATTTTTCTGCAAAATAGCTGCGGAGATACCGGAGCCCAGTTTTGTACTATTCAGTAGAAAGTAGACATGAATGGCAGTAATTCATTACCCTCCCTGTAGCCTGACACCCTTCTCGGCCAGTGGAGCATCATGGTATATGTCTTTCATTGGAATGAATGAGTGGAAAGTGAAATTAATGCAGACCTCACTCTGGGCAGGTCTATCCAAAAACAGCTGCCCAATTAAATTGGAGTTCTAACTCCTCTGACAACCACAACCACACAATGACCCGAATTACCAGTGAGTAGTGGAGTTTCCACTAAAACATAACCTCCAGTTTGAGGTAAATCTCCACAGCATCCAGCCCCCAAACAGTGACACCATTTGGGTTGTTCACAACTGCTGCTGTTTTACAAACAAAAAGGTACCCGGGTTCTAGTTGCATCCACATAGAATGCACCTGTCGGTTGTTAGCTTGTTCTGCTGTTGAAACTGCCAAGTACCATATGTGCAAATATTCCAGGGACCGACAGAAAGTGACAGCAGCTCCTACCCAGTATGAAAATGGGGGGTAAGATACATTAGGGGTGTAGTCAATTTGGCAGAGCCCACATGACTGAGGACCGGCATCTGAATGGTTCCATTTATCCCAGGTGCCATGCATTTCAGTGATGCTGTATTTGGAAGTCCAGAGAAATAGGAATTGAGTTGTCTGCACGTAAGTGATGATCCTCTGTTCTATCCGTCTTTACTCTCACGTTGCATATAATTAAGCAGGTATGTTTTATCCAAAGCAAAATCAGTATTGGCCGGTCATTTCAGACTGTTTGATGCTCTCTTGTAGCTCTCTCTCATTATCCTAATCCCTGCATCCCTGCCCTTATTGCATCTGCAAAGTCACGTCCAGCTGAGCTTTTCCAGGTGGTGAAAGGCTTGGTCAGTCCTGCCTGCCTCCACTTGGACCTGGAGCAATCCAGTGACCGCTGTGACTAGTTTATCGAGTACTTTGTAGATAAGATTGCTCACATCTGCCACGATTTCAGTACCACAGTTATTGCAGAGAATCATCTTGGGGCTATGGATGCCCCGTCCTGTCCTGTTTTGTGGGATCAGTTTCAGATGATGGCGCCTGCCGATGTAGAGTCCTTGTTGGGATCTGTTCGTGCCACTACTTGTGAGCAAGATCCATGCCCTGGCTGGTGAAAGCTAGCCAGGAGACGTTACGGCTGTTGCTGGCTGTTAGTGCCTCCCTTCGGGAGGACAGGGTACCTGACTGCCTAAAGTAGGCTGTGGTTAGACCCCTGCTCGTTAAACCATCTCTTGACACTGATGCTCCTGCCAGTTATCAGCCGGTCTCTAACCTTCCCTTTTTAGGGAAGGTTATTGAACGGGCTGTGGCACGGCAGCTCCAGGAACATCTGGACCACACCGGTTTCCTTGATTCCTCCCAGTCTGGGTTTCGGCCTGGGTGTGGTACGGAGACGGCATTGGTGGCCTTGGTTGACGATCTCTGTTTGGCGTTGGACCAGGGTCGTCAGACCTTACTGGTCCTGCTAGACCCTTCGGCTGCATTCGACACAGTCGATCGTGATGTGTTGGTGACTCGCCTATGGGACCGTGCCGGAATTGGCGGAACGGTCTTGGACTGGTTTCTGGCCGGGAGAACTCACCGGGTGGTGTTGGGAGGTGTACGTCTTCCCCCCGGGACCTCACGTGTGGAGTCCTGCAGGGTGCCATTCTGTCCCCCCTCTTGTTTAACATCTATATGCAGCCGTATGGG
>QEPC01006491.1:3303351-3314570 GCA_003113815.1 Sphenodon punctatus | reverse complement strand
CCAATAGTCCATCAAGCCCAGCATCCTGTCTGCAACAGTGGCCAATTTTGACCACATGGGAGAAGTATCAGCAGTCACAATGGACAATCCATTCCCTCTTGATCACTTCCTGCTCCCGACAGTAAGAAGGTTTCATCTCATAATCTACTTGGCTAACAGCCGTTAATGGACCTATTCTCCAAGAACGTATCCAGTCCCTTTCTAAATGCAGCCATACTACTGGCCCTGGCAACCTCCTCTGGCAACAAATTCCACAATTTAACTGTGTGTTGAGTGAAAAAAAGACTCCCTTTTATTTGTTTTAAATCTGCCACCCGTTAGTTTCATGGAGTGTCCCCTAGTTCTAGTGCTACTTGAAAGGGTAAATAATAAACATTCCCTATCTACTCATTTCACCCCTTATTCTTCTCTTCTCCAAGCTGAAAAGCCCAAACCTATCAAGCCTCTCTTCGCACGGAAGCTGTTCCAAACCCTTGATCATTTTTGTTGCCCTTCTCTGAACCTTTTCAAGTTCTACTGTCTCTTTTTTGAGATGGGGCGACCAGAATTGCACACAATACTCAAGGTGCGGTCACACCATCGATTTATATAGGGGCATTGTGATGTTTCCAGTTTTACTTCCTATTCCTTTTCAAATAATTCCTAACATTGTGTTTGCTTTTTTGACCGCCGCCTCACACTGAGCTGAGGATTTCAATGGCGCCTACTGCCTGCAGTTTCGCAAACATTCTTCAAGCTTTCCCAGGAGTCTCTTTGGTTTTTTAAAATACATCCCTTTGTGCAAAACACGGACAATATTTAATGGAAAAAGCCTTGGAAGGCAACATGATCGCACAGAGTGAGCAGTCATTAGCTGACGACAACCATTGTTGAGTTGGCTTGGAAGCCTGGCTTCTGGTAAGTCGATGACACACAATGTTGTTACTAGGAGGGAAATCCAAACGGCTGGAAATAGATTTGTGAAAAAGCCACTGACACGGTTTGCTGACAAGCCAAGAGATTAACGGCTATTGTCAATGGGATAGGGCCAGGTCCCCACTGGAGACCATCCCGGAGTTTGACGTCACTGACAGGCTCGCAAGGACGTCAACTGCAGTAGATTCCCACGTCACCCCAGTCACCCATGCTAGAGCAGATTCCCACAGTCACCCTCGCCTTCGATGCTAGGATGCTCTTTAAAATTAGCAGTCCACTGCCAAAAATCCTCTCTTTAACCCTTTGCAGTCAAAGTCTGCTTTTACACAAGGTTGTGCATGCAGGTTTAGATAAAACATGAATACTGCAGACCAAAGGCCCTTCTCAGCATCCGTATTCAAAACACAAACACTGTGATTTTCAGGTACGTGTTAGCATGCTTTGTACCTTTCCATTTCCACTTTTAATTTGATGTTTTAAATTGTTGTTGCTGGTTTTGACCTATAAAGCCCTAATTGGCTTGGGCTGCAACTGTCTGGAAGACCAACTCTTCTTCCTTCATGTCTCGTCGGGGGCTCTGAGATAGCTGGGAGTGCCCTCTTACAGGGACCATCTGCCTGTGGATCGGCAGCGACAGGATATTCTTTGATTTTAGTTTCCTTCGATATCTCCCATTTTTCTTTCTCTTTGGAACTGTTTGTGACTCAGTATCTCATTTTTCAGAAACTCCCACCCATCTTGGACTCCTTTTTCCTTTAGTTTATCAGCCTGGGAGCCTGCCTAGCATTTCTCTGAGTTTATTAAAATCAACTTTCGTCCAAGGTACACGTTTACTTTTTTCTTAGGGTCATAAATTCCAACATTTTATGATCACTTATTTAATGTTATTTATTTATTACAAGCACTTCTATCCCACACCCTCCTGCACGTCCGCAGCTCGGAGCGGCGCACAGCACAAATCATAACAATAAAAGCATCTTTCCTCCCAAAGTTCCCACTACCTTTCACCTCCTCGACCAAGTTTTCCCTGTTGGTTAGGATCAAGTCTAGAATAGCTGATCAATTGTTGGTCTAGCAGTCGGAGCATCTTTCACGTTTCATGGGATGTTGTGCTGGTCAGGTGGGAGCTTAGCCCCAGCAAGGGTGATTTATAGGAGTGGATTAGGTTTTGATTAAATTTTTTTTTTTTTTAGCATTGATTACTTTGTGGTTTGAGGGTTTGGCCTGCTTCCACAGGCAGCTGGACGCCGAACTGCGCCCAGAGAATCAGATGGGATTTGGGGGGGGGCAGGACAGGAGATTCCCTTGCCTTGTGCTCACTGATATCAGGGTCCTTTACTGTTTATTGTAGGGTCACCATCTGTGCAGGTGTGCATGCACGCACGCACACAGAGGCCTGCACCCTTCTGGTTGCTTGCTTCACAACCAACTGTAAAAGGTCCCAAGATTTCGAGACACAAAACATTCAAACCAACAAAACACACAAAAATCGGCACTGAAACCAGAATAGAAGTCAGAACTACACATTTCCCCCTCTTTGTACATCTCTACTTTTAAGTGCTGGTCTAGACCAGTGGTTCTCGAACCACTTTGACTCGCGTGCGCACTCCCCCCCTTCCACTTGGCTGGAGTCATTTTTTTTAATCTTTGATCGCTTTGTGGTTTGGAAGCTTGGCCACCCCTTGGTATACACCCCTTCCTCCCTCTCCTCCTCCTTCCCACCCTCCGCGTCCCCTGAGAATACTTTCCACGCTTCCCCCCGACTTTAAGAACTACTATCCACAGCTCTAGCAGCAGGACATCTACCCTTGAAGCTGGTGCCACAAGCTACAAACATGCACAAGTGTGAAGTTTGATAGCAAACTGCCCATGGTCCATCCCTTTTATTGGGTTCCTTATGAAAGGTGCACAAATGTGGATGGGCCCAAGTCTGGCCAGTTCACTGGCAACACAGTAGGCTGGTTTTGAGTAAATGCAAAAGTTACAGCAGCAGGTTCATTACGGAACATAGAAAGCTAGAACTGGAGATTGATCAGAAATTCAGGACAGGTATATATATGAAAAATCTGTTTATGCACACCTGTCCTGCATTTCCTCAGTCTACAGTTCTGACTTCTTACATGCCTGAGGAAGGGCAACGTGCTTTACGTGGGGCTTCCCTTGTTTCTGGTTCGGAGGCTGCAGCTAGTGCAGAATGCGGTGGCCCGTCTCCTGACAGGGACAGGGCGGCGTGAGCACATAACACCAGTGCTCCGCGCTCTGCACTGGCTGCCTATAGCGTACCGAGCCAGATTCAAGGTGTTAGTATTGATTTACAAAGCCCTGCACGGCCTGGATCCCTCATATCTCGGGGACCGCCTCGCCCTCCGTGCCTCAGAACAATCCTTTCAGTCCACCGGGGGCGCCTTTCTGGAGGTCCCTCGTGTAAGACGGGGGGGCCACAATGGAGAGGGCGTTCTCGGTGGCCGGGCCGCAATTGTGGAACTCCCTCCCGGAGGAGGCTCGCCCGGCCCCGGGCCTGTTGGCCTTTCAACGCATCTGTAAGACTTGGCTGTTCGCCCAGGCCTTCGGAGGGGAGGGTGGGTTAATTTTTGTGGGAGGTGTTTTAAATTTGTTTTAATTATTATATTGTACATTTTGTTTTATGTTTTAAAATTGTTTTTAGACTATGTTGGAAGCCGCCCCGAGATGCCGTAGGCATGGGGGGGGCGACATATAAATATAAATAAATTAATTAATTAAATAAATAAACTAAAGTGCGTCCCATGCTCTTGAAAACATAAAGCTACGCGATGACTATATAGCCGGCACAAGCTCTGGTAGCTACTATGCATGTGTCACCGACTTCCTCACACCCTTCTTCAGCCCAGCACACATGGTTTGCATGAAGGGCATGAGAAGAAGCTAAAAAGGAAGGCTTGCTCAGAGGTCCACAGGGTTGCACGGGCTGCTGCAAGATCTGCTCTGCCCACGTGCACGCACACACAAACACAGGCACAGACACAGACACACACAAGTTGCCTTCCACAGCTTCTGCCCTTCCTCTTTCCTACGCCCTGGAATCAGACCAAGAGTTTGTTTGAATGTTTTCAGGAAAGCGCTGAACTCCTTAACGGCGCGTTCCCCCTCCTTCCTGCGACCTGCTCAGCGAACGAACGAGAGTGGGGGAGGGGGAATTGGAGAAGAAGAGGCACTTGACTTAATCCCGTTCTAAACTCTCTTTTCTGCGGCTTCGTGCCAGAAAAATGCTAATCGTGGCCTTGCTTGTCTTGAAATCCCAAGGGNTGGGAGCCTGCCTAGCATTTCTCTGAGTTTATTAAAATCAACTTTCGTCCAAGGTACACGTTTACTTTTTTCTTAGGGTCATAAATTCCAACATTTTATGATCACTTATTTAATGTTATTTATTTATTACAAGCACTTCTATCCCACACCCTCCTGCACGTCCGCAGCTCGGAGCGGCGCACAGCACAAATCATAACAATAAAAGCATCTTTCCTCCCAAAGTTCCCACTACCTTTCACCTCCTCGACCAAGTTTTCCCTGTTGGTTAGGATCAAGTCTAGAATAGCTGATCAATTGTTGGTCTAGCAGTCGGAGCATCTTTCACGTTTCATGGGATGTTGTGCTGGTCAGGTGGGAGCTTAGCCCCAGCAAGGGTGATTTATAGGAGTGGATTAGGTTTTGATTAAATTTTTTTTTTTTTTAGCATTGATTACTTTGTGGTTTGAGGGTTTGGCCTGCTTCCACAGGCAGCTGGACGCCGAACTGCGCCCAGAGAATCAGATGGGATTTGGGGGGAGGCAGGACAGGAGATTCCCTTGCCTTGTGCTCACTGATATCAGGGTCCTTTACTGTTTATTGTAGGGTCACCATCTGTGCAGGTGTGCATGCACGCGCACACACACACACACGCACACAGAGGCCTGCTCCCTTCTGGTTGCTTGCTTCACAACCAACTGTAAAAGGTCCCAAGATTTCAAGACACAAAACATTCAAACCAACAAAACACACAAAAATCGGCACTGAAACCAGAATAGAAGTCAGAACTACACATTTCCCCCTCTTTGTACATCTCTACTTTTAAGTGCTGGTCTAGACCAGTGGTTCTCGAACCACTTTGACTCGCGTGCGCACTCCCCCCCTTCCACTTGGCTGGAGTCATTTTTTTTAATCTTTGATCGCTTTGTGGTTTGGAAGCTTGGCCACCCCTTGGTATACACCCCTTCCTCCCTCTCCTCCTCCTTCCCACCCTCCGCGTCCCCTGGGAATACTTTCCACACTTCCCCCCGACTTTAAGAACTACTATCCACAGCTCTAGCAGCAGGACATCTACCCTTGAAGCTGGTGCCACAAGCTACAAACATGCACAAGTGTGAAGTTTGATAGCAAACTGCCCATGGTCCATCCCTTTTATTGGGTTCCTTATGAAAGGTGCACAAATGTGGATGGGCCCAAGTCTGGCCAGTTCACTGGCAACACAGTAGGCTGGTTTTGAGTAAATGCAAAAGTTACAGCAGCAGGTTCATTACGGAACATAGAAAGCTAGAACTGGAGATTGATCAGAAATTCAGGACAGGTATATATATGAAAAATCTGTTTATGCACACCTGTCCTGCATTTCCTCAGTCTACAGTTCTGACTTCTTACATGCCTGAGGAAGGGCAACGTGCTTTACGTGGGGCTTCCCTTGTTTCTGGTTCGGAGGCTGCAGCTAGTGCAGAATGCGGTGGCCCGTCTCCTGACAGGGACAGGGCGGCGTGAGCACATAACACCAGTGCTCCGCGCTCTGCACTGGCTGCCTATAGCGTACCGAGCCAGATTCAAGGTGTTAGTATTGATTTACAAAGCCCTGCACGGCCTGGATCCCTCATATCTCGGGGACCGCCTCGCCCTCCGTGCCTCAGAACAATCCTTTCAGTCCACCGGGGGCGCCTTTCTGGAGGTCCCTCGTGTAAGACGGGGGGGCCACAATGGAGAGGGCGTTCTCGGTGGCCGGGCCGCAATTGTGGAACTCCCTCCCGGAGGAGGCTCGCCCGGCCCCGGGCCTGTTGGCCTTTCAACGCATCTGTAAGACTTGGCTGTTCGCCCAGGCCTTCGGAGGGGAGGGTGGGTTAATTTTTGTGGGAGGTGTTTTAAATTTGTTTTAATTATTATATTGTACATTTTGTTTTATGTTTTAAAATTGTTTTTAGACTATGTTGGAAGCCGCCCCGAGATGCCGTAGGCATGGGGGGGGCGACATATAAATATAAATAAATTAATTAATTAAATAAATAAACTAAAGTGCGTCCCATGCTCTTGAAAACATAAAGCTACGCGATGACTATATAGCCGGCACAAGCTCTGGTAGCTACTATGCATGTGTCACCGACTTCCTCACACCCTTCTTCAGCCCAGCACACATGGTTTGCATGAAGGGCATGAGAAGAAGCTAAAAAGGAAGGCTTGCTCAGAGGTCCACAGGGTTGCACGGGCTGCTGCAAGATCTGCTCTGCCCACGTGCACGCACACACAAACACAGGCACAGACACAGACACACACAAGTTGCCTTCCACAGCTTCTGCCCTTCCTCTTTCCTACGCCCTGGAATCAGACCAAGAGTTTGTTTGAATGTTTTCAGGAAAGCGCTGAACTCCTTAACGGCGCGTTCCCCCTCCTTCCTGCGACCTGCTCAGCGAACGAACGAGAGTGGGGGAGGGGGAATTGGAGAAGAAGAGGCACTTGACTTAATCCCGTTCTAAACTCTCTTTTCTGCGGCTTCGTGCCAGAAAAATGCTAATCGTGGCCTTGCTTGTCTTGAAATCCCAAGGGGTGGTAATGCTGCCGAAGGTCGCTGTACTGATAAACGCTAGGGGATTGGGGGGCTGTTTTGATCTGCCCAATGTGCTGCTGCACAGACACGCCGTGCTTCCTTCTTCAGCACAGTTGATCTGTCTGAAGAAAAGCCCAAAAGCTGCCACACGCTCTCCAATACAACTGGGTCCAATGAAGGTGTCATCTCCACTTCTTTAGCCACAATCAACCAATCAGCCAACTTCTGGCACTGGAGGCTGACCAACTTTCCCCTCCAATCCCCCATGAGTAATACCCAGATTACCTGACCTATACTTATTTTTATTTTACTTATTTTATTTAAAAACTTATTCTTACTCCGGAGCAGACATTTGAAGTCAGTGGAACTCGAATTGGCATCGCCCGAGTTCCCAGGCAACGATCAGTTGCACGACGTCACCCTGCCCCTGGGCCTTGGCTTTGAATCAGGCTTGAAGGCCCTTCTCCTCCAATGTACGGTACAAGGTCTGTTGAAACTGCCAACTGGGGCAATTCAGGGACCACAATGTGCTTGGGTACCTGTTTTAGCTTAGGGTCCACTTACTAAGGAGGAGCTTGGCACGGCAAGGTAGTAGCACGGCCTTGGGAAGCCCAGCACCAGTAGCGTTGTGCTCCAGCAGCAGACCTGAGGGTTTGGTCACGACACTAGATACCTGGTGGCCGCAGCGGGAGCGCTTGGGGCCCAGACGTTGCTGCCACCAGACCCCCAGCGCCGCCACCACTGCCACACGCCTAGCCCTGCTGCCAGGCCCCAGGGCCACCGCTGCTACCTCGCCGTGCAACCTCTCAACAAGTATTACGTAGGGGTGGGACACCGGGGAGAATACCGGATTTATCGGTATCGGAGCTCCCCGGTATCGGATCTACCAGTATCGGCATACCGGTTATTTAACATTGGCTGGTTTACCGTTTTTTTTTACATTGCGGCCATTTATTTCAATGGTCGCAATGTAAAAAACCCGGTAAAGCGGCCAATGTTAAAAAAACGGTATGCCGATACCGGTGATTATCGGATTAATCTGATATACCGATTATCAGGTGTATCGGATTAATCCGATACCGATATTCCCGCCCCTAATTACCAGTATTACTAAAAGTGAGTGGCTGGAGTTGAATGGCACAGCAGCCGGCAGGCCATATTGCGCCAAACAGAAGGTGAAGAAGAAAGGTGCCAGTATTACTAAGAATTTCAGGTAATCAGTTGCCCAGTTTGGAATGTGGGTTCTGACGGGGCAACTGAAAAGCTATCTGAAATTGTGGGGATTATTCATAGGTTAAAAAATGAAATTTCCTTGACGACGCCATGTTGCCCATTCAGCTGCCCTTGGCTGCCAAGGCTCAGAAATGCTTGCGGGAGGTTTTATCACCGCTGGCTAGGAATCTGCTGGGAATGGCCCTGTAGGGGACGCAGAGAGACCGTCCCATCTCCAGCTTTTCAATCAGAGAGCGGAGTTTCTGAGTGTCAGGTGGGCCTCACTTCAAAGCCTTCCACGGCACCAAGGAGATTCCTTCCATTCTTCCCCACAATATTTCCCCAAACAGCTCCCTTTCAAATCAGGGGACACACACACTTGGGGGAGATATGCTCCTGATTTATAACCCTTGTTTAACGTGGGTACCAAGCATTTATGCAGAGGGGGAGGACTGCGGCAATTAAAACTTTATTTTTGTTATGGGGATTAGTGAACTCACCTACTGAGCTCTGGTGCACACACAGACACAGACTCTCACGCAGATACACTCAGATACACACATTCACCTCTCAGTCNGAACTCCCTCCCGGAGGAGGCTCGCCCGGCCCCGGGCCTGTTGGCCTTTCAACGCATCTGTAAGACTTGGCTGTTCGCCCAGGCCTTCGGAGGGGAGGGTGGGTTAATTTTTGTGGGAGGTGTTTTAAATTTGTTTTAATTATTATATTGTACATTTTGTTTTATGTTTTAAAATTGTTTTTAGACTATGTTGGAAGCCGCCCCGAGATGCCGTAGGCATGGGGGGGGCGACATATAAATATAAATAAATTAATTAATTAAATAAATAAACTAAAGTGCGTCCCATGCTCTTGAAAACATAAAGCTACGCGATGACTATATAGCCGGCACAAGCTCTGGTAGCTACTATGCATGTGTCACCGACTTCCTCACACCCTTCTTCAGCCCAGCACACATGGTTTGCATGAAGGGCATGAGAAGAAGCTAAAAAGGAAGGCTTGCTCAGAGGTCCACAGGGTTGCACGGGCTGCTGCAAGATCTGCTCTGCCCACGTGCACGCACACACAGACACAGACACAGACACACACAAGTTGCCTTCCACAGCTTCTGCCCTTCCTCTTTCCTACTCCCTGGAATCAGACCAAGAGTTTGTTTGAATGTTTTCAGGAAAGCGCTGAACTCCTTAACGGCGCGTTCCCCCTCCTTCCTGCGACCTGCTCAGCGAACGAACGAGAGTGGGGGAGGGGGAATTGGAGAAGAAGAGGCACTTGACTTAATCCCGTTCTAAACTCTCTTTTCTGCGGCTTCGTGCCAGAAAAATGCTAATCGTGGCCTTGCTTGTCTTGAAATCCCAAGGGGTGGTAATGCTGCCGAAGGTCGCTGTACTGATAAACGCTAGGGGGTTGGGGGGCTGTTTTGATCTGCCCAATGTGCTGCTGCACAGACACGCCGTGCTTCCTTCTTCAGCACAGTTGATCTGTCTGAAGAAAAGCCCAAAAGCTGCCACACGCTCTCCAATACAACTGGGTCCAATGAAGGTGTCATCTCCACTTCTTTAGCCACAATCAACCAATCAGCCAACTTCTGGCACTGGAGGCTGACCAACTTTCCCCTCCAATCCCCCATGAGTAATACCCAGATTACCTGACCTATACTTATTTTTATTTTACTTATTTTATTTAAAAACTTATTCTTACTCTGGAGCAGACATTTGAAGTCAGTGGAACTCGAATTGGCATCGCCCGAGTTCCCAGGCAACGATCAGTTGCACGACGTCACCCTGCCCCTGGGCCTTGGCTTTGAATCAGGCTTGAAGGCCCTTCTCCTCCAATGTACGGTACAAGGTCTGTTGAAACTGCCAACTGGGGCAATTCAGGGACCACAATGTGCTTGGGTACCTGTTTTAGCTTAGGGTCCACTTACTAAGGAGGAGCTTGGCACGGCAAGGTAGTAGCACGGCCTTGGGAAGCCCAGCACCAGTAGCGTTGTGCTCCAGCAGCAGACCTGAGGGTTTGGTCACAACACTAGATACCTGGTGGCCGCAGCGGGAGCGCTTGGGGCCCAGACGTTGCTGCCACCAGACCCCCAGCGCCGCCACCACTGCCACACGCCTAGCCCTGCTGCCAGGCCCCAGGGCCACCGCTGCTACCTCGCCGTGCAACCTCTCAACAAGTATTACGTAGGGGTGGGACACCGGGGAGAATACCGGATTTATCGGTATCGGAGCTCCCCGGTATCGGATCTACCAGTATCGGCATACCGGTTATTTAACATTGGCTGGTTTACCGTTTTTTTTTACATTGCGGCCATTTATTTCAATGGTCGCAATGTAAAAAACCCGGTAAAGCGGCCAATGTTAAAAAAACGGTATGCCGATACCGGTGATTATCGGATTAATCTGATATACCGATTATCAGGTGTATCGGATTAATCCGATACCGATATTCCCGCCCCTAATTACCAGTATTACTAAAAGTGAGTGGCTGGAGTTGAATGGCACAGCAGCCGGCAGGCCATATTGCGCCAAACAGAAGGTGAAGAAGAAAGGTGCCAGTATTACTAAGAATTTCAGGTAATCAGTTGCCCAGTTTGGAATGTGGGTTCTGACGGGGCAACTGAAAAGCTATCTGAAATTGTGGGGATTATTCATAGGTTAAAAAATGAAATTTCCTTGACGACGCCATGTTGCCCATTCAGCTGCCCTTGGCTGCCAAGGCTCAGAAATGCTTGCGGGAGGTTTTATCACCGCTGGCTAGGAATCTGCTGGGAATGGCCCTGTAGGGGACGCAGAGAGACCGTCCCATCTCCAGCTTTTCAATCAGAGAGCGGAGTTTCTGAGTGTCAGGTGGGCCTCACTTCAAAGCCTTCCACGGCACCAAGGAGATTCCTTCCATTCTTCCCCACAATATTTCCCCAAACAGCTCCCTTTCAAATCAGGGGACACACACACTTGGGGGAGATATGCTCCTGATTTATAACCCTTGTTTAACGTGGGTACCAAGCATTTATGCAGAGGGGGAGGACTGCGGCAATTAAAACTTTATTTTTGTTATGGGGATTAGTGAACTCACCTACTGAGCTCTGGTGCACACACAGACACAGACTCTCACGCAGATACACTCAGATACACACATTCACCTCTCAGTCACACACACTCACTCAGACAGACACACAGATACACACACTCACCTCTCTCTCTCTCTCACACACTCACCTCTCTCTCTCTCACACACACACACACACACACACACACACACACAC
>QEPC01006491.1:3291595-3297618 GCA_003113815.1 Sphenodon punctatus | reverse complement strand
GGAGGGTGAGAAAGGGGATGGAAGAGGAGCAGAGTACTCGGACAGGGGTTCGGAGGGAGATCAGAGCACAGAGGTAGGGGGGAGCTGTTGCAAAGTAATAACTGATTCGCAATCAGTAAGGGCAAATGCAGCTGAAGGTTTAAAAACAGAACTTTACTTAAGCTTTCCAGGCACAGATCCTTAGTTACATCTAGCTAGTAGTGAGACAAAAAATGGAGACTGAGACAAAGAGAGAGAAGGGAAGAAGGAGTGGTTACACAAAGGAATTCAACTGTAAAACCCCATCACCCTTCCATGTACACATAAACTTAGCAGCACCATCTGGTGGCTCTATAGTCAATTACTGTTCTTAATACAGTAACTTTAACTTATGGATGTTGCATACACCAACAGGAGCGAGGTTGTGAAGGGCTTTGTAGGTGAAGACGAGAAGCTTGTGCAAAATACGCTCAGGAAGAGGGAGCCAGTGGAGGGAGGAGAGGAGAGGCGGCACATGGTCAAAGCGACGGGCTAGGTGGATGATCCTGGCAGCAGAGTTTTGAACAGAGATGAGGGAAGAAAGGTGAGAGCGGGGAAGGCCAGCGAGGCGGAGGTTACAAATCGATGGTGGGACCGTACCTGGAATATTGTGTGCAGTTCTGGTCGCCCCATCTCAAAAAAAACATAGCTGAACTAGAAAAGGTACCGAGAAGGGCAACGAGAATGATAAAGGATATGGAACTGCTTCCGTACACAGAGAGGCTCGACAAGCTGGGTCGCTTCAGCTTAGAGAAGAGAAGACAGAAGGGACATAATAGAGATTTATAAAATCTTGAGTGGTGTGGAACGAGTAGATAGGGGACGGTTATTTACCCTCTCAAATAGTACTAGAACTAGGGGACACGCCATGAAACTAGCTGCCGGCAGATTTAAAACAAATAAAAGTAAGTACTTTTTCACTCAACACATAATTAAGTTATGGAATTTGTTGCCAGGGGAATTTGTTTAATTTTATGGAATTTTATTGTGTTGTTGGTTGTTGTAAGCCGCCCCAAGATGACATAGGCATGAGGGGGCGGCTAAAAAATGCTTATAATAAATAAATAAATAAATCCACACAGTGTAAAAGCCCCACAAGACCACTGTCTGGATATAGCATCTGGGTCATATAACAGACAGCAGACAAAACCCCTAAATTTCCAGACTGTCCGGGTGAAAGCTAGACAGGTAGCAGCCTCTGCTGCACGGTGTTTTAAATCAAAGAAGAGAGGGGGGATAATACAACTGAAATGAGTCCCCACAAAAACAGATATACCAGTCGAATTTCCAGTACCCTAACTCACTCAAAAAATATGGGTATGAAGTGGTACCCAATTTCAGCCCTATTTGGTTTGACCCGATGTCCTGGAATATCAACTTCCAGTCCTGATTTTTTTATTAGTCAACACAAGATCAATACCAGAAAACTACCGATCTGGGGGGTATTTAGAAACCCGATGAGATCGGGCAGCCCATCAAAGACCCAAAATGTTACTCCAAAATGCGGGTATTACCTGGCTGCAGCTAGTGCAGAACGCGGCGGCCTGTCTCCTTGCGGGGCCGGGCCGGTGTGAGCACAGAACTCCAGTTCTGCATGCACTGCACACCGGCCTGATTCAAGGTGCCAGTTTTAACCTTTACAGCCCTACATGGTCTAGGTCCCACTTATCGGAAAGACTGCCTCATTCCCTGGGCCTTAAGCCGGCCTTTGCAATCGGAAAGACTGCCTCATTCCCTGGGCCTTAAGCCGGCCTTTGCAATCGGAAAGACTGCCTCATTCCCTGGGCCTTAAGTCGGCCTTTGCGGTCTGCTGGGAGCATCCGCCTTGAGGTCCAACGCTGTTGGTGGATGGCCACTACGAGGAGGACGTTCTCGGTGGCCATTGCTGTGGAACTCCCTCCCGGAGGAGCCCGCCTCTGCTCACCTTCTGGCAGCTGTGTAAGGACTCCAGGTGAAAACAGACATGGCGCTAACTTCACTTTAACATCCCGTTAACAAATGCAGGTTTATTATTTATTTGTTTATTTTATTTATTCGGCAATTTTATATCTCGCCCCTCCTACCGAAGGAGCTCGGGGCAGCTAACCATTTATGAAAATAAAAATATAAAATCACAATAATATAAATGTATCAATACAATTAAAACGTTTCTAAAAGGGACCTTCGAAAAACATACGTAAAAGAAACAAAAATATAACGAAAACAACCCCACCCCACCCTAACCCTCAAAAAACTCCACCCTCAGCCATCTCCCTCGCCAAAAGCCTGGTGGAACAGCCAGGCCTTGCATTGACGTCGAAAGGAGGGGAGGTCCGGGACCGCCTGGGCCTCTGCCGGGAGGCAGTTCCACAGCCTCAGGGCAGCCACCAAAAACACCCCCTCCATCGCCGCCCCCCGGAATACCTGGGGGACTTTGGGAAGGGTGTTCCCGGCCGAACGCAGGGTCCGATCCAGAGCCCGGAGAATGAGGCAGTCCCGCAGGTAGGCAGAGCCTAGGCCGTATAGGGATTTACAGGTAACTACCAACACCTTGAATTGGGCCCAGAAGACTATAGGCAGCCAGTGCAGAAGTGTAACATGCTCCCAGAGGCCTGTTGCCGTAAGGGGACGGGCCGCCACATTCTGCACCAGCTGCAGTTTCCAAAACGTCACCGTGGTTGCAGAGCTTCATAGGGCACCAATGCAACCCTGCAACATGCAGAAGAAATGTTAACGCGGAGTTAGCGTCACGTCTGTTTTCACCCAGGCGTTTGGAGAAGGAGATGGGGAGGGTGTATGGGGGTGTGGGTTGGGGGGAGACTGGCTATCTTTATATTTTATTGTAATACTGGTTATGTTTTTTTATTTGATATTGTTAGCCACTCCAAGCTGCCTGAGGCAGGAGGAGCGGGATATCAAGAATTTTAAATAAATAAATGTCGGTATCAAATTAGGTAGCTGTTTCAACTCCCAAGAGGTAGGAGTTTGGGCTTCTATTCCTAAACAACTAAATACTGCAATATTGAAAGAAAGACAGAAAGAAAACCTCCGCCTGCAGAAATGAGTTTATCTATGAGAGAGAAATAGAAACATCAGGTACTAGTTCGTCCTTCCTTGACAAGGTATTCATTTGCCTTCCACCGACAAGGTTCAGAGCAACTTTTTATTTGACTCAAAAGGTTACCACTAACCAAATATAAATACCTGAACCCGCTGTCTCTTCCTCCCCTTCTTCTCCAAACACCTCAGAGGAAGAGAGAGATGGGTAGGTTCCTGCCCCAAAGGAGTTGACAATCTAGTTTAGTTCAATCTAGAAATCAAACTGTTTGAAATCAACGCTATGCAATTTGGGTCTTGGGTGGGAAATGCCACTGACTCCCCCCGTCCCACCGCGAAGAGCTGCTCTAGGTACAGGAGGCGAGTTCTTCACAAGGCAACGGTAGGATGATTCAATCGAGGTTGCGCAAGTTGCAAGAAAATGGCTTCAGGGAAACAATTCCGCCATGGCAGGTAGAGGATGGCTTCACCATCATTAAACTGAGAGATGCAACCGTCATATTAAAACAGCGTAGAGTTGAGTGCCTGGGATTTTGTTTGCCAAGCAATTTTCCACTCCTCTTTGATGCGATCCTTGAAAAAGGAGTGAGACACAGAGCGGAGGAATGATGATGTCATGGAGCCACTTGACCATTTTGGGCTTCTCTTCTCCACCTGGCCAAGAAACCTCACACCAGATTGCTGGGTAGGTGTTTCCGAAACCGAAGAACAACCTGCCAAGGGTTTCATCAAAGAACAAACCACAATCCAGAAAACTTAGGGGTGTGCAGTTCGGTTTCATTTTTTTAAATTACTAAAACAAACGAAGCCCTATTTGCTTTAGTAACTTTGTAAGTGCCAGGTACACTGCTGGCGCTATATAAATGTTTGTTAATAATAATAATAATAATAATAATAAAAATACAAAAACGGATGAATAAGCAAACGAATACTGTTTGCTTTCATCCATCTTCATTTTAAAAATAAAATTATTTTTTTTTAAAAAAACCTGTGCATGTACAAAGCAGCCGCCAGGGCTGTTCCGCACAAGCGCACCCTTTTCCAAAATGGCGCCGGCATGTGCAGAACGGCCCCAGCAGCCATGTTGTGAACGCACAGTGATTTTTTAATTATTTTTTTTAAAAGTTTAATTAAATTTTAAAATTCACTGCGTATGCACAAAACGGCCACTGGACCATTCTGTGCATGCAGAGCCCTTTCCCACCACACTGCAAATGTGTCTGGCCAATGAACTGTCATGACTAAAAACAGCTCCTTGCACTACTGGGCTCCTTGCGGGGCTGACAACCTAGGATTGACAATGCAAGACAATGACTATGAAAAAGAGGCTGTCTCTTCCCTCTAGATGCACCTAGCCTCACAAAATTTGGGGTTGTCACGGAGGAACATAGGGTTACACACTTGTAACATGGGCCTACATGTAGACTACAAGTCTGGTAAATATGTAAAGCAAAAGGTTCCACATGTATGTAATGTTACAAATTAAAACTGTAAAACCCAAATCAGAGCTGTGACACGTGACCAAGCTCCAGGAAATGCAAAGAGATACAAAGAATGTGTATTTGGGAACACTTGCCAGACGGAACCCTGTGGAGATGTAAATGGACCTTCATGTTTGCCTGGGTTGCCTACGTGACACACTTCAGGTTTCCCCAAAGGCGGGAAACAAGAGACAAAGAAAGGAGGAAGGGTACTTAAGCAAGCCAGTAAGTCACCTTCAGAAGCTCTCTCCCTGAGCAATCTCAAGCAGTTACATCTGCATACGAAAGCCTGCCAGCATGTCAGGCTGGAGATCATGAACTGGGAGAGATGATTCTGCTTTCTACCAACTAACAGACCAGTGCCCAGTCGCTTACACCAAAGGACTGAGAGAAACTTATGGACCTTTGTAGGGTAAGATGCTTATTTAGAAACTCAACCAGTATAGATCAGGAATGCATTATATTTACCTTTGATTTCTAGTAACCACTGTGTATCAACTATCTTGCTTATGTAATCAATAAACTTACTTCTTATCTTTATGAAGTGTCTGTGTCTAACATTGGAACACAAGTGAGCAACAAGNATGAAGAAGTGTCTGTGTCTAACATTGGAACACAAGTGAGCAACAAGAGTTCTCAAGCTCTTGCGAACCCAGAGATTAAAGAGTCTGTAAACGGGAAGGATCGGGCCCTTGAGTGACAAAGGGGTTGTCCCTGCGGCAGGCTTGAACCGGCCAGAGAGGAAAACTGGTTCAAGTGGGCTGTGCGCGAGGGAAACTGAGTCACTCAAACCTGGTAAAGTGGGGATGCGGACCCTCCAACCCGTGGCAGGGGTCCCTACTTATTTTGGGCCCTTCTTCTCTTCTATCAAATTTAGTTGAAATTAGCCTGCAAGATTAAAGGTTATTAAAGGAAGGACATATGGAGATGCACACTCAAACAGGGTGATCACATTGTATTGACACCGCCTGTTGATAATTTTATTATCTGGTTACTGAAAAAAATCACATTGAACCCCTTTATTTAAATTGTTTTCTTTCCTGTGACATGTTACCTTCAAGAAGCCGCAGAGGAAAATCGAACTAAATCCTCCAGCAGGAGAACTTTATCTAAGGTACTTACGAGATTCTCCTTGACAGTAATATCTGGGCAACTCACAAGCTCGAGTGTATTTATTTTGAAAGGTAGAGAAGTACCATTATTTATGGAAGGGAAACCAAGACACCGAGAGCTTAAATAATTTGCCCAAGGTCCCAGAGGGAGAGGGTGGCAGAGTAGGGTATTAAATTCCAGCCTTTCAAATCCCAGGCCAGAACTGTAACCACTTAGCCATCTTTAGCCTTACTCTGTGCTGCTCTGCAGGGTAACAGGAACGTTAAGGACTTCTGTTTTTCCCTAGTGGCACAAAAGAAGCACAGCTGTGGAATAAAGCTGCACAGATTTTTTTTCCCACACAAAGTTCAACGGACCCGAGTCTGCCTAAGACAC
>QEPC01006491.1:3284095-3286595 GCA_003113815.1 Sphenodon punctatus | reverse complement strand
TCCCCTTCCCTCCCCCGCCACATAGGTGTTGGGCTTGGCTCCGCCCCCTGGATGTGACTCCACCCCCTGGATGTGACTCCACCATTACCACCACACGAAAACTCGGTACTCAAAGTTACTCGGTTTTTCCCAGGAATCTTGGTATTCAGCTCGGTTTTACCGAGTACCAAGTAACCGAGGAATCAGCCTATTACTCGGTCCAGTACTTGGGTAGATCATTGAATGGGAACCATACGGGACTTTTCCTGCAACATATGGGGCTTTTCCTGGCCCTATATAAGAAAACTTGGTGCTCGGGAAATACTCAGTACTTGGTTATTAATTATTATTATTATTAACAAACATTTATATAGCGCCAGCAGTGTACCTGGCACTTTACAAAGTTCTATTTTACTGAGTATTTCACCAAGTATCGAGTATTCGGTCGAGTTACCAAGGACCGGCCAAACACTCAGAGCTGATCCGTGGAAACTCAGAAATCCTTGCAAATTTTATTTTTTTTAACTATTCCGTGCAGCTCTAGCTATTACGCCATCCCATTATTTTGGGGATTCCACTTAACTCAGTCAGAAAGAAGCTTGGGGTCCCGCTCTGTGGTCCTTCTCATGACCCACCTCCAGAATTCCTTCCATGCCCACTGGGACCTGCCCCCCAGTTTAAGAACCAGGATTCTAAGGGACAAAACCCACCCACCCCCCAGCTGTTGGGCTGCAGTGGACAAACTTATGCAAGTCAATCTCTGCTCCATTATCCATCTTTATTAGAAGACTGCCCCTACTATTGATATTGATTGATCAGGGGCTTGTGGTTGCTTTGGACGGGTTTCGCGGAACATTGCAGTAGAAATTGAGGAAGAACAGGTAAATCCCGTCAGCTGCCTCGTTTACAAGGAATATCCCCAAATCCATTCTGCCGCATGTTTAAAGCTCTTTTTTTTAAAAAGGCACTTTGGGAGATGTGTGTGTCAGTGCATCCACAGAAACCTGCAAAGCCTGCCACTCTGGTGCCCTCTGACCTCGACAGCAGATCGGAAGAGGCAAGTGGGATTCTGCTGCCAGTGCCCATCCATTGGCATTGCAAATCTGAGAGATGACCTCAGTCATCACACACAGAAGCAACCACTCCACAAACCCACTGCAGTGTCCTTTTTACCTTGGGGGGTGGGATGGTTTACTAGGATCCCTCCAGCATGTTAGAGAAACTCTAGCCAGCCTGGCTCACCTTATCTGCACTTTCCCTCAGGCTCTTGCAAAGATCTCCAACTGGCTCCAACCCCCCATTGGATAGGCAAAGGCAGCCCTTGCCCCAGCGTGCAACCTTCATGCAATCCCAGGGGCAGGTAGCTCGCAAGGGCTCGGTACTCACATAATGCTTGGAGGGCTGCCGTCTCTTCTCCACATCCACCACGCTGGCATCCAGCACGCAGTAGGACAACATCTTCGCCCCCTTCCCCCAAAGCCGGGAGCCAGCAGAGCCCAGATGTTGGGAGGATTGCTCCTTGCCAGGCAGAGGATTTCCTTTCCCCGCGGGGTCCTGCTCGGCACGATCAGTGTCTTCCCCCAAAACAGAAGGAATAAGCCAGACTTCCTAAACCTCCCAGCTGCTTTATTCCCCCGCAGGATCCCCTTGGGGGGGGGGGGGGGGGTTTAAACCAGAGGAGCCAAACACTGCCCTTGTTCTCCCCCCTGTGCCATTAAGGGGGGGGGGGGCGAGCAAGCCGGACTCCTGTGCCCCCTCCTGAGCCGCGGCTCCGAGTGGGGAGCGGGGGTTGGGCTGGCTCTGGGGGCGGGCAGGGCGAGCGGCCGCTTTTCAATCTCTAGGGGGTGGCTGGGTGGGGGGAGTGGAGCAGCCCCCGGCTGGCTGGCTGCCTCGCTTCTCCTCCCCTTCCTGCCCTGCTGCAAGCAGCCCCCGCTTCTCTCGTGCTGGACCCGGCTCGCTGCAGCCCCGCTGGGCTGGGGTCTGCCCTCGATCCGCCCCTCCGGGGCTGGGCACAGGCGGGCAGGCTTCCCTTCCCCACCCCGTGCGCTCAGCTGCGCTGCGCTCGGCGAGTGGAGAGGAGGAGGGGGGCAGGCGTGCGCTTGGCTGGGCTGGAGAGGCAGGAGGAGGGGCTGCTGGAGCCGGCAGGGGTGGGGCTGGCCGCGGCTGGGAGGGCGAGGAGAAGGGGGTCTGGTCTCCCCTAGGCAGAGACCCGGGGAGGGGCAGGTCTCCCTCCCCTAGCCAGAGCCCATGGGGATGGATCTGCCTCCTGCACCCCACCCCACCCGGCTTGGGGACAGCCCCAGGGGGAGTGAGGGGCTTGGGGACAGCCCCAGGCAAAGCAGGGCAGGGGGAGTGAGGGGCTTGGGGACAGCCCCAGGAGGAGCGGGGGCGGGGGGAGTGAGGGGCTTGGGGACAACCCCAGGAGGCGCGAGGGCGGGGGGAGTGAGGGGCTTGGGGACAGCCCCAGGAGAAGCGGGGTCAGGGGGTGAGGGGCTTTGGGACAGCCCCAGGAGGAGCGGGG
>QEPC01006491.1:3248640-3277722 GCA_003113815.1 Sphenodon punctatus | reverse complement strand
GGCACAGGAGGGAGCGAGACTGGAGCACGAAGGACAGCGGCACCCGGGCTGCCGGGGGCTGGCACACAGTTCAGGATACAGCCGCAGGAGAAGGCAGTCACGGAGGGGAAAACCTGTTGCAGAGGCGGACAGGGGGGCCCCGTGGACGGGGCCCAGAGCCACAGGCAGGGGCAGCGAAACCCCAAGAAACAGCCAGCACAGCAGTGAGCCAGGAACAGCAGGGAGGGAAGGGGCAGCGAACCACCGCGCCAGGGCGGAGGCGGCAGCGCACACCAGGGCCCGGAAGCCGGGGGGGGCTCACAGTCAGCTGCAGGGGGGCACGAAGGGGCCCGGGGCTGGGTGGCCCGCAAGGTACACAAAGTGCGGCCACTGAAGCATGCCCTGACAGAAGCCCAGCTCAGACACGTGGTGGGCGACCAGGTAGTAAGCCTCGAAGGGATCCTGGGCGGCGAGCCCCACCTGCACATCGGATCGGGACGACACACCGGCCAGCGCCGCCACCTCCGCTTCAGAGGGCTGCGACAAGGCACAGTCCACAGGTGGGGGCCACGGAAGGTGACCCAGCTCCAACACATGGTGATAGATTGCCCCGTGCGACCGCTGGTAACCTCGGGCCCTGTGAACGCAGCCAAAGAAGGACACAGCCAGGGCAGGGCCCCCCTCCGACAGACAGTCCGTGTAGCCAGACAGGCTGCACACAGAGAGGGCGGACACGGTCTCCACCACCGACCACCCCACATGCGAGCACCTCATCTCCGGGATGCGCCCATTGGGAAAGAGACACAGGCCCAGCGCCTCCGCATGCAGCCAGCAATTGCGGGCGCTCGCCACATGGCCATAGTACCGCTGCTACCGCAGCCTGGAGCTCATACTCTCGTAGGCACCGATGAGGCTGTCCGGGCAGCTCAGGAGCAATTGCCACAGGTCACACAGGGCCATGGTCTCACGGAAGGTCCAGCTATGGGGGGGGCGCCTGCGGTGCTGGGGCCCGTGAGCAGCATGGCCAGCTATGGTCTAGCAAGCGCCTGATACTACACACAATGAAAGGGGGGCCCCACAATGCCTGGAGAGACGGGAGAGGAAGCCGGGGAGCTCCAAGGCCAAGCGATAAGGCCACAGGCTGCAACATTGTACAGATACAGAACGAGGCATGGGGTGTGGACCCAGCTCAGCTGCTGGAACAGAGCACACAGACAGAGCAGCCTACACACTAATCAGGGCGCTCAGGACAGCAGGCAGCCGCCACAGAGAGGTGGGAGGTGATGACAGCAGGAATGCAGCTGCTGCCCGCACACGTCTGGCCGAGGGCATAACCAAGCGCTGTGCCCCCTGCGAGGAAGGCATGTGCGCACCTGAAGCTGCCCGCGGCCTCCCCGGCCTGCTCACCCTGCAGGAGCCGGGCCTGCTGGTCAGGGGGGAGGCCAGGATGACCCGGGGCCCCGAGCCAAGTTGGCAGGGCGTGACCGGGGGACAGAGCACCACCAGGCCCAACCTACAACAGGTGCAGCCCCAACACACCTGAGGCGCCGGTCACCATGGAGCTGGGCCGGTTGGGCACCTGCGGGATGCACCTAGCCATGTGCACGGAGCGGTACCGCTCCCACACAGACCTCCTGCGCATCCAGACCGCTGAGGTGCACCTGGCCGCCCGGCTGTGCGTGTGCATGGCCAGGAGCACTGCCAGAGTCCGGAGAGTCCACCACGGGTGCAGGTGCTCCCTGGCCTGCCTCAGGGCCCAGCAGGTGTCCAGGGCGGCCTGACAGGCCCTCCTCCGTGCCCGGGGTCGGGCTGCGGCGCTCCGCAAGGCGACCGAGCAGCTCCAGTGGCGGAGGGAGACCAAGGGGCATGCTGCCCTGCTCGCAATGCCCACTGACTGGCGTGTATGGGTCACAGAGTGGGCACAGGGGTGGTGGGCCAGGGCACTAGCCCAATGGGACGAGGCCATCCGGAGAGCGCATTTTCGGATGGACAGGCGAGTCCTCCTACACCTCGTGGAGTGGTTAACGCCCTGGCTGGAGCGGCAGGCCACCCCCATGCAGGCCCCCCTACCCATGGTCCAGCGAGTCGCCATCAGGGTCTGGGCCCTTGCAACATCGGATTCCTGCCGCTCCGTCTTGCAGCACTTCGGTGTTAGGGTGAGCACCGTCGCTGGGATCCTGTGGGACGTCTGCGAGGCAATGAAGGGCGTGCTCCTGGACCGAGCAATGCAGCTGGTGGACCAGGAGGCTATGATGGCCAGCTTTGCAGCAGGTGGATTCCCCAACTTCATGGGCGCCGTGGACGGCACCCACATAGAGATCCTGCGCTCATCCGCTGGGGAGGCATCGGAACGTGTCAACCGACACGGGTACCACTCACTGCAGCTGCAGGCGGTCATGGACCACCGGGGTCGGTTCATAAACATTTACACAGACCACTCTGGTCGCAGTCACGATGCCCGGATCATGACCATCTCTCCCTTCTATGCCTGGATGTACCGCAGACTTCGCGGACATGGGGATGACCCAGATCTAGGGGATGATGATGCCCCCCTGCATCCTGGGAGATCCAGCCTACCCACTTACCCGCTGGCTGATGAAGGCGTACCCAGTCACCAGGAACCCTGTGGAGGCGCTCTTCAGTACTCGCCTAAGCCGCCTGTGTGCAAGCAGGACTGTGGTCGAGAGGGCCTTCGGGGCCCTCAAGCAGCGCTGGAGGAGCCTAGGGGGCCGCCTGGACTACACGGTGGAGACCTCTTCCCTCGTGATCAGAGTCTGCTGTGTGCTGCACAACGTGTGTGAGACCGAGGGGGCTGCCCTCTACTACCCCATGCCCTGGTGCCCTCCCAGCCCCGTGCCTCTCTATGTGAACGCTGAGAACCCGCGGGAGTACCAGTACGCAAAGCGCATCCATGCCACCCTGGCGAGGTGGATCAGCCGGGAGGCCGAGGGCTGAGGTCATGTACACACACACACACACACACTCCGGGGCCTCCAGCAGCACCCTGGCTGCGCCTATACTCACCTCTGCGCCCTCGACCCTGGGCCCACTTACAGACACACGGAGGCTACTGCGGTTCCTGTGCATTTATTGTTTCAGCCGACTACATGTGCTTCCGCCACCTCACCCTCTCCCCACCCCCCAGTGGTTCCCCCCCTCAAGTCACCCTCCCCCTTCCCCCCAGTCTCTGGGGCCACCCTCGCGGCCACCCGATGGGCACCGTGGAGCTCTGGGAGCTCCCTCCCCCCCCGCTGTCTGTGTCCCCAATCATGTCCTGGGAGGCCTCGGTGTCCTGAGGGTCGGGCTGTGGTGGGAGGGCGGGCGGTCCCGAGGCCAGAGGGGTCCCCCTGGCCGGCAGCTCTCTCCAGAGGCCTACAGGGACCGGTAGGCGGAAGCATGGCCCCAGAGAGCGCGCCGGCAGCTGGGGAAGTGGTGGCGCCCGGCATCGGGGCCGGGGCAGGCAGGTTGCCCGGCGGGGCGGCTGCCATGACATAGGCACTCATAGTATCTGCGTGTAGGAGCAGTGAGGTGCCTATATGATGGGACCGGTCCATCTTTGCAGAGTGCTCCCTGACCATCCGGTCTATGGTCTGCTCCAGCCGCCCGAATGCCACCACCTGCCTGCTGTGCTCCTGGTGCTCCCACCTCCATTCAAGGCGCACCTCCGCCTAGAGCCTCTGGTCCCTGACCTCCGCCTGCTGCGTGGTCTTTTCAGCGGCCGCCTCCATGCGATCGATGGCCACGATCATCTGCTTGCCCTGCTCTGTGGTGGAGCGGACAATGTCCTCTGCCTGCTCCTCCCTGCCCTCCGCCTGCTCCTCCCTGCGGCGCCATACCCGTGCCCGGTGCTCCCTCATCCATTGGGCCGGGGGCACGGGTCCATCTTGCTGGTCCCCGGCGGGTTGCCCTGTTGGGGTGCATGGTAGGGAATGGTTATCCGCCCCAGCCTCCCAGCCCCCATCCCATACTGTGGATGGGAGGCCCTAGGGCCCCCCCCAGCGGGATGGCGGCTGGTGCCCTCCCCCGGCTGCCCCCTGCGGCCGGCCCCAACCCAGGACCCGGCTTCCCCGGCCAGACTCGCCAGGCCTCCCCTCCCCCCCCAATGTTGTGTTGCCTCACCTAGGGCCTCTGGTTGCTCCTTGGGCTGCTCTCCTCTGTTTCCCTCGCCAGGCTGTCGCAGGTGCCAGGGCATGCCACGACCTGTGCAGGAATGGGGAGGGGTGGGTGGGGGTGGGCAGCCTGTGTCCCCCGGCAGCCCCTGGGCCCCACCCTCGGGGTCCGAGGCATTGGGGGGTTGCTGATGGCAGGCCCATGGTCCATGCACTCCCTTCCCCCACCCAGGCATTCCCCCCATTCCGTGTTCCGTCCCACCCGCCTGCTTACCCTCTATGTCGGTCTCGGAGCCCTACGAGGCCGGCCCCTTGGTGTGGCTGAGGTCCCCATGTCCACTGGCTGATGGTGACCAGGGTGCCGGCCTCGGATCCTCTGGCCTCGGACCTCGGCCGGGGACTATCTGGGCTGGCGTGCGAGGGGGGACTGCTGGTCCCCGATGTCCCAGGGCGTTCCTCTTGGGGGGAGGGGCTCCTGGAGCCAGTGTCTTCACTGGGGGTGGCGAAGGGAGGGGGTACCTCGACCCGTTCCCTGCCCTGGACCACTGCGTTCCCCACGAGGCGACTATTGAGCCCTTCATGTGTAGGATGCGGTCCAGGGCTTCGTAGTAGGGGGCGACCTGGGCTCCGTGGCTGCCGGTTTTGTCCCTAATGACCTTGTACCCCCTCTTCAACTCCTTGGCCTTTGACCGGCACTGGGCCACTGTCCTGTGATGTCCTGCCGCCTCCATTTCCCACACGATCTCCTTGAAGATGTGCTCGTTCTGTTGGTTGACTGCCATCTGCAGCTGGTGCTCCAGGGTCCCCTAGATCCGGATGAAGTCCTGGGTTTCCCTGTGCCCCCATTGCCCCCCTCGGTGGTACGGCTGTCTCCCGCGGGCGCTCTCTGGGTCGCAGTCTTCCTCCTCCTGCTTCTCCACCTGCCCTCCAGCCGTCTCCTCTGGGGGCTTGGGCTTCCCGGCCCGTTTCCATGTCTGTGGGTCATGAGGGGGGGTGTTGGTTACCGGGTTGCAATGGCCCCGTGTCCCTCCCCCATTCCCCCTCTGCTGGCTCGCCCACCCACCTTGGAGCCTGTGCGCCGCTGGCCCCCCCCCCCTTCGGTCCCCTTACCCATTTCCGGGGTGCCTCGTCCCCCGGGCCGGCAGCAGGCGCCGGTTTGGCCCGTCCCGGCTGCTGCTGCTGCTGCTGCTGTCCCTCCACCACCTCCAGGTGCAGCACGACCGCCTCCTCCTCCGCCTGCGCCACCACCACCTCCTCCTCTTCCTGCCGTGTTCTCTCCCCCACCACTCTTCTCTCCCTTCTGCCTCGCTCCATCCCGCCACATCCCCCTGCTGCTGTGTGCCCTTTAAATCTCCCTCCCCGGCCTGTGTTGTTGCTGGCTGCCTGGCAGCGATGCTGCGTGCTTTGTCCCCGGCTGGGAATCATTTTGCTCGATTCCGGCCGGTGTTTGCCATCCAGACGTTACTTTTCTTTGTTTCCCGGTGGGAATCGCTTTGACCACACTTTCGGAGATGTCCGGGCCGGTGCTCCGGAAGCGTGATTTATTTTGACCCCTGGTGGGTATTGACTGTGGTGAACATCTGGCGCCCGCGAAACAGATGTTCAGGGCGCTTTGGCCCCACTGCGGGATTGACCGTGGTTCGCTGTGGTTGACTGCGATCTCGTAACGTCTGAAATACCCATAGTTAGGCTGGAATGCCCCCCCCCCCCTTCTCCCCACAGCGAGGACACAGCAACTCAGGTAGGAAGCAGGCATCCTCCAGGCTCGTGAAACAGTCTAAAAATAAATAACAGTAGGGATCGGCCATGTATTTACTTATCTGTAATATTTCTATACTGCTCCCTCTTGCCCAATGGCAGTGTACATCATATATAAAACATCAAATATAAAAATCCATAATAAAACATTACAATTAAGTTCCATAATAAAAGGGGTCCAGTTAAAAAACCCATTACCTTTAAAAACACACACACACACACACACACACACTATCTGTTGCCCTCACCAAACGCCCGGCGAAACAGCTGTCTTGCATTGTCTGCGGAGGGAAGGGAGATCCGGAGAGAGGCGAATCTCCAACAGGAGGAGATTCCATAGCCGCAGTGCGGCCACCGAGAACGTCCACTCCAACGTGGCCACCTGGGGGAACTCCAAGTGGGCGTCTCCAGCTGACCGCAGGGGCCAATCCAGGACACGAGGGATGAGGTGGTAGTGCAAGGGATGAGGAGCCTTTCTCCTGCCGAGGGGCGCGCAATAAAAATCAGCACAAGCTTGGAGGACCGCACAGAAATTAGGAGTGGGGATGCTTAAGAAAGTGGCGGGTCCGGATCATGGATCTGTGCCATGGATCTCTCCTTTGTCCTTGAGTGCACGCCCTCATTTAGATTGTCAGCTCTCGGGCAGGGGCCGTGTCTATCTTATTTTTTGTACATCGCTGGCGCTATATAAATGCTTATAATAAAAATAATAATAATCTCTGCTCCCATGCCCTGAGCTCAGTCTCTCAGTGCTTGGGGGTAAGGAACTGGATCCAGGGGCCAAATCCATAAACTGGAAAGGGATCCCATAAAAACTACCCCCAGGTTGCCTGAGGTTCCCCATCCCAGAGTCACACCCTTGACAACAGGAGCAGTCTCTCATAATTCTCTTGGGTTTTAGCTTATACTGGTTTGCCATTAGTCTTTAATTAGCTATAGTCTCTCTCCCCCCCCCCCCCCCAGCTTCTCTTCCCCCTCCTGTATCTCTGAGACACCACACTGAATCCCCTGTGTGTTACACAAGGTACAAAGAGCAATGATTTACATTAAATGCCATTTCTGTTTAGACTGGCCAGAGAACACACACACACCCATACACGCATAGCAAACAAAAGGAAATTCTTCCCCGACAATGTAAATACCAGTCAAGTTACCCATTGATAAAAACACGCCTGGCCTTGCTAGGGAGGTGCCTCTGGGTCCCCCCCGCCGCATTCTTTTCAAGGATACGTTTATCATTAGCGTAGACGCCAATAACCCTGTCCTCCCTCTCTGATCGATCTGCTTTCCCTTTCTCTAAACCAGAGCTTCTCAAACAGAACTTCAAGTGTGTGTGTTGGGGAGGGGGGGATTAAGCAGAGAAAAAAAAATTGGGAATGAATCCCTTGCTCTTTTAAGTCCTAGTCAACTCAAGAGTATCAATGGTGTGGTGCTGGGGGGAGAGAATGAGGGTGGGGATGAGGCCTAAGAAAGATTTTTGTTATTTATTCAGATTTATATACCACCCTTCTCATTAAGGCTCAAGGGCAGCTTACACCCAATAAGAACATCTAAACAAAACCCCATTAACCCCTCAAACCTTTTTTCTTAACCTCCCACCGAACCCACTCTCTACTTGTCAAAACACCTGGCCAATCAAAGGTCTTACATCTTTTCCAGAAGGTGAGTAGGCTCATGCTTAGTTGAATCTCCAAAGGGGAAGGAGTCCCATAATTGCGGGGGAACCACCGAGAACGCCTCTCCAAGTGCCCTGGTCGTGGAAACTTCATAGGTAAATCGGGGCACACAGAGAGGTGTTCTTGGTGGCTCTACCCTGCAATTATGATACTTCCCCTGGTGGTTCATCTAAGCCTGAGCCTGCTCGTCTTCCGGAAGAGATGCAAGATCTTTTTGCTTGGGCAGGCAGGGAGAGGGTTGGGTGGATCGGGTGAAGGGGTTTAGAGAGAGGTTTTGTGGGAAGGGGAGGGTTAGGTGCTTTTATGAGTTTTGTAAGCCGCCCTGAGCCTTATTGGGAAGGGCAAAGTAAGAACTGGGAAAATAAATAAATAATAAATGGTACCAGCAATTTGCAAAACAGCGCTCCCAACTGACCGCAGAGGCTGTAACGGGACATGACGGAAGAGATAGTCTTTCAAATACTTCGGGCCCGAGTCGTATTGAACTTTATAGGTCAAAAACAAGCACCCTGAATTGTGCTTGGAAAGCTATTCGCAGCCAGCATAGACTCTGGAGCACAGGTGTAATTTGGTTGCTCCAGCCTCTAAAATGTACAAGTAGAATTTACATACCTTGAATTTCTGGATAAGTAGAATTCATTGGTTTCCCCCTGCCATGGGTCTAGGGGGATGTATCGCTTTGTGATCTGGATAAGCAGAATTCATTGGTTTCCCCCTGCCATGGGTCTATGGGGATGTAGCGCTTTGTGATCTGGATAAGTAGAATTCATTGGTTTCCCCCTGCCATGGGTCTATGGGGATGTAGCGCTTTGTGATCTGGATAAGTAGAATTAATTGGTTTCCCTCTGCCATGGGTCTATGGGGATGTATCGCTTTGTGATCTGGATAAGCAGAATTAAGAAGCTTGATCATTTGATTTAAAATAATAATTCAGCCAAAAATATCAGGCCTTGGAGTCTATTAATTATTTCTTGGCAGCGTGTGGTTAAAATACTGTAGCATATACCCTGTCAGAGTGAGTCTGCATGTCAGGCAGGTTGGAGATGGGTGTTGGCGAGTATTATTGTCCCTGTCTCCAGACATGTCCCCACTCTGGACAGGCTAACCACACAGTGTAGTGCATCGTGTGCCTGGCAGCGGCCAGATAATCGTCCTGCTGTACAGCAGGCAGCCGCCTGCCGCACCGTGTCCTCCGAAAACGGCGGAGGATGCAGCGCGTAGCAGCCTTACCCAAAGTAGGGTAAGGCTGCCCGAGGCACAGTAAGCACGCCACCACTCATTTGCCTGGTCCCTGCCTGCCCCACTGTACAACGAGGGCCGCTGCGGGGCTGGGAGCGGCAGGCGTTAGCTCAAGTCCTGTGTGGCCACGGGCCAGCCAGGGGCAGGATGGTGAGCGGGGGTGGGGCAGGGCTGGGGGCCTGCTCGTGTGGGCAGCATCTCGGCTTGTCCCAGGGCACGGCAAGACGGCCACCAGCAACCTGGCCACGGCAAGACGGCCACCAGCTACCTGGCCACACAGCTGAGCCCCGTGTACGTGACCTTCTGTCCTGCTCCCCATGTTGGCCCCAAAGTGCCCACCACGGAGCACTAGGGGATCCAGCCCTCCGTCCTGTGTGCATGTGAGAGAGACCCTTTTCCTACGGCACCCTCCTCCCTAGTTTTTGCCATTACATATAATCCCACCCTGTATTTATTTTATCAATTGATTCTTGACATTCTTTCATTGTATTTAAATATTTAAAATACCCATGCCTCCCCCCAACAATTGCTTTCCTAGAGGTACCCCTGCCCTGCATTGGCTCCCTCTATCCTCCTGATCTGTCACAGGATTGGGGAAGGGAACTGTAGGGCCCAAAAGCTTGCATACTCTTACAGACCAACCTTGGTTTAAATACAGAAGTGGGGGAAACTTTTCCTTCTCGGGGGTCACTTCAAAAAGGAGTCCAAGTTCCGAGGGCTGCTCAGAAATTGTGGGCAGGGTTGCTTAAAAGGTGCACTCAGGAAGAGCAAGGTCCAGATCATGGATCTGTCATGGATCTGCGTCCCCTCTCCTTGTGCACATGCCCTCCTTCTCTGCCCTCTTCCCCCGAGCTCAGGCTTTCTGTGCTTGTGGGTAGGAACTAGATTCAGGGCCCCTATCCAGGTGGAGCTTTACTCAAATATTGTTCACAATGGACAGGGGAGGTCCAACCACAATAATGAGACCGATGAGCAGTGACGGAGGCTGCTCACCAGCCGAGCGGGATCGATGGTCACCTTTGAATTAAACCCACTTCAATATATACTTCTCTATTACTTAGCAAGGCATCTGCTCAGTAAAACAGTATAACTTTATTAATGTAGAATAGAAAAACGCACGTCCTGGTTCCTGGTCTTGGCAGGTAACACCCACCCACACCTAAGTATAAGTAATCCTACACAATAGTGTTTCTTACGTGCCCAGGGCCATGAACTGGAGTATGTGTAGGCACTGGTTCAGGAAGACTGGAAGCGGGGCCCAGGTGATGCCGGAAAGGTGAGTGCTGTTCCTTGAGTTGAGTTTGTTGAGATGGATGGGACAAAAGCCACGACACTTACTGCAAAGCTAGTGGAACCAAGCTCTGAGCCAAAGCCATGCTGGTTTGGGCTGTCTTTATATACAGTTCTTGGGCAATGCAAGCCCAATGGGAGGTGCCAAGTCATGGTTATCACCTCCCTTGTGCTCCAAGGAAAGGTCAGTGGGAAAGAGGCAAGGTCATCATTCTTCTTCCGCAGGGAGGGATGCGGGTCTCTCCATTGCTTAGGGATTGTTGTGAGCTCATCACCACCTTATTGTAACACCCTGTCCATCCTGGCCTTGGGGGATCAATTCCTGTCGGAGCCATCCACTCTTGGGTGTATCAGGGTGTCCACCACGTATTCATTTTATTCATTCATTCATTCATTCATTCATTCACATTTATATACCACCCCCTCCTGCACAAGCATCTCGGGGCGGCTAACAACATTTTAAAACACAAAATATAAAAATCACCATTTAAAAATAAGCCAGCAATAAAAATAACTCAACAATACACACACACACCCATCCCATCTCCCTCCGCAAAGGCCCGGCGGAACAGTCAAGGCTTACACTGTCTATGGAAAGAGGGGAGGTCTGAGGGCAGGTGGAACTCCAATAGGAGGGAGCGCCACAGATGTGGAGTATCAAAGGTTGCAGGTAGATCCAGGAGGACCAACAGGGTCATACGACCCTGGTCCAACTCTTCAAGGAGGTCATCAACCAAAAGCCACAAGCAGAGTCTCTGTGCCGTAACCCAGATAAAACCCAGACTGCGTGGGATCAAGGAAACAATGCAGTCCAGATGTGCCTTCAGCTGACGGGCCACTACCGTTCAGTAACCTTCCCTAAAAAGGGAAGGTTAGAGACAGGTCAGTAATTCGCTGGGGCATCAATGTCAAGCAATGGTTTCTTGAGGAGAAACTGGACCACTTCCTCCTTAACAGTGTCTGGCACCCTCCCCTCCTGAAGGGACTGGGAGATGTTGATGATGATCCCCACCAACACCGGCCCCAAAGTCTCCCTGGATCTAGTTCACAAGTCGTGGCCTGAACAGATCCCAGCACATCACTGCCTCTGCGGCAGTGACTAATTGAAAGTCATCCCATAAATACAGACCAGACAGGGCTTTCCTAACCCCTGGCTCTGCTACTACTTCCAAAGTGGGAGAGTCGAAGCCGTGCTCTGTGCCAGCGATTTTATCTGCAAAGTACGTTAAAACCAGGTCACAGGGGGCCTTAGACGAATCCAGTTCCCGGCAGAGAGAGGCTGGACTGATCAGACCCCCTTGCCACCTGGAACGGCTCTGTGGGGGACCTCTGGCCCAGGGGCCAAAAGAAACGCATAGCTAATTTTTGTGTGTCCCTTTTCCAGTTCCTGTATAGCAGCGGAAACTATCCTTCGTTGGTTCTATTTGCGCGGAGCCTGGGGGTGCTCCTTGAGACGCAGCTGCGCCTGGATTTGCAGGTGTCAGCTGTGACCAGAAGTGCGTTCCGCCAGTTACGTCTGGTGAAGAGGCTCCGCCCATGTCACAGACTCCGACCTCGCCACTGTCCTCCATGCGTTCGTCACCTCGAGACTGGACTATTGTAACGCGCTCTGCGTGGGGCTGCCCTTGGGGACAGCCTGGACGCTGCAGCTAGTGCCAAAGGCGGTGGCCTGCCTGCTTATCAGGACGGGCTGCAGGGAGCACATAAAACCTAGGTGCCTTTTGTCTTCCGAGCCGGATTCAAAGTGCTAGTTTTGACTTATAAAGCCCTAAACAGCCTGGGCCCTACTTATCTGAAGGATAAGCCTCACTCCCTGGACCCCTGGGTGGCCCCGGCGGTCATCCCGGAGTGCCCTCCTAGAGGTCCTACGTTATAGGTCGGTCCATATAGACAGGTAGGTGTTCTCGGCGGCGGCTCCATCGCTATGGAATGCCCTCCCAGTGGAGAGCCATCTCAGCCCAAATCTTCTTGCTTTCTGGCAGCAACGTAAGATCTGGCTCTTACACCAGGCATTTGCCCGGGGGGGGGGGGAATGGCTAAAGGTTGGGGTGGGTGTATTTCTGCACAGAACTGGTTTTATATTGTTTTTATGATGCATATGATTATTAGTGTATTTTACGTATTTTATTGTTTTGTGTGTGTTGGAAGCTGCTCTGAGACACTATTAAGTAAGAGGGGTGGGGTAGTAAATATAAACAACAAACAAATATTTGGACCAGGTTTAGGGTTGTGTTGGTCAGGGGTTCTGGCTCAAGGATAAATGATCTAACATTAGAGGCTGTGGTAAGGGCCAGTACGATAGCTGAGTTTAAAAGAGGTTTGGACAAGTTTCTGGAAGGTTTGGACAAGTTTCTGGAAGACAGGTCCATTAGCAGCCCCCAGGCAGACAGACAGGATCAGGGAACATGACGGGAGCTGGGGGAAAAGAACAGGGAATGGATCCCCCATTGTGACCTGTTGGGTGCTTCTCCCAAGCCACTGTGATTGGCCACTGTCGGAGACAGGATGCTGGGCTAGATGGACCATTGGTCTGACCCAGTATGGCACTTCTTATGTAACATAAATAACCCAAATCCCCAGGAAAAGAAATTAACAGTTCTGACTGAAGTTTGAAAGTTGAGGTCTGCAAAGTGTTTTAAACATGGGCCCTTCTCATTCAACAGCTCCGCTCCCAGAGAGGCCGGATTATTTTGCTCGTAAAAACAAGCTTGTGTTAGCCCCGCGGAGCTCAGAGATAGGGAGCAGGCTCTTGCTCTGATCGCAGCCAGAGTGAACTCACACATAACTCTGCTAAACTCGGATGTCCGCGGGGCCCCGGAAGGTGTATAATCGGCCCCGGATGATCCCCGGATGGCTGTTGCGTGACTAAGACACGCTGAGTTCCAGCCCCGCTTTAAAACTAAGATTTGATGAATATTGAATACAGCCAAACTAAACATCAGATCCAAATTGAAAGCGGGGCTGGAACTCGCTGTGCCTCACTCACGCGTAACAGGGATCTGGAGAATCATCTGGGGCTGTTGCTTCCAGGGCCCCTAAGACATTGGAATTTTAGGAAAAGAAGGTTGATTCCCCCTCACACACACCCATGGTTGGCATTTAAAGCCTGCCGACTTGTAAATTGAAAACACTTAATCAGGAAACAGCAGAGAGAAAACAAACAGGGCCTGCCCTATCCCCCCTTTACCGAGGCTTTCGTTTTTGTTAGTGAATTTTGTAATCCCTTTCATTGTGTATGGAGGGGGCAGGGGCGACGGGGCAGAGTAAAAGCTCTCCCAGGGAAAAGAGAACAGATTTATCCTGGCACAAGAGCTTCAACCAGGATTTGTGGGGTCCAGGGCAAAAATAAAGTGTGGGTGGCTTGGTGGCTCCAGGGTTACCACCTCTGGAAATTTTTAAGAAACTTATGAAAAAATACATGTTGCAGGGTCAGCATTGGCACCTAAGAGGAGGATAGGAACCGATGCAGGCCTTACAATATGTATTTTTCATAAATGTTGGTTAAAACTTTCCAAAGGTGGCAATGCTACAGGGCCCTGCCCACTTGGGGGCACCCTCTGGGGGACCCTAGAGGTGGTCATGTTTGGGACCACGCTGGGAGTGAATGGAGGCCCCACCCCCTGCTCTAGTGAAAACAGGGGCCACTGTGGGGGCCCCCAGAAGTAAGGAATATAGCGGGATCCAATGCTGTTGCCCTGTGGTGAGGCCCATCCCTGGCTTCAACGTATACCAACGGTGCCCACATTTTGGAAGTGAACAAGCACCAGATACATTGCTGGCGCTATATAAAAGCTTGCTAATAATAATAATAATAATAATAATAATAAAAGCCACTGTCAACCCTCAACACTTCCCCACACACCCCCTACCATCCACCCCTGCAAGGCCCATCTCCTTGCCTGCAGGAGAGGGAGATAAGGGTCTTGCTGCAGGTGAAACTGAGTGGACAAAGTTTGCAGGAGGAAACTCTTGTCCAGCCGGCAGCAAGCCCCTTCCCCTTGCAGTGCCGCTTCCCCAATTGGGAAGGGGCAGGAAAGCCCTGTCGGCAGTACCAAGGCACTACCCAAACGGGGGGTGGGTGTCAGTACTGTGGGAGGGAAGAGGCTCTGTTGCTCTCCACTAACCAGGGGAGTGCTGCCCACCACGCCGTGCTGGCTGAGGCAGCGAGTTGGGAATGAGATGTGGACTGGGGTGGGATGAAGGGGGTTATGGGAGTGAGAGGCAGAAAGCCGTCCCGTACAGTGCTCCATCCAGCATGCGTACTTTAGTCATCCCCAAGCAGACACAGCTGTGACACCAGTAGAGGCTGAGGCCTGGTTTGTTGCATCTACTGCTAGAGGGGCTCATGGCGGAAGTGAACTACGGGCTCCTTAGCCTCCCACTCCTCTGGTGAAGTGTTAATTCCTCTAAATATTATGATCATGTAAATGAGCACCGTTCTGGATGCTCGGACCTGAAAAGGGTGCGGGGCCACAGGATTCCCTCCTCCCCTTTTCTGATACGTCAACACCCCCTTTGGAGCATTGTGACATGATGTTCCACAGGGGACGGAACCACGTCGCCTCACCCTCTTTCTGACATGCCTCCCCCCCACAATCTGGAGAAATAAAAGGTCCACCCAGCACCTCCTCAGGGCCAAAATCTTGAGGCTCCAGGTCAATCCCAGAGGGGGTGGGCACTAGGGCCAGCCTTAAGAATTTGTGGGGTCCAGGGCTCATAGTGGCCCACTGCCTCCCCCGTGGTCCCACCCTCTGGCAAGGCCCTAGAAGTGGTCATGCTTGGAGCCCCACTGGAGGAAAGAGAGGGTTCCACACCCTGCCTTAGTGAAACTACAGACCGCATTCAGGGCCACCGGAGGTAAAGAAAATAGGGGCATCTTGTGGTAAGAGCAGCCCCGGGCTAGCTTGGGATCCTTCACAACCGCAGACCTATACTTCGATAGCCTTTGAGTTCTCCTTTTCCAAGCTGGACTCCTTGGAGACACCCCGCCCCCTTCTCTCACACTCGGAGAGATGAGCTTTGGGGATGCTCAGTACTTGAAAGTACCTGATGGGGAGGAGTGCAAAGGACTGCAATTCCAGAGTGGAGAAAATTAGTACAAGCTCCAAGGGCCGCATAGAAACTGTGGAATGGAGCGCTTAAGGAATGCGGCTCAGGAAGATGGTCCAGTAGCGTGGCGTGGATCTGTGCCATGGACCTATACTTGTATCCTTGTGTGCATGCTGTCTTATCTCTGCTCCCTTCCCCAGAGCTTAGCCTTTCAGCGCTCCTGGACAGCAACTGGGAAAAGGGCAAATAAATCAAGCCACAGGCCACATCTGGCCTCCAGGCCTAAGGGTCCCCCATCTCTGGTTTCTCTGGAGCAGGTGCTGGGGGATTTTATTTTTAAAGTGCCACCTACAGCGATGAACCTCACACCTCATGACTGGCAAGAGACATCGCATGCATAAGCTGTGCCAGGCATGGTGCTAAAAAATATATCCTTGGGGGGGTTTCTTGGCTCTGATGTATAATAGCACAACACAGAATCGTTGCTAGGCTCAACATCCAAACTGCTGTATCGATGCACCAAGACTTCTTTCCATGCTGCTGTTCCTCCCACGTTCAGCAGCCTCCCCCTCTCACGTCTCCCTGCCATAGTAACCCCTGCTAGACCATGCCACCGTTGAAAGCACATTTCCCATAACCAAATGGTTGTGAATGAACTGAATGAATCAATCTTCCCTGACCGCAGCACAAGAGTCTCCTTAAGGACATGCTGAGCCCTTTCCTTACATTATAAAAAGAACTGCTTCGTCCATCGTATTTAAATGATAGATCAGCATGTGATAACGGGGCTAAGGGCAGGTCGAAACAACTGCCCGTTCCTTGAAGGGAATTCCAATCGAAGAACAAAAATAAAACAAAAAAACCCTGGCTGATCCACATTAAAGATGGTGGTGGCTGCTGCTGCCGCCATTTTGATTGTGGGCAGCGCCATTGTGCACATGCACAAGTGGTCGTGTTTTTGTTTTCCCACCTCCAATCACTCCCATTGGAACACTGATCATTCCTAATTCCAACGTGAACGAGCCAAAGGCCCAATTCTGATGGAAAGAAAATTGGACTGAAATGTCTATTTCAGTCCTAGAAGTTATCCCAGAACTTCAGTCCAAAGACGTTTATTTATTTATTTTTTTCCCCCAGCCATCACATGCGGAGTTCCGATTTCATGTTTCAGTGGGAACAATTCCACTGGGATGACATTAGTAGTAGAGTTGAAATGAATATCCACAAAAACAGGTAAGTTCATTGAATCTACGGTACTCAACCTGACCCAGCGCCTTCGGGTACTAATCGGTACCCAATTCATACCTGACGGGTTACTCAATGTTCCTGGCCAGGCACACTAAGTGGCACTATGTGCCACCGGACCTGGATGCTGGCGAGGCATCAGGCAAACCTAATTGATGATCTGCAGACACACGGTCCCCGATTGGCCCACATGGTGGGCCCACGATGTATCTGGACTCTGCCATGAGGGGCAACTCTGTAGTGACTATGCGGCGGTCATATGGCATACCTAATAGATGGGCACGCAGGAACATGTCTGGTGAAGGCTCATGTAGGTTATCGCATTGGATTCCACCCTTAATAATTGCTTCTTAGCAGAGGCTGGGGAAAGAGAGGGTACAAAATCTTGATAAAGTCTCCTTCCTCTTTGATTCCAGGCCTGTCTTCCTCGGGTATTAAGAAACGGTAAGTTTTAGAGGAGACGATTGTGATCTGGTGCACTGTCCACGAGATTGGGGATCGAGATTCCTGGGTTCTATTCCCTACTCCATAACAAGCTCAACCTGGGCAGGGATGCTGGGAGTTAAACCCATGGGGATCTAAGGGAATAAGGGACTACTACGGTTACACACACGTCAGCGAGGGAGAGGTTTCTTCTCATGGACTGGCTACCTAGGAAACAGTCAGTAGGATGTGCGTGTCCATGCATCTCTCTTTACGTCCTTGGGCACATGTTGTTTCTCCTCCCTCCTATTTGTAAAATACAGCTAACTGTAGCTGCAACTGTAAAGGTCCCTTTTAAAATCTGGGATAATAAACATTCTTGAGCAGCTATTAATCATCCAAATCCTTTGAGTCATCTTTGCGCTGGGGCAGAGGTGTGGACGTCTGTTACTTTTTAATCCAGAGAGATTGCACAGTTGTCGTGTTGGTCCCAAGTCACAGAGAGGAAAGCAAAGTAGTTCGAACGATCTCTTTTATTGGACCAACTGCTGTTGGTGGAAAGAAGCAAGTTTTGGGCCACACCAACAGCTGTTGGTCCAACAGAAGTTAGTTACCATTCAAACCACTTTACTTTTTAACCAGTCAGTCATCATTCATTGAGCTAGCCATTAAGGCCATGTCAAATACAATAATCCTTACCTACCCAAAATAACTAAAATTCATAAAATATGAAAATTTATCACATAAAAATCAAATAAAATAATACTCCCAAAAGTGGACCCAACACCTCAGGGACAAGTCATTTCATGACTGTTGTTGGGAAAGTCCTGAAGTTTCTGAGATCGGATTGTGGCCGCTCTGAAAGTGAAGGTAGCTACGGCTCTAGTGACCTGCTCCCTGAAATCATTCAGCAATAAGATCAATATCTGTCTTGGGGGGTCTCAAAATATCTACACGCAAGGCTCTAAAGAAAGCTTTTCTGGCCACCTCAGAGTGGACAATAGAGCATGTAACTTGTAAGATCTTCTACTGCACCCTCTCCACAAACAAATGCACATCCTGTTTACATAACTAATTCCCCGATAGAGCCCCTGTACCATGGTTGACATAATAACCTGCATTCTCAGAGCTGTACAAGCTTTCCTCATAACTGAAGAGGGTGGACGCCATAGATATCATGGACCACTCTGGGTGGGAATCCAAAACTTATACAAAGGAGCAATTTTAAAGTCCTGACCCCTACCCCTAGCTGTCTGCAGATCAACGTCCCCCATATACATTGTTTTAATAAACGTCTAACTTCCTCAATCGATTTCAAGGAGAAAAGTTCCACCGAATAACCTAGTTGTCTAATGTTGTCATATACCCTTGTCAGCCACAAATGTTTGTTCCTCCTCATATTAATCAGCTTTTCTAACAAGCACAACTTGGGCAGGGATAAATTAAGGGAAACAGAAAATATTAATCCAATAGTTAAGCAAGCACCAGACAGCTAGAAGCAACTGATCTACCCCCAGTTTCTAAATGTTATACTGGTGCTGAAATAGAGTTAGGAAGAGTTAGGAACACCTAATGGAGATCTTAAAAATGTATTTTGTACCGATTCTAGGGGGTCATATGAATGCCCCCCCCCCCCCCGAGCCCCATAGCACAATTGTGCCAAGACGCTCGTCACAAATGCATGGAAAACCTTGACACGGTCTGGGCTGAAGCCTTTGCCAAATGGCTAAGATGGTTTGCATGGGGGACTCCAAGACCCTGTTGAGGAAAAAAGAATCCCCAAATATTTAAAAGACCTCACCTGCTCTAAACTGGTACCATCCATATACCATTTATACCCAATAAACCAGGGAGCAAAAATAATAATTTTAGGGTTTTTAAAATGATTAACCGTCAGATTTTCCATTTGACAAAGGGTACGGAATTCCTGTAATAAACGTTTCAACCCTAACCGCAATAAAGAAAGCAAAACAGTGTCATCTGCATACGTAAGTATGGACACCTTCTTCCAACCTATTCTGGGGGCTGAATAATTATCTTGGCTCTGCAAAGCTGTAATTAGCTTGTTCATATAAAACTTGAATAAAAGTGGAGCCAGCAGCCAGCCTTGTCTTACCCCCACGTTTCTTAACCTAATACTATTAAAAATGTTCAGCGTGTCTTTTTTCAAACTCAGCATTTGTGTCACTACACTCACAATTTCACCCTCCATATAAAAGTCCTCCTGAAATGGGGATTTGCCGGGGAGGGGGGTCTTACCCAGGAAAAAAGGCAAACAACATAACCCTTGCACAATTGCATGAACTCGCACAGAAAAAAAATCCTGGACAAGAGCACGGATTCTACTCTTGGCATTCGCTTTTCACGAAGTGAGAATTTCTGACCTCTCTGTCCTTGTCTTAAAAGGAAACCTATGCAAGACCTTTACAAGGCAATGAGCCTGGGAACAAAAATTCATACTCTACTAGATACAAAGAACAATGGATTCAGTTTAGACATGGATTTCACAAGCCATTGCAGAAATCTGCAAGTCTAATGACCGTCTACAGCTACAGGAAGCTTAAGTTTACTTACTATCAGCTCTAACACTTCCCACTTTTGAATTGCTACGGGATGGGCGCCCATCCCTATGAACTGCAGACCTCCTACCTGGGGCTCATTCTCCCCGCCTTCTCCCCTCCCCATTGTTTCCGATCACTGTATATACCAAACTGTTTGCTCAGTCTCCAGTTCTAACTCTTGACTTGCCTAACGGAGGACCCTGTGAGGTCCAAAAAGCTTGCATCCCTCCCCCAACTATAGTTGGTCCAGTGTCCCTATAACTATCACCATCAAACATACTTAGGGACCCCGTGATCTCTTTGTTTCCCCCATTGCCACCAATAGGGAGACTAGACTACTTGGGAGGTGATCTGTAATCATCATCATCATCATTTATCTTTTCTATAGTTCTTTCAATGTTCAAAATGCTTCACAAGACTTATCCTATCCACCCCTGACCACTACCCTAGGAGGTAGGCTCTTACCCACACATTACAGACGGGGAACAGAGTTTGAGAGTGACTTGCCAAGGGCCACTCAGTAAATTGTGGCTAAGAGGTTTTGAATCCTGACCTCTCCCAGGTGAATCCCTTATCCTTTAAACTCTGCTGGTTCCCAGACCAATGGGAGATGAGCTATGCACATTACGCTGTATAATTTCATATTATGGATCCAGAGAGGTCATGTAGTCCAACTCCCCACTCAATGCAGGAAATCCACAACTACAAGTAACTAGCTACTTACCTCAAACTCTGCCCGCATGAATGCTTACTCAGATATAAAATAACCACTATGGTAAATAACTCCACATTGGCCAAAATGTGGACCTATGGGGCAGCAACTAGAAGCTTCACCACACACTGCCACAACCTTATTTGTGTTGGCAAAGACCTTCTGTCACAATGCGAATAATATAACATTACTAGCAATCCCGTCAGGGTAAGGCTGTTCGCTCTTCCTACCAATCTACAGGGGTCCAAGTGCTGCCAACATAAGCCCTGAGAAGGGCAAGGCATGTTTTTACTTAATTAGATTAAGTGATGACCTGGGTAACCCCGGGGAAGGGGAAGGCCGTTTACAAAGTGAGCTCACTGCTTAGTGGCTCTCATTTATGGGTCGGGTTCATCTACCTAAAGATGAGTTACCCCCAAGTAAATTATCCCTTCCCAATCAGGTCATAGCAGATTTTAGTTTACACTCACAGTCCATAGATGTACTCTCTTATTTATGACATTGTATTTCGTTATGTATTGCTTTTTTGATTGTTCTTATTTTGTATTTAATTTGTTATGACCTACAGTCAAACAATAAACTACTTACTTACACTGCCACAAATTGGAGAGTTAATAGAGGGCAGAGGAGATTTTTTCCCCTCTTTGCGTGTGGTGTGGTGGATAAGGTGCTGGACTTGGACCAAGGAGGCCAGGGTTCAAATCTCAGCTTAGCCAATGAACTCACTGGGTGGCCTCAGACAAGTCACAGCCTCTCGGCCTTGATTCCTCAGCTGTAAAATGGCAATATGCATACGTCTGTCTTTCCACGTGTGTTCCCTTCACCCTTGTCCCATCTTAGATTGTAAGCCTACTGGGCAGGGACCGGTCTCTGAAAATCCATGACCCCAAAGCATGGCGTACGCCTAGTAGTGCGCTAAAAGTGATAAGTAGTAGTACTTGTAGTAACTTATGAAAAATGAGAAATTGCAATGAGACTTGACTGATGAGGTCACAAACACAGCTATAAAAGAAACTGTCCAATAGGCACTGTATGGAGGCATTAGCATGTCTCCTTGTCTTGTATCACATCCCGGTGGCAATCTCTTTGCAAGTGCGCAGGGTCTCTCTCTCTCTCTCTCTCACACACACTCACTCACACAGAGTTTGACATTGAAGGAGCACAAATTCTAATCCCTAGAGGAGGATTCCAACTTTGTATCAGCAGCACCACCCTGTGGCCAGATGCCTACAAGCATGTTGGGCGTGTCCCAGAAAGCAGTAGTTACTTGGACCACCTTCTGTGGGGGAAGGTAGGCAAGCTTCTGAGCTGCACAGGACTCTTCATCAGACAATAGGCAAGTATGACCCAGATAGCCCGATGCCCAAGGAAGAATAGATTTTCAGGATCCTCAGGAGCCAGCTCTTGAGAATGAACAGTCTCCTTCATGGGTGACACTGGGGGTCTGGGGAAGGCAAAAGGTGTAACAGTTCTCTCCTGTGGGCATCTGTGCTTGTCTCCAGCACAAAGCAAAAGTCTTGCTTCATTCTAGTGCCATTTGCCATTAGTTATCTGTTCAGTGCCATCTCCACAGTTATTACCGGAACATAAACCAGCTTCCGACAGCGATACCAGCTATAGCTCTGACTGCGTCTTTGAGCCCAGCCAGTCCAGGCTGGGAGTCAAATTTGGTAACCCTACCACTGGGTAAGGAGTAGAGGCACTCTATTTCCCCATGGCTCAGGCTCTGCTGCTGGTCTCCCTGGCTGAGATTTTGCTGTGCTCTTAAAGGTTGTCAGTGTGGAAATGGAATTCCCTGCAGAGCAGGGCTAACTCAATTGCAAGACATTTGTTCCTTGATTGCGCAGACACGCAGTAAAACCTCTCTGGGGGTCACAGCACCAAACTCTCTCCGGCAATTACGAGTGTCCTTTTGGCTCAAAACAGCAGCTCCTATCTACGGTTTACTACACACGTATCTGGACGTGACAGTCACGCATCGCAAACAAGCTCCCACGGCAGCAGGAATGAAACCCAAATCCTTCTACCTATTCCTCCCATTCTGATTTTCGAAGAGATTTTTTTAAAAGATAGGACCATTCTAATTGTTTAACAATAGGCCCATTAAGTCATCACTAATCCACACTCAGTAATCTCTGGATGTTAACAGACAGCACAATCAATCACCCCCTACGAGTGACTGTTTTCATGGCTGTCTGTTAGAAGGTCAGGATCACTCATCACCCATGACATTGGATCAGAGAATGCGGAGCCCACCATGAGGGCTAATGCTGGCTAATGTGTACCCGCTTGTTGGCATGCTGACTATTAGGTTGCGGAGGAGCTGGTGTGCGTTTGGGGAGAAGTGATGGGCTGTAGCTCCTGTTGCTGCGATAGGAAGTGGGGTGACTGGAGAGCAGGGCTGTGGCTGGCTTGGGGGTGAATTGATTGACATACCAGCTGGGATTGGATTTGAGCTTGGAAGATCTCTCTCTTTAGTATCCTCCCTGTGCCGTGAAACGTCTGCCCAGGGCCCACAAGAGAGGGAGCTGTTGAGCTTCCTTCGTTGTTAGTGTGATGTCCAGGGAGGAATGGAGGAAAATGCCAACACATCCCTGCTACACAGTAAGGCACACCCATCCCTCCTCCAACCCTGTATGGTTTGCCACTCACAGCATTGGGACGAGGGGGAACACTCTCATTCACCGTACTCACAGACTCAATTGGGGGCGATCATGTTGTTAACACCCTCTGTCTCCAGTCAGGTTGGCACAGCACAATGCTTCTCAACTGCCTGCTATGGGGAACTAGAAAGTTGCATTAATTCTAGGTCGTCTCCTTCCGCTAGAGATAATAGCCCACACCAGGTGGGTGTTCACCTGCCTGTTTACTAGGTTTTTGCCCCCACTGGTTAGGTGGCCTGGCCACCAACCACTGCCCCCATTCACAGCGGGATCTTGGAGAATGCAGAGCCCGCTGTGTAGGCGAGTGGCAAGCTAATGTGTGCCCCGTCAATTAGGTTGCATGCCGTGCCTCCACACGGTCAGGTCCACCAGCACCACAGAGTCGCAGGTGGAAATCCTAGAGCGGCCGTGGAGCAACTGCTTCCTGCCCTTCTCTCCACTCACTCTCACTGGCGATGGCTACCTGCAAATGCGTGAAATACTCGCCAGGGCTGTTAGTTTTATTAGGCTGGACGCGCTAGACATGTGAGTGGGGGTTGCATGGACCAAAGCCGGACTCCAGAGGGCTATTGTCTCATTTCTTTACAACCTTATCTGCTTTGCAGGGGGGAGGGAGGAAAAGTGGGTAGGGGTAGGGATTTATTTTCTTCTGCTAACATGTGGCCAACATCAATTTCCATAGAAACAGTCAAAGCTGAAGCGTTTTGAACCCTCGTTAAGTTGAGCTTCCAGACGCAGTTTCCATAGTAATTGGATCAGCAAAAACCAAGGTATAAAACCGTAAGGTCGTGTTTTTTTTAAAGAATCCTCGCTTACTTTGCTTTTGCTGACCTACTCTGTTTCTATGGAAACAGGCCGTCCATTCAACTCACAATTTCTTGCTCGTTGAAGAAACCGGGGCCCTGATGCAGCCAGCCTCTTCTGAACATGGGCCCAGTCTCTCTCTCTTCAGTGGATGCCCCAGATCTGGAATTCAGATTTAATGGGCGATACGCTACATTTGGTACTTTCACACGTGACGGCGCCAGGGTACTGCCACAGACGTACTCGGTCGGGGTTCGGGCCACTACTGCGGCTGGGAGTTGGCCAGGCCCCTGAACTGATGTTGATGGGGGTCTGGGGGCAGCATGAGGGCAGGGGCGGGTGGACAACCATGGCCGCCAATGACAGCCACCATGGTGCCCACCCCCACCACTTTGGACCTCAGTGAGTAAAGCGGGCTTTCAAACGTCAAAAGCCCACTTTACGGCAGATGTGGTGCCTGGATCCTGACCATGGTATCGGCACAGCCTGGGCTAGCCCCTATCAGTCGGGATCCACCCCAGAGAAACATCTGGCGGGCGCATTTCAACTTGACGGTGCCCCCCCAAGTTTAAACTGTGTTAAACCTAGCCACGGTCACCTTCGAAACCACCCATAACGTTAAATCCATGAATATCTATCACATGATAAAACCACTGTCGGCACTCGGGGGGGTACAGCTGGTTTTTACAGATGTTTATGCTTTGTGGTTTTGTGGCTATTCGATAGTCCCCATAGCCCCCTCTCACCAGCTGATGGATGGAAGCGGTTTCTTAATGCCAGGGATCCGTATGGTATTGTGGGCGGCTACAGACTGGCAGGGGGCAGCGGGCTTATCTACAGGTAACAGCGGCTACGTGCTGCCCAGGATTGTGCTTTCTGGCATCGCCGCCTGTATTAAGTGTATTTGTGCAAACAGATGTAGCAGGCAGATGTGTCTGATACCCAAATGAGTGGCTAGCCTTACGTGTGGCAACACCAGCAGTTTATTGCTGGCTCTGCCACAGACTCGGTGCAGTCCCTCGGGCATCAACTTAAGTTCCTTTCCTTGGGTTTCGCCATCTGTAAAAAGGGCTCACCCTAACCAGGGTATCCCCAAGGCAAGAGATTCAGAATTGTGCTCAAGAACCAGCCTGCAAGCGGGGGGAGCTACTGGCCTGAAGGTGTCCACCCTCCAGAGGCTCCTCCCCACCCTCCAGAGGCTCCTCCCCACCATCCATGCTCCCTGGGACCTCACGAGACCCCTAGGTGGCCGGCACACAGAACCCTCCAGGAGCATGGATCCAGACCCCAATCAGGAGAGGGTTCCCCACCCTTCCAGTTGTGAAGAAAGCCCCTCACGTGTAAAAGAAGGATGTTTGTAACTGCCTGAATTGAAAGCCAGCCTGAAAACTGTCCGCCAAACAATTTCAGTTCTTTTACTCCCCTAAGCAAGGGTATCCCCTTCCACCCATCCAATCGCACGCCGAGTTCTGTCTGGGAAGGGCATGGGGCTGAAGGACAAAATAGCAGCAATGCACAAGACGGGGCAGCCAGCAGGGCAGGGGAGTGGTTGTTAAGGCTGGGAACTAGCTGACCAAGGAGTGCAGCATTTTTTAGCCCCCCCCCGAGGAAGATGCACCCTCTCGTCCTGCAACACCAATTCTTTTACAGCCCCTACCGTACATACCTCCCCTATAAATCAGCCAAAGAGGGACAAACCCTACCCCTCAGTGAATAAACTCCTCCCTACACGTCCCAACATTCCAAGCACGCAAAGAGGGGCACACGCTGGTCATTCCATCGTCTTCCCATTGGCCTCTCGAGGGCTTTTCCTGGGAGGCCTCCAGGAAAGAGGGGCCCTGAGGTTCAATATTGGTCTCTCTCTCTCTCCTGAAAGACGGACAGTGGGATTCAGCACCCAAAGAGGAACCGTCCCACCTAAATAAGGATTATTAGGAGGTTTAAGGTCCTACAGTGCAAATGCCCCACATTTAATCATGCTTTTCCATTAGCCGTGTCTCAAAATCCGGCAAAATAAACATGGTAAGATCGCACCAAATGCACACACTACTCACACGCTCTCAACACACATGGTTTATTTTGTCCCGATGTGTTCTGGCCTTGTTAGTGGTGGGTGACGGGAGGAAAGAGGCACTTCTGCATTTTTGATTTTTTTTAAAAGTTGAATGGGTTTTCCCCTCTGCAGAAAGGTACAGACTAGCTACAGCATTCCCCCCCGGCCCCACTTAGTTCCCATTCCTGGATGCGGAGATACTATACTTGTGCTTTCTGGGCAAGGGGCTAGTTTTGACTTTTAAAGCTCTGAACAGTCTGAGCCCCACATACTTGAAAGACTGCCTGTCCTTCCATGCCCCGCTGCAGCCCTTGCGATCGGCCGGGAGACCCTCCCTGTGAGAACCATGCATTAATCTTGTTCGTATGACAAGACCTTGCAGGAAGGCGTTTTTGGCTGCTGCCCCGCGAGGTGCTGCGGAACTCCCTTTCCACCAGGGGTTTGTTTGAGCCCAACCCTGAGCATCTTCGGGAGGCGCTGTAAGACTTTTCTGGGGTGTTTTCAGACATGAGGGCGGCACGGTTTAATCCGCTTTAGTGCGGATTAACCTGGGTGCCACCGTCACAGCTAAACGTGCCTGCCAGATGTTAGCAGAGTCTGGCTCCAAACCGTGGTGGGGGCGAGCCCAGGGGAACTCCCAAGGCACAGCCCAGGCTAGGCTCCACTACGGTCGGGAGCCAGCCGCTGGACCCGAAATACAGTGGGCGATCACGTCCGATAAACTGCTATACTTACGCGGTGTGGAATGGCCGGGGGGAATTGGGTGCAATGGCAGCAGCCACTGGGCACCAGTCAGCCAGGGACGCTCCATGCAGTGCGGGTGGATGCACATCCGCGCATCTCCCCACCCGCGGCCCCCGTAACATGGTTAGCTGCCAGAGTGATGGCTCCCGCCGCCACCCAGAGCAGTCCACGGTGGTGGTGGGAGCAGTCAGGTCAGAAAACCACCCTTTGTTTGAAAAGGTATTTGGCAGGTGGGGACGGGGACTGGATGTGGGAAATGGGAAGGTGGTAAGTGGGTGGGTTTTGTGGAGGCTTGCTTGTATTTTAACGTTTTTATCTTTTATATTGTGATAGGTTTATATAGATGATGTTTATATTTTTTATTTTGTAAGCTGCCCTGAGCCTTTTGAGGGAAGGCCAGGATAAAAATGTAAACAAACAGCCCTTTAAAGAATGCAAAGTGCTTTTCATTCATTCATCTCACCAGCACTGGCAGGTTGCTAGGTCAGCATTATTTCCCCACTTTACAGATGGAAAACTGAGGTTGAGACAAAGGGACCAGACTTCCCAAAGGACACGTCTCAAGTCCACGGCCAAGTTAAGATTCATACCCAGTCCCACATCACCAAGCATCATACCTTAGCCACTGGGTCATGCCAGCTCTCCCTTTTAACCTCAGTACATTTTAATTATTTTGTCAGTCTCCATACTTACTCTCTTTATGCAAACGTTCCTTCAAGCGCTATGGCCAAGAACAAACCCCAACATCCCATTTTCCAGAGCAGGTAGAAATGGAGGAGGAGAAGGACTATTGCACAGGTTTCGTTTATTTGGGGTCACGTTCCCCAGAAACTGGTTTCATGATTTGGTGCCGGCAGTGTGAAGGGCCATTTGAAAGCAAAAGAAACAAAAAGGAGAAAAAGGCTGCAAGAAACCAGAGCTAAGTTTGGATCCAAAGTGGATTAGCAAGACCTTGCCTCCACATGGTAGGCTGCACCAAGGGATGGGCTAGGTCATCACCCTTTGTAGGGCTGGGTGAGGAGGACAGACATTTGTTTCCTTCGGAGACAACATACCACAGCCTCCCAGCTGGCTGCTGCACCCAAATGTTCCTTCTGGGGGTGGCTTTGCACGCTGGGAGAGCGGTGGTAAGATCACGCTGACTTTTGCCGAACGGTCTGTTAGGCAAGAGACCAAAAACATGTACCCTGATTACAAGCATGATTTTAAAACAGATTGGATCTTTTTAGAAAACAGGCACTGTCAAACATCTCTCTTGTATCCAGAAAGATTTCTCCACAACACACAGTCTTTTAAACAGCGGCCTAAATCCACTGATGGGCATTGTTTAGCTGCAATTCCAGGGCTAGGAGAACATGATTTCCAGAGAAAGAACATAGTCTTTCAGTTCTGAAAGGAATAGGGTCGATAAAACTTCACGCTGCGATGAACTCCAGCAGCGTTAGCAACACTCCCATCTCCTAGTGGTGGATGTCTGTTGGGTTCAGAAAGTGGCTTAGCTGACTAGCCACAAGAGGAGGTATACGGCGTTAAAAAAATTTTAATGGCCCGGTTATTTAGTTCCTGGAAGATCAGTAAACAGCTCGGGCTGTAATCCAAAGTCTGCAACTTGCATCTTCCAAGACCCAGAATCAAATTCGATAGATAGTGAATTATTGGAGAAGATCCTCTTTTTGCCTCCCCACCCCTCTAATTTAAATTAGGGAACAATAGCAGCTTCTGTCATCGTTATTTCTTTCCCCCTTTTCAGCTCTTGGGGGAAACTTTGGCCCAGGTAGCACAGGATACTCAGGAGGATTTGGCTGGATCTGACTGCTCTCCCCTCAGAAAGCGGTGTAGTAGCCTTCCATGCTGCTAACGATATCGCTGTTGCTCTCCATCAGGTCCAGGACGCGAAGGACCACTGCTTCGGTCACGCAAGGGCTGTAGGTCTGCTGGACGCAAGCCAGGACGAAGCGGAAATGGCAGCCCTTCTCAGCATCTGCGGAAACCAAGCAAAGACAGAGCAAAAGGGTAAGGAAGCCAGCAGCTGTTTCCAATTGCCTCAATCAGGTGCCACAAATACGGACCGGCCATCGAGGGGGGGGATTTCATAGAAAAAGGCAGCCTCTAAATAAGGTGGAAAGTACCGTGTAGTAACCCAAAGGGGGTGGGGAAGAGGGGGGTTCTCCAGGGTGTCACTCAAAGAACCTGAGACCCAGGGGCCAAACATAGCCCATGGCTAGATTTGATTTGGTCCCTAGATCTGGCCCATGGATCCAGTTCCTAACCCCAAGCGCTGAAAGACTGAGCTCAGAGTAACGGAGAAGAGAGAGATCAAGACACGCACACATTTATTTATTCATTCGTATTTGTATCCCGCCTTTCCCCTGAAGGCTCAGGGCAGCTCACACAAAATTATAAAATACAATATAAACACATGTAAAATACAATCCCGCCCCCCCCCAAAGACTAGGAGACTGAGCCATGGCACAAAGCTATGATCCGGACCTTCCTCCTTAGGATACACTGCTACCAATGAGGAAAAGGCATCCAATGGGGGTCCCTGACCATAACCGAACTCTTCGAGCAAGGAGGGAACGCTCCTTGGTAACCGCTTGAAAAATTCTGGGGTGACATTTTAAGTGGCTACCACTTCGTGCCCAGGTGGCGAACAATAAATAAATAACGAAACTGTTGCAACCGCTCGGCCCCCGGGGGGCTCCCCTCTGTGACTTTTCATCCCCATGTAAAAGTCACCCGGGGTGTGTGTGTGTGTGTGTGTGTTGGAGATCGTG
>QEPC01006491.1:3223283-3241939 GCA_003113815.1 Sphenodon punctatus | reverse complement strand
AACAGCCAAGTCTTGCATGCCCGCCAAAAGGCGAGCAGACCCGGGGCCAGGCGGGCTTCCTTCGGAAGGGAGTTCCACAACCGTGGCCCGACCACCGAGAACGCCCTCTCCATGGTGGCCCCCTGCCTTACACGGGGGACTGCCGGATAGGCGCCCCCAGCGGATCGGAGGGTCTGCCCTGAGTCACGGAAGGCGAGGCGGTCCCCGAGATAAGAGGGGCAGAGACCATATAGGACTTTGTATACCAATACTAGCACCTTGAACAACCACTTTGCACACTCCGATGAACGAGGAATGTGTCGTTATTAGTATGCAGAAAATGGAGGCCTGTCTCCTTTCACAGGTGGGTCGCCATGAGCACATTACATCCATGCTGCAGAGTCTGCACTGGCGAGGGTGTGCAAAGAGGTGTTTCTGGTTGCTGCCCCAGTTCTGTGGAACTCCCTTCCACTGGAGGTTTATTTAAGCTCAAGCCTAAGTATCTTCTGGAGGCAATGCAAGACTTTTCTTTTTGGTCAAGCATTTGGCAGGTGGGGGGGATAGGGTCTGGGTGCAGATGTTTAGTGGACTTTTATTTATAACATTCTTATTTTGTAAGCCACTCTGAGCCGTCGGGAAAGGGCGGGGGTATACAAAATGACAAACAATCTGGTTAAAGATTTGACCATACTTACACTTTGGTTTCTGACAGCTCTCTCGGATGACTCCAAGGATTGCTCTGTGCAAATCTTTATCCTGTTCCGTCACCTGGAAGACAGAGGCGAAATCCTTGATCATGCCAGTCAGCTTTACAACATATGAACGGACACACTTGGACCTATAAAACCCAGGATGGGAAGGAGCCCCAGCTGAGCTCTCTCAACGTAACAAGCAAGACACCCTCTAGTGGCCACCTTTACCTTTCACAACTGCTCTGCCAGGCTCCACGATTCAACCATTCTACCTGGTGCCTTGTTACGGGTACCTACTACACCCCCCACCCATGTTTAAAGCTTGTCTGCTTACGTGATACACGTCCTCGGGATTACTCAGTTTCTGGAACACAACTCCCTTTTCCAGCAGCATCTTTATTGCTTCCTTGAACGCGCTGTGAATCGACTTGGACCTGGGGTCACTCCTTGAAGTCATCTGCAAGGGAAGCACAGATAAAACCTCCAGTTTGCCCACGGTGAGAAAATAGAATGGAAGGAAGCAGCCAGGAAGTGCAGAGCATGTAAGGGAGAGGAGGAAGAACCCGGTAACAGGTCAGCTTTGCCTGGGTGGAAGTCACTGAAGATTCAAGCCCACAGTCCTCCTCAAATTATTTCCCTGGTGCCCTTATATTTTACAGCACAAAGCAATACACAATGGACCCTCGTTTCCCCAGTCCCATAAAAGGTCTACCAGGTTCCCCAAGCCAGGCGTGGCCCCCATGGGACTCCCTGTTCCAGCATCTCAGTTCTGACCTAGGGCCTTCCTTAACCTAGCCAGAGTCGAGGCAGGTTCTAGCCTTGGCCTCCATTTGCCAACCCCCTTCCCCTCCAGGACCACCTACCTACCTGCCTTCAGCAATTCCCGGACCTTGCTCACACTGGTGGGCCCTACTGATGCAGGATTGGACGTCCACTGGCCTTGTTGGGAGCAGAGAGTGATCAACAGGGAATGGATTGCCCATTGTGACTGCTGATACTTCTCCCATGAGGCTGAAATTGGCCAGTTGGAGACAGGATGCGATGCAAGCGCCTTTCTCTCCTGGGTCTCTCTGTCTCCAAGCTCCCCGTTTAGGCTTTTATAGCACTTCCTCCTGGCTGGTTAATTAATAAGCAGTAAGGACGCTGGCTGCGTGGAGGCGGAGTAGGTCCGCACAAGGGAGGGAGGGAGCAGAGCGGCACCTGTGAGCGCCGGTCGAGCCCCCCCCCGCAGGAGGAGCTGGCGGGAGGCAGGATGGATTCCCGCGTGTTCCGCGCTTTGCACTCCGCGCTGGGGCGGCTGGTAGTGGCAGGGGAAGCACATGGGCAGCGCGGCTACAGCACCAGGCCGGCCCAGGCTCCCAGGGTGGAGTATCAGGATGCAATCCGGACTCTCAACACTCTGCAGACCAGTGCCAGTTACCTGGAGGAGGTGAAGCGGGAGCGAGAAGACCCCCCAGGTGCAGCTGGGGGCCCTGAAGGGTTTCTTGGAGCGGAGCGGAGCGGAGCGGGTTAAAGACCTGGATCAACTGAACATTATTCATGTCACTGGAACAAAGGGCAAGGGCTCGGCCTGTGCCTTCACAGAGTGTATCCTGCGCAACTACAGCCTAAAGAATAAGCAGTCGTTTGGGGCCAATGACCCGTAGGGTCCTATGGGACCTCCCTTGCGGGTCTGTCAGAGCCGGAGTATATTCCAGAGGCAGTATAAGACCTTTCTTTTTGGAAAAGCATTTGGCAGGTGGGGATAGGGGCTGGGTTTAATGTTTGAGTGTGTTTTTAATTCTGTAAGCCGCTCCGAGACTTAGGGGAAGGGTGGGGTAGAAATACAAATAAATAAAAACAAATATCCTGCACCCACCTAGGATGGTTTTGCAGGCTCAGGGATTCACCCTGCAATCCCCAGTCTGCTCCTGTTCCAAGCAGTAAGTGAAGGAAATGGATGATGAAGTGTGTGCTAGGGCTGATGCGGCAGCAGCTGTTACCGCGCCACAATTCCGTTCCACCATTTCGGAATTGCCCACGCCACACCGCGACTTTTCTGCGGACATTCCGCTAATTCCGCCGGAATTCCGCAAATCGCGGAATTGCGGAATTGCAGAAATTGCGGAAAACCGCTATTCCGCTATTTTGTGGCACTGGCGGAATTGCGGAAGTAGCGAAAAGGTCATGTTTCCACGATTCCACTAAGTGGCGGAATTAAATAAGCGGAACCGCGGAATGAAACTAGCGGAATGAAAGCCTCTGCCATGCCGTTCCACTAATTGCGGAAACACTGTTTCCGCTGGAAATAGCTACCGCTGTGATATTCCGCTACAGTCCTAGTGTGTGCATGCAAGGAAGCATATAGGGATGTGAGAGAGAGAGGGAGGCAGGAAAAGGACAGCATAGGCAGGCAGGCTAGGTCTCTTTCCCAGACCCTGTTATTCCCTTCACCTGATGGCTTCGGCAACCTTCCCTGGGCTGCTGGTTGCTTTGGCTCAGCGGGACAGCAGGGGCTGAGCAAAAAAGCAAACGTGGAGTGGGTCTGCGAGCTACGGTAGTCACACAGCTGTCTGGCACGGCTGCGTGTGTGTGTCGCACGCGAGCACACAGGTCTGGCTCTCTGCCAAAGCCAGGGTGGCTGCCCCAGAGAAACCTCCCGTAAGTCAACGTAATGTGCAAGAGGATGCTGTGACCTAGAGGGGCTCAGCCCTGATCTCCAGCAGGAAGCAGACCCTTCCTGGCCTGTCGGCAGCAGCCTCGATTAGAGGCCTGAGAGCCGACACACGCACACGCGCCCGCCCAGGGGGACCCAACTGGCACCGGGGGGGCGGGAGGGGAGCATTCTGATCTCGAGCCCCTCAGGTCAGACCGAGCTCTGAAGCTGTGGGAGGCCCTGCCCCCGACAAAGGGCTGCGACATCACAGTGTTCCATTCAGACCACACAGGGAAGGGGCGGGGAATATCATAGGCCCACCCCTTTTCTGACAGAGCCCCAGTTCTTATGGAGCACTGTGATGTCATGGTGGCATCAGGCCTTGGCTCAGAAGAGCCTCGCTGTATCAATGCCTGCGATCGGGATCAAATGTCTGGTCCCCACCAGCAAGGTTCTCGTATAAATCTTTCCCAGGCTCCAGCTGCTGCCAGCAAACCTAGAATGCCTGCAGGTGTAGCTACGTGGGTATGGGGGACAGAACCTCTGAGTGTTGGGAGCTGGCAGGGAATGGGATCACTCCATGACAGTTGGGCCCGAAAGCATGGCCTACGCTTTCAGGCCCAACTTTACGACCTGTTGGGTGTCTCTCTGAAGTGACCGTAAGTGGCCGCTGTCAGAGACAGGACGCTGGGATTTGATGGACCCAGTGTGGCACTTCTTATGTTCCGAGGGCTCACTAGGAGATTTCACACACATGCTTTTCCCGTGCCGTTGCCCTTGGAGGCTGCGATGGGCGGATGCGTGAGTGAAACTAAATGGGGTGGGAGGGGAAAGCAGTGAAATGGGCCATTTGTTAAGGTTCCTGAAGGGACACAGCTAGAACTGAAATGGGCAGCACATTTATTTAGATACATTTCTATCCCGCACCCTCCTGCTAGCAGAAGCTCGCAAGGTAATATAAAACATCAATACAGTATGCATATAAAATATTAATATAAAGATTTAGCAATATAAAAACATTAGTGGAGATAAAATTCCCCCCACCCTCCATCTCCCTCACAAAGTCTGGAGCAACAGCCAGGTCTTACACTGTTGTCGCAAAGAGGGAAGGTCTGGGGCCAACCAGACCTCCATTGGGAGGGAGTTCCACAGCCTCGGAGAAGCCACCGAGAATGCCCCCCTCATAGCGGCCACCCGAGCAACTTGGGGGACCTCAAGAAGGGCACTCCCGGTTGACCGCAGGGGTAATTCTAGAGGCCGGCGGGTGAGGCGGTCCTGCACGTAGGCGGGGCTCAAGCTGTGTAGGGCTTTATAGGTCAAAACTAACACCTTGAATCAAGCCCAGAAGACTATAAGCAGCCAGATGCAATGAACGGAGCACTGGTGTAATGTGCTCACGATGACCAGTCCCCGTAAGGAGACGGGCCACTGCGTTCTACACCAGCTGCAGTCTCCGAACCCTCACCAAGGGTAGCTCCAAGTACAGCGTGTTGCAGTAGTCCAATCTTGAGGTGATGAAAAGATGGATGAAGATGGCCAGGTCAGAGTCTGAAACATACGGCCGAAGCCATTGCACCAGACGTAATTGGCAGAACACGCTCCTCGCCACAGTGGCGGAACTGAGTCAAGGAGCACCCCCAGACTGTGGACCTGAGTGACCAATGGAGGGGCGAACCCCATTAATTATGGGGCCACCACTACCTCAGCCCCTCCCACCACCATCACCTCCATTTTGTCAGGATTCAGCTTCAGACGGCTCGCCCTCATCCAGACCCCCACAGCTGCCAGACCCCCACCGCGTAAGCACTGAGACTGCCGGGCCTGCGTCAGCTGAAAAAGAGCGGTAGAGCTGAATGTTGTCAGCATACTGATGACACCGCACACCGAACCCCCTCACAACCTCGCCGAAAGGCTGCATGTACACGTTGAACAGGAGAGGGGACAGAACAGAACCATATGGGACTCCGCACATGAGGTCCCGGGGAGATGAAGAACAATCCCCCAGCACCACCCGTTGACTTCTCCTGGCCAGGAAGGAATGGAATAATTCAAGAACAATTCCTCCCACCCCGGCTAGGTCCCACAAACAGGTCACCAACATCTCGTGGTCAACGGTATCAAATGCAGCCGACCGATCTAACAGGACCAACAGGGTGGACTGACCCTGGTCCAACACACGATGGAGGTCATCAACCAAAGCCACCCGCACACTCTCAGTGCCAAACCCTGACAAAAGCTGAAGTGCAAGGGATCCAGGAAACTGACACGATCCAGATGCCTCTGGAGTGGGCAAGCCACCACCTGCTCAAGAAGGTTCCACTCTGTCCCCTCTCCTGTTCAACGTGTATATGCAGCCGCTGGGCGAGGTCATGAGCTGGCTTGGGGTGCAGTGGCCTATGTATGCTGACAACATCCAGCTCTACCTCTCTTTTTCCTCCGACCCACCCGACAGTCTCGGTGCTTACCCGATGTCTGGCGGCTGTGGGGGACTGGATGAGGGCGAGCCAACTGAAGCTGAATCCTGACAAGATGGAGGTAATGATGGTGGGGAGGGCGGTGGGTGTGACGTCCCCCATCATTGGTGGGTTTTGTCCCCCGCTGGTCTCCCAGGTTCGGAGTCTAGGGGTACTACTCGATCCGCAGCTCCTCCTGGATCTTCAGGGGGCAGCTGCAGTGAGGAGTGCTTTTCGCCAGTTGCGTCTGGTGTGTTGGCTTCAGTCGTATGACTCAGACGCCGACCTGGCCACCATTATCCATGCCTTCATCACCTCAAGACTAGACTACTGCAACGCGCTCAACCTGGGGCTACCTTTGGGATGGTCCAGAGACTGCAGCTGGTGCAGAATATGGCAGCCCATCTCCTTACGGGGACGGGTCGCCATGAGCACATTACACCAGTGCTCCTTGCTCTGCACTGGTTGCCTATAGTCTTCCGGGCCCAATTTAAAGTACTGGTATTTACCTATAAAGCCCCAAATGGTCTAGGCCCCGCCTATTTGTGGGATCACCTCACACTCCGTGTCCAAGATCAACCCTTGCTGTCTACCAGGAGTGCCCTTCTTGATGTCCCTCGGGTGGTCCGGGAGGGCTACGATGGAGAGCGTGTGCTCGGTAGCTGCACCTAGGCTGTGGAACTTCCTTCTGGTGGAGGCCCGGTTGGCCCCGGACCTTGCCTCATTTCAACGGCAGTGCAAGACCTGGCTGTTCCGCCAGACTTTTGGTGAGAGAGATTTTGGGGGGGGGGTGTGTGTGTGTGTGGTTTGTGTGTGTGACTTTTTATGATTTTAAGTGATATTTTAATAGGTTTGTAAGCCACCTCAAGCTGCATGAGCAGGAGAAACGAGGTAAAAATAATGTAAAAAAATAAACAAACCACCTTCCCTGAAAAGGGAAGGTTAGAGGCTGGCTGATAGCTATCACAGGAGCCGATATTCCAGGTGGAGGGAAGCCGGATTGACCAGCCCCCTCACCACCTGGGAACGCTCGGCTGGATGTGACCCCGCAGATGCTATAAGAACAGCAAAGAACCCTCTCTTTGCTGCCCACACAACCGCAGCGTAGGTTTTAAAGCTAACTCTATGCTGCAATTGGTTGAACTCAGCCCAAGAGCGGTGCCACCGTCGCTCTAACCACCACTCTTCATGCTTCAGCCACCACAGGTCCTCCATGAACCAGGGGGACCTGCGGTGTCGGTGCCTAGGAGCCATTCTGTCACCAGCATCAATTAGTAGAGTATTCCCAAAAAGCCATGAGGTCATCGAGCGGACGGATGCCAAGATCAGAGGGTATTTCCCCAAGAGCATTCAGGAACCTCTCCGGTTCCATAAGTCTCTGGGGACAGACCAACAGAACTGGTTCCACACTTTTCTGGGGCAGACATGTCCCGGGAGACCAGCCTGTAGGAGGTAATGATCCATCCACAACAAGGGCACAGCTGACACATCTCCAACCAATGGATCCCCTGCCTCAAGGCCGGCGCAAAATATCAGGTCCAGGGTATGTCCTCCATCATGAGTCGGGCCAGTAAGAGTCCCATGGTTGTCATGGCAGCCATGAACTCACATTCCACTCTCCCAAGGCTGGTGTCAGCGTGAAAGTTGAAGTCCCGCAGAACCACCATCTTTGGGGACCGCAAGACCACCTCCGACACCAGCTCTGCTAGAGCATGCAGAGATTCTGCCATACAGGTAGGTGCATGGTAGATTAGCAGCAGTCCCAATCTGTCTCCAGCCAAATCAATCACAAGATGGAGGCCCTCAATGCCTCCATTTAGCACCCACGGTCAATACCCAAATTTATGGGTACTGTATTCAGGTACCCGAATATACTGGGTGTTTTCGTTTCCAGATTACTGATTTACCATTTTGCAATCAGAATCGGGGACAGAAAACCTAGAAAAATTGGAATGATAATCTGAAATCCGATACTGGAAGTCGGAAAACGGGAACGAAACCCCCCCCATCATTTTGATCAATCAGGTACCTTTTGGGATACTATTCGGAATTACTGGGTTGAATCTAATACCACAATCTTGATGGGGATATCCGTTTTTGCAGGTACTCATTTCAGTTCTGCACTCAATAGCTCTCTCCTCCCAATAAAAGTTTAAGAGGTGTTACCCAGTTCAGATATAAAACGCTGAGCCAGGAAGATCTGGCAAAGAGATTATCTCATTCAAGAGACTGATCAATTTTTAATGTGAAAGCAATGAAGATGAGAATCAAAGGGAAAGACAAAGGCCTCGGAAGGAGGGCGATAACGATTCGGCTTGGTCTAATCTTGAGATCCATTGACAGAGAAAGATAATTAAGAACACACGCCGCATTGGCCAATATGAGAGACAGCCTGGGCGGATGCTGAAAAAGAATAGTTAATGATGTTCTCCGGAAATTGACGGGGAAGGAACAAACAGCAGAAATGAAAAAACATAAAGCAACTCCTGGAAGCCAGAGTCTCTTTGACACACAGCTAGAAGTCAGAGAGAACAAGCCTGATAACAGCAAGAAATCCAGAGCTCAGCAAGAACTCGAACTCAGGGGCTGGAGTAGGGCGTTTGTGCAAGGGAGAGGAAAGGGGGCGGGGCAGGGAGGAGAAACTGGCCACTCACTACTAGTATTTACAATATTTCCATTCCTGTAGCTGGGTCTGGAGGAGGGATCCTCCTTCCATCCTGCTGCGCTCCTTGCTGTTCCTCTCACGATCAGGATCTGCTGGTCTGGTCGTGCAAGTTCAGCATCCAGTTACCTGACCACAATTAACTTCAGAGGGGCCAATTACTTCCAGAAGAGATGAAGATACCCATTTTGACAGGATGTTGGCTAGTGATAGGCCTGTATCCTACAAGAATTTACCCACAGGACCGTGACATCTCAAGAACAGAGCAGGGCAACAAGAGGGTCAGAATGGAGTTGTGCTTGGGGAGGCGTAGTCAAGGCATGTGACCCTTGGATCCCCATGCCCTGCAACCTAGCCGAGGGAAGGCTAATATCCTAGCATACACTAGGCCTGCAATCCGTAAACCAGTGACTGTTTGCTAAAGTTCTTGTAGGACGACGCAGCCAGCATTCAATTAGAATTGAAACGGGTAGCACAGTTGGTACCCGTGGGCAGTACCCACATTTCTGGGTACCACTGGCAGATCATGGTGAAGAACTGAAGCAACAATATCGCACATTCATACAAATAATTTGCATATTAGGTCACAGGACCAAAAAGCCTAATTATCCTTGCCAGGAATGGGAAATTCACACAGCCATTAATGCAGCTGTTTTGTTTAACTTCATTATTTCATTTCTATTATTTTGTTTAATCGTGGGGGTGGGTTCTTAAGTATTAAGTGGTTTTGTGGGTATCATCTTTTGTATTTTATGTGTTTGTTTTTATGACAATGTTAGTTGGCCTGAGCCTTCAGGGCAGGGGAGGGAGGGGGAGAAATTGAACTAAAATAAATTTGTTATTTGGTACTTCATTAACTTTGTTACTACTGTTATAGCACTAGTAGTATTAGCATTAGCTAGCAGTATTAGTAGAAATGCTACTGATTAATTTTAATAGTATATGTAGTGGTAATGTATACCTATACTATCTATACCTATAGTATACTATATAGCAATATAGAGTGACTAGGAAGCAATACTCTCTCCCTACTTCCCACCTATACCAATACTAATAGTACTTTACGAACACTCTATACTACTACAATTCTACTACCTATAGTATTATTACTACTAGTAGTATAGGTATTGTAACAGTAGATTAGTATTAGGTAGTAGTATTAGTAGAAATGCTACCAATTAGTAGCAGAGATATTATTACTAATAATTTCTCTAGCGCTTTCAATATCCACACTACTTTACAATTCTTGACTAGATCCCCACCCCCCGGCCCTCCCAACCCTGCAAGGTAGGTCATCGTTCCCATTTTACAGATTGAAAGCTGGTGCTGAAAGAGAGTGATTTCCTCAAGGCCGCCTAGCGAAACCGGATTTGAACACCGGTCTCCCAGGACCAAGTCCAACACTTTATCCACTAGGCTACACTGTCTTGATTACTACCAACTGTACTGCACAAGTTAACAAAATAAATGAAATATTTTGTCTGTTTGGTGGTGGGCACTATAAAAATAAAATGCTATTATTTATTATTATTATAGTTATTATAAAGAGAGAGGCAGTTTGGTGCAGTGGCTAAGTGTGCAGTACCTGGACAGGGCGGTAGGGGAGGCACTGGTTCAGATATCGCCTTAGACAGAAACTCACTGCGTGACCTTAACCTACCTGCTGTTGTGAGGGTTAAGAGTTGTGTTAATTAGTTCTAGGTGAAGTGCTCTGAGTGCCGTAACAGAGAGGCGCTATATAAAAATAAAAACAATTATTTATTTATTTTAAAAATTTATTATCCCACTCCTCCTGCCTCAGGCAGCTGGGGGCGGCTCACATCATATAAATGTAAAAACACTTAAAGCCACTTTAAAAGGAGGTACCAAATCCCCACCCCACTCAAACCCAAATCCCCACCCATCGCCCATCTCCCTCGCTAAACGCCTGGCGGAACAGCTTCGTCGAAACGAGGGGAGATCAGGGGCCAGCCGGGCCCCCACCGGCAGGGAGTTCCACAGCCGCAGTGCGGCCATCGAGAACACCCTCCTCTGTGTGGACCTCTGGAAGACTCGGGGGACCTCGAGCAAGGCGCCCCCGGATGACCGTAGGGGCCGATCCAAAGCCTGGGGTGTGAGGCGGTCCCGCAGATATTCAGGGCCTCGGCTGTTTAGGGCTTTATAGGTCAATACCAACACCTTGAATCAGGCCCGGAAAACCACTGGCAGCCAGTGCGGAGAACGGAGTGCCGGTGTAATGTGCTTCCGGCGGCCCAGCCCCACCAAAAACCAGGCTGCTGCATTCTGCACCAGCAGCAACTTCTGAGCCATCACCATGGGTAGCCCCACATAGAGCGCATCACAATAGTCCAACCTGGAGGTGATGAAAGCATGGATGACGGTGGCCAGATCAGAGTCTGAGACATACGGCCAGAGCCGTCGCACGAGGTGTAGTTGGCAAAAAGCACTCCTCACCACAGCCTCCACCTGGATATCCAGGTGGAGCTGCGCATCGAGGAGCACCCCCAGACTTCGAACCTGGGAAACCAATGGAGGACAGACCACGTCAATGACAGGGGCTGCCCTCTCCATCGGCTTACCCACCAACATCACCTCCTTCTTGTCAGGATTCAGCCTCAGTCGGTTTCCCTCATCCAGTCTCCCACAGCTGTCAGACACTGGGTAAGCACTGAAACTACCGGCCCTGGGTCTGTTGAAAAAGAGAGTTACAGCTGGGTGTCATCAGCATATTGACGACACTGCACGCCAAACCTCCTGATCGCCTCGCCGAGTGGCTGTGTGTGTACACGTTGAACAGGAGAGGGGACAAAACAGAACCCTGCGGGACTCCACACAAGAGGTCCCGGTATGAAGAAAAATATTCCCCGAGCAACACTCACTGAGTTCTTCTGGTCAGGAATGAGCAGAACCATTCTAGAACAGTCCCGCCCACCCCTGCACAGTCCCACAGGCGCATCACCAACATCTCGTGGTTAACGGTATCAAATGCAGCTGACAGATAATAGGATCAACAGGGTCGTACGACAACGTTCCCCGCACAATCATCCATCAAATCCACAAGCGCAGTCTCGATGCCATGATCCAGTCGAAATCTTGACTGAGAGGGATCAAGAAAACCGACACGATCAAGATGCCCCTGCAGCTGCTGGGTCACAGTCCGTTCGATAACCTTCCCTAAAAAGGGAAGGTTGGAGACAGGCCGATAGCTGGCAGGGGAGTTGGTGTCAAGTGATGATTTCTTGAGCAGAGGCCGCACCACTGCCTCCTTGAGACAGCCCAGCACTCTGCCCTCCTGAAGGGAGGCGCTGACCACCCAAGCCAGCAACGGACCCATTGTCTCCCGGCAAGATTTAATTAGCTAAGACGGGCACGGATCTAACTCACAGGAGGTGGACCTAACTGCCCCAAGAACATCGATTGCATTGGCGGGTGTCGCCGACTGAAATTGATTCCATACAATTGGACAAGACGGGGCTGTCATAACTTCCAGTTCCTCATGTATATCAATTGCAGCATCGAAGTCCTGGTGAATACTAGCGATTATCTCCACAAAATAATCCACAAACATGTCACAATGGGCCTTAGATGACTCCACTCCCAGGTGAAGGGAGTCGGGACTGACCAGCCCCCGCACCACCCGGAAAAGCTCCGTTGGACGGGATTTTGCGGATGCTATGAGGGCAGCAAAGAACTCCTCCTTTGTTGTGCGCAAAGCTACGGCATAGGTCTGTAAACTGGCTCTATGATGCAATCTGTCGGCTTCAGCACGAGAACGATGCCACCATCGCTCTAACTGCCACCCTTCTCGCTTCAGCAAACACAGCTCCTCGGAAAACCAAGGAGGCTTGCAGTGCTGCAGTGCTAGTAGCGGACGCCTAGGAGCCGTCTGATCAATGGCCCCAGTCATCAGAGTATTCCATAATACAACAAGGTCATCAATAAGGCGGTTGTCGAGATCAGAGGGTATCTCGCCCAGAGCCATCTGGAATCGCTCCAGTTCCATCAACCTCCGGGGGCAAACCATTCAAATTGGTTCTGCACCTTTCCGGGGGCAGACATGTGCCAGGAGCAAGGCCTGCAGGAGGTAATGGTCCGACCATGACAAAGGTATAGTTGATATTTCCCCCACTAATGGATCACCTGCTTCAAGGCCGGTGAAACACACAAGATCCAAGGTATGCCCCCAAAGATGTGTCGGGCCAATCACTTTCTGAGACAGGTTCATAGTTGCCATGGTGGCCATGAACTGACGCTCTGCTTCCCCAAGGTCAGCGTCGGCATGGATGTTGGAGTCCCCCAAGACTATGGTCTTCGGGGACCTCAACACCACCCCCGACACCAACTCCGCTAGAGCATGCAGGGAGGCTGCTGCACAGGTAGGTGCACGGTAGACAAGCAGCACTCCCAAACTGTCACCTGCCATATCAAGCACAAGGTGGAGAACCTCTATATCCGGTATGGGTTGCACTGGATTCCTCCGCACTGACCATCGCTCCTTAAAAATCATGGCTACACCGACACCCCCCGTCCGCGGTTGATTTTGTACGGTATACTGGCTGACCTTGTTCCAGCTGGGAATAGGCCCCGACTCATTGTCCAGCCAGGTCTCCGTGATGCATACAAGATCGGCGGCACAGTCCAGGATCATCTCCTGGGCAGTTGTTGCTTTATTGGCCACCGATCTCGCATTTAACAAAACCAACACAGGATCAGGGGCTTCTGACCAAGAAGTGGGAAGAGAATATTGCTTCCTAGTTACTTCACGTAAGCCAGGGAGGAAACCTTTTCCCTTCCTGAAGCCACTCTGAGAAATAAGCACAAGCTCCAAGGACTACGTAGAGGTTGTGGGCAGAGGGGATGCACTCCAGAAGAGGAGGGATCCATCCCCAAGCCTTGTGAGTATGCCTTCAATCCAGCCCTAGTTCACACTATCAGGTAGCGTTGTTCATGTTGACATTACTTTGCTTTTCACACATTATCTGAATTCTGGCTTTGAAAATGTGAAAATGTCAAAAGCCTTTGGGCCTCCCAGATCTAAACTCTTTTGGTTCGTTCTGAAGTGTGGTTTAATTGGAAGAAGAAGAAAAAAACATGCTCATGCAATATCAAAACCCAAGTGTTTAATATGTACACAAAAATCCAAGGCTGGAGTAGATAAAGACCACATTGCCTGTATCCCGTCCCAACTAGTTTTCAGGGTTGATCTTGAGATTATATTCAGACCAGAGGGAAAACAGCAGGATTTAGAGAGCACAATCCCAAGTGAGCCATCCTAGCTTGTGAATTAATTCCAAGTAGGATAGTGTTATTGCAATCAAGTACTGAAGAGCCCCAATGAGGAAGTGACCATAAAGAGCAGCATGCCTCCAGAAACTAAACCACACAGGGCTTGATCGTTTTAGAGCCACACCAAGGGTCTATTTATTCCCCTTCAGGAAGTGCGCTGAACAAATATATTTAGTCTTCATTCCAAAAGGAGCAAAATTGTCTTAGCTGTCAAACAGTCGTGACTATGCTAAAAGGGAATCTTGGACTTGCTAAATCCTGGGCGGCACATTTTCTCTGTTTCTTCCTGTAATTACTTCGGCAGTCGGCATTTTCTCAGTTCTTCAAAGTTGCTTATTTTCATAACCGCAGAAGAGGGAAGCGAGAGTTCTTGGGAACTGAATGGGCACGGATCACAATGCGAGAGGATTCAGTTTAGATTTTGTTTTAAAAAAACAAACAAAGTTTTGCAAAACCCAACAGGATAAACATTTATAAATAAGGGAAGCAGGGTGTTCGATTAAACTAAAGCTAGCTGCCCATATGATCACACGTTACAGCTTTGCTCCTACACAGGGCTGGATTTAGAATCAACAGGGCCCAGGGTGAAGATAAAATTTGGGGCCCCTAGAGGTGGATGTTTTGGGAGGAGTGGGGCCCCCCACATCCTGCCCTTGTGAAAACAGGGGCCACTGCAGTGTCTCGGGGAGTAGAGAAAACAGCAGGGCCCAGGGCAGCTGCCCCAGGTTGCCCCAGCTTCAGTTGCACTTCGGTTTAGTGCTCTGTTTTTGTGTACGATACAGAAGTAATTATGGAGCAGGAAGAGAAGTACGTATTCCTGATGTAAAAAGCAAAGAGAATACGTACTCCACAATTACTCCATGAGGAGTACATACTTCCTTTGTTTTTTACATCCCAGTAACTACTGGCACAACGCAACCTCTGGCCAGGGGGCGGGGGAGAGGGGGATTTGTCTGGTTGTCTTTGCCCAGACAGCCTGGGTGAAGTCAGAGCAACCGGAGTCCCCTACACCCTGCCAGATAATGGGGTGGAGGAGGATCCTGGTTGTGCTGTCTCTGCCAGGGTGTAAAGACAGTAAAACCAAACTCCTTTCCATGTCCCTGGCGGGGTCTTGCATCAGGAAACTACTGTTCGTTTGAATGCTACCAAAGTAATTTGATTTAAATGATGTTTGTGGGGATGTATCCTAAGCTGCCTAAGTGCAAAAGGTAACCTGGGGTCCTCAAATTAGGGGTTGGGACCCCAAATGGGGTCACCCTATTGGTAAGCAAAGTCCCAACCAGAAGACTAGATCTATATAATTAGATAGGCAAATTCTCAAAGCGTGGTGTCACAAGGATTTTTTGTGTGTTTCCGTGTGGCCAGAACCTGAAAAGCAGTCACTTACCAATGAAACAAACCAAAAAGGAAATAAAAAGCATTTAAGCAGGGATGGCTTAGAACGTTAACGTTTGGGGTACCAGCAGACAGCTCTCCATTCAAACACTGGGCCCAGATCATGGATTTGTGCTGTGGGTCTTCTCCCGCCCCCCCACCTCATCCTTCTGCGCATGCCCTCAACTTTGTTTCCTTACCCAGAGCTCAGTTTCTCAGTGCTTGGGGGTAGGAACTGGAAAGGGACCAAATCAAAGCTACCGGCAGATTGCATTTGGCCCCCAGGCCCAATTTCCCCACCCCTGGCATAGACTCTAGGCTATTCCCAGAAGCCAGGTATCCATGGTTATTCCATACCCTGGGTGCTGGAACACGGCTTACCGCAGCACCTTTATGCCCACGGAATTCATTATTTTTTATATAGCGTCAGCAACTTGCCTGGTGCTGAACCATCGCGATTCGAGACAGGTCCCTACCCTGATGGGCTTACAAATCTAGAGTGGACAATGGGATGGGTGGCAAGGAGAGAAGCACACACGGAGCGATGGGGATACATTTAGGTAGCTGAGCAGCTGCATGTGCTTATCCTAGTTAAGGGAGGATCCTGAAGGATGAGTAGAATATAGGGAGACGCATGAACAAGTAATTTAAGGGAGCGAAAAGCAAGGAAGTCTGATGGGAGAGGTCGTTTTTAGGAGGGATTTGAAGGCAGTGAGTAGAGCAGTGTGAATGTCTCCAGGCAAGGGGGTTTCCAGACACAGGGGTCAGGATGGGAGAAGGGGGCAGACATGGTTTAGGAATCTCCTCCTATCAGGAGGCACAAGAGTGGGGCTGCAAGAAACTGGAGGCTAAATATTTTCCACCACGCCCTTGGGAGATGGGAGAAGAGATGAAGATAGGTGCCCAGCATTCACCACCACCCCATGGCCAACTTCAGCACCGACCGGCAGCAAGAGAAGTCAGTTCGTAGGCTCAAACCACTTACTATGGAACAGTTCCATTCATTTATTAACAGGACTACTCCAGAGGAAATGATCTGAGGGCTACCGCCTCAAAGGAGATTACTTGCCTAAGTAGCCCACACAACATAAAAAGGTGCTGCTAGGAGCCGAGCTGCACATCTCAGCTGTTCACCAGAAGAATGGCAGCGTCAGCCCGTCCAGAGACAGCAAGGAGGCGCACGTCATCCCAGTCAGGCAACGAACAAGCTCAGCAAAGAAATGGAAGAATTAAGTGTGATGACTTTCTGAGAAGGTGAAAGGAATCGGAGCAGAAGTGCCATTTGAGGAAGGGTTTTTCAGGAAGAGAGACTGGTTGCCAGACACCCTGAAATTGGCAGCAACTCTTGGTAAGCAGGGTTATCCATATCCAACAATTCTATGGCTTCTTTGCCCTTAGTACTGAATCTCCAGCTCCAAACTCGGTTGCAATGAGGATTCCTTTCTGCAAGGTTATGGGCCTTTTGCCTGAATTATTGTTTTAACTGCTTTGAAAGAGTTTATGCCGACTCCTGTGTTTCAATATTTTTGGACTGCTCTGCTGAAGAGATACAAGCCTCTCGGCAAAACCCATGCTTGTTTGCTGTATTAAAATTCAACAACAAAAGTTCACTTAGGTAAACAACCGGTCACCAAGAAGCAACACAAGAGGAAGCCGTTTACAGAACTCGATATGAATGGCGGGCTGTTTTAATTATTTCTTTAATTCAATGAGAGGTTCTGGAGGGATTTAAATATCCTCTTTATGGGGCTGCTAATCTAAACCACATTAAGCAGACGTTAGTTAGGCACAAAAGTGAAACTTGCCCAGCATAGTTTGCCTGTCCAGGCAAAGTGAAAATGATTTTTCTTTTTAAAAGTAAGCCACAAAAAAGAGGATTTAGAAGATTCAGTCTAAATCTCAGCTGTAACAAGGAATTTTTTTTAAAGAAGGAAGTAAGTATGGGCAAGTTTCTCAGTTGATGTACAGCTGCATAGGTCCATAGGAGTCAATGGAGCCCTGTCAATCTGAATGTGGGAAGGATATGGCCTGCGGTTTTTTTATTCTCAGCACACTAAAATTATTTTACAGAATGATTTCCATCTAGCCAGCACCACATTGAAAAGCAGACGAGTCCTCAAACAAGCTGTTTCTTTATGTGCAGCTCTGATTTCAATTAAATCTAGACTTCCAATTCCCTCTCCGCCCCAGAGTCCTTGCCTTGCATGGTGAACCGTCCCAACCAAGAGGGCCTGTAATAGGAACCAGACGGCTGCACACTCTTTACAATTTCCTTGAGAAGGCTAAGCCTATGTCAATATGTTGAGCTTCATTCTTCTCCCCCTTGATCAAGTTCGAAACCACACAGGCCGCGGCAGTGTCTTCAAGAGATCTCGCAGGGCGGTACGGCCCCTGAACACACAGTTCTCATGGAAAATGATTAAGCTGGAGGTTGAAGAGAGAAAATCGATTGGCACAACCCACTCCAGGCAGCCAGACCATGTGATGCCGCAGCTTGTGGGCTCAGCAGCCACCAGATGTTCTCCCCGCTCCAGGGCAAGCAGCTGGCTGCTTCATGTCCTTGGAAAAATTCCGGGGACGCATCACATAGCGGCCTTACCCCATATGGGGCAAGGCTGCCCAAGGAGCGGTTGGCGCCTCTTCTGTCCTGCCAGGTGGCAAGCTCAGCAGTGGGGCTTTGAGTGGTGGGCATGGCTTCCCGCTGCACGCAGCCACATCACGATAGGGGATGGGACTTCGGTCAGGCCGGGGGAGGGAGGGAGGCAGGCAGGGCCGGGTCAGGCCAGGCACCCGCTTGGTGTGGCCGGCACCTCAGCCCACTGCAGCCGTGGCGGGAGCTCCAGCAGTGACCTGCCTGCCCGGCAACCCTGTAACCCATCTGCCCAGCTCCCTGTGCTGGCCCCACAGTGTGGTGACTGTGCTTGCATCCCACGGGGCCATGCGGGAATCAGGCCCTCATGGCTCATGTGGCTGCACCATCTCTTTCTTCTTTCGTCTCCAGCTACGTTCCTACCTGGAAACTTCGTTCCTCCTCTGCCACCGCCCTCACCTGCCCCCTGAACCATCTTCTTCACTTCTGTCTGGAACTCCCTCTCCCGAACACTTTCACTCTGCTGTCATCTTCCTATGAACCTTCCTCTTCCCTCAGGCCTTCCCCAGTGCCTCACTCCCTTGGGATGCTCATTAAGGCTCCCTCTACTGCCCCTCCATTCAGGGTCCCCCATCGCCCTTTTAACTAAGCCAAGCAGATGCACCTGAAACTTCTCAACTTCATGAATGTATGCCTCTCTCCCTTGTTCATCCTAGATTGTAAACCCCCTGTGTGAGGGACCTGTCCTAATGGAATGATTGTTCAGTGCCAGGCACACTGTTTGTGCTATATAACTTCCTACTACTATTCTGTCTCTCCTTCCTTACTTTTGCTCTCTCTCTCGCTAGACAGAATTACTACGCCTCCCGCATTGAATCCTGTTCTCGGGACCCTCGCCGCCTGTTCTCCACCTTTGACTCCCTCCTCAAGCCCCCCTCGTCTCCTCCTCCCTCTTCCCTTTCTGCGCAGGATCTTGCTTCCTTCT
>QEPC01006491.1:3184197-3198771 GCA_003113815.1 Sphenodon punctatus | reverse complement strand
GAACTAGAAAAGGTACAGAGAAGGGCAACAAAAATGATCAAGGGCATGGAAGGGCTCCCGTATGAGGAGAGGCTTGGTAGGTTGGGGCTCTTCAGTTTGGAGAAGAGATGACTGAGAGGAGATAGGATAGAGGTCTATAAAATCATGAGTGGGGTGGAACTAATAAGCAAGGAGCCGTTATTTACCCTCTCAGCTAGTACTAGAACTAGGGGACACTCCACTAAACTCATGGGTGGCAAGTTTAAAACAAATCAAAGAAAATATTTTTTCACTCTGCGTATAATTGGCTTGTGGAATCCACTGCCAGAGGCTGTGGTAAGGGCCAGTGCTATAGCTGAGTTTAAAAGAGGTTTGGACAAGTTTCTGGAAGATCGGTCCATTAGCAGCTATTAGCCAGACAGGAAACAGGACGGGAGCTGAGGGGAAACAACAGGGAATGGATCCCCCATTGTGACCTGTTGGGTGCTTCCCCCAAGCCACCGTGATTGGCCACTGTTGGAAGCAGGATGCTGGGCTTGATGGACCATTGGTCTGACCCAGTATGGCACTTCTTATGTTATCTTCTAGCTGAGATCAAGGCCCCATTGTGATGGATGCTCTGCATGCACATAGAGAAAGGCAGTCATTACTTTGCAGTTTGCAAACCAAACTGACAAGCAAAAGGAAATTACCCCCCTTTTTCCAGAAGAAAACCAAGGCCCTGCGAGATGAAGGTGAAATTCTAACATTCGTATTTGTATCCCACACTTCCCTTAAGGGTCCAGGCAGGTTACAAAAAACAATAAATTCACAAATTCTCAAATAAAGTAAATATCTCCTCCCCCCCAGGCTCCTTACGGTATTAAAATACAGCTAGGAAAACCAAGTAAAGCTCCCTCACCCACAACTCCCCCAAATCCTGTCCCTGCCTGCCAAACACCAGGCCAAACAAAAAGGTTTTTATTGCCTCTGGAAGATGCCTGACCAAGCTTGGGCTCAAATCAATCTCCAAGGGGAGGGAGTTCCATAATTGTGGGGCAGTCACTAACCTCTCTGCGTGCCTTTTTTGTGCAAACTTGGTGGGCAGATGGTACCTGCAAAAGGTGCTCTCGTCTCACCTCGGAAGCCATGATGGGACATGAGAGATGAGGCGGAATTTCAGGGCTTGAAAAGCCAAAACAAGCACCAGCTTCAGCGATATCAAGTGTCAAAACCCCCAAACCGATTTCAGCAAGGCCAGGATTTCACCATAAATATTTTGCTCGATCTCACACAGGGAGCCAACCCTAGATTTCCTGAATCCCAGCCCAGCATCTTACCCACAGGACAGAAGCAAGAGCGCTAGCTGGCCTTGTGATTTGTAGGCTCCCTAGATGAACTTATCCTTTGGAGGGGGTCAATGACCTCTACAGTAGCAGCTCCAAAATCGGGGGGTCCCAAGTCCAAGTGGGGTCAGGTCATGTGCTGTTGCTGCTGCATAGCAGCTTGAAGAGCCGTAGCCAGTGCTGTTGCCCCTACAGATTCAGGTGTGCCCAGAGCAGCTTGATGTCGCCGCACTTCTAGGTCCATGCGGAGAGGGGACGTGACAAGAGGGGGTGAGGGAAATCACCGCTGCTCGAAGCCCCACTGCTCTGCCTTCCTCTGTCGCAGTCTCTAGGTGGAAGGAAGTATGTACGCGAGTTGAGGAATGGGTGAAGCCTCTGCCTGCTTTCTGTCTTCACATCTCTAGATGGGAGAGGAAGGAGATGAAGGGGACACACATTCGCACACCACCCAGATCCCTTGCACACTGGCTTGTATGAGGTCTGGATCCTGTCGGAAAGAAGGTGCTGTACTAGCAATCCTATGTGCTGCAATGCTCTCGTGGACTGCCCAACACAGCAAGCCCCTTCCGACACTCCCCGACCAGATGCGAACGCAGCTAGAAAGGGCGAAGGAGACACGGTACCGGTGTAGCAACTGTGAGAACACTGAACAACTCCATCTGCACGATTCTTTGGGTTCCTTGGCTCTCCAATCTATGCTGGCATTGGGGGTCATGGGGAAATTGAAGTCCCCCAAAAGGGTCTCGCAGATTAAAAATAAAATAAAATTGGGGACAGGGCTCTAGTTCTCAAACTGGGGTGGGGGAGGTGCAGAACGTATTCTGGGGCAGAGGGGAAAAGGGTGTGAAAAGGACCACAGATAGCAAACACTTAGCTCCTCTCTGGACTGTTAGGTGGAATCTCCAAAACAACAGGTGACAAAGGGGAGAGTCAGTCCAAGAATAAGAGGTAGAGGGAGGTGACGTAAGGGGAGGGGGGTAAGATGGTGGAGAGGAAGAGACAGGCCAAGGCACATGGTGGTAGTGGGGAGCCACAGTTACCACTAACAAGCATAAGGGGAAGGTGGGGGGAAACCACTGCTCTCGAGGCAGGCCTGGTCTCTTCTGTTATTACTGGAAGCCTTCTTGGAGGGCTCAGAGATGGGTATAGCCATTCCTCCCCCCTTAATGGGGCTGGAGGTGCTGAAACTTTGAACAAACATCCTTTCTCCCACGCAAAATAGTTTTACAAACAATAGGTGGTTAAAAGTCCTTTCCCCTTTTAAGTGGATCAATTTTCAGTCACTTTCAGGGTCATAATTCAGCAATATTTCTCCAGGTGGCAGAGTTTCTTCCAGAAGAGAGAAAATCTGAAATTTCCAATGTAAGTAGCAAGCAAGTGTAGACTTTTTGTAGGAGGGAGGGGATGAAAAATCCTTATCATCAAGAATCACATGTTGAGTTCCCTTCCCCTTTGCCAGTCACCTCTTAACAGAGGAGAGGGAGGTCACGGCTGAACAGTACGAGTCTCTGCGGCTGATGCAACACTTTCTCCTCTGCTTTCCGGTTGGTGGAAATTCCGATTTAGCTGCAAGAGCTAAAAGCATCGCAGGCAGGAAGCTGTCTAAGACATTACAAGCTACGCTGGCAAAGCCAGCCTGGTGGAGGCTGGAAAGGGACAGGGAGGGGCAGCCTGAAAGCTCGGCCAAGAGCTGCTTGCAGAAGAAGGGAGCCGAGTTAGTCACCAAAGGGCAGATTAGATGGAAGTACTGTAATGTACTCTCTCTCCACGAGCCATTAAGTCTGCACACTTGCCTTAGTCCTTTGTTTGTATGGGGAGAAAATGGCGGAAGACTGGGGGGAAAGGACCCTTGCAGAGAATCAAGTTCATGGAGCAATGAAGGAGGAGAGGTCACTCGCTTTCTGCAGAAGACTCCATACCTAGTTAGATTTGACAAGAACACCACACGTGTTTATGATGAAGAGATGAGGCTCTTGGGTTCTTTTTCCTGCTCTGCTACCGATCTGATTGCTGTGGCGTACCCCTCAATGTGGAACTCGCTCTCTCCAGTTGTTCCTCCCTCCTCACCTTCAAAAAGCGCCTCAAAACATTTTGTTCTCCAGGTGCTTTTACAGGATCCACTGCTGCCTCCCCTTCACAACATTTCAAACTTTTCATTTTAAATTTTAAAATGTAGAAGTTATTTAAGTTTTAAAAAACTTGAAACTTCCCTTTTTATTTTATATTTCATTTTACATGATGGTGTTTTATTGTATTTAATGGTTGTGAGGTTCTTTGAGCACCATCCAGTGGAGGAGCACTATACAAATAAATGTATTATTTATTAGGATGCATGCTCTTGGGCTAGTCCCTTAATCACTCTGGGTCTCTATTTCCCTGTGCTCAGAAAAAATTATCACTAGCCTTTACAAAGCATTTTGTGGAGCGGACTGGAAGTCTATTATGTAACAGTGAGTAATATTATCCAACAAAGGATAATGTGTTTTCTGGAATACAGTTCCCTGGTTTAAGTCTCACTTTAGCCAGAATCTAAGTGGGTGACCTTGGGCCAGTCACAATTTTCTCTCAGCCTAGCCTACCTCACAGGGTTGTTGTGAGGATTAAAAAGTTGTGTTTATTAGTTCTATGTAAAGCACTCTGAGTACCATGGCAGGGTGGGGCGCTACATTACATATTTCTCTCTCTCTCTATATATGTATATATATATATAGAGAGAGAGAGAGAGAGAGAGATACACACACACACACACACATACATACATATATATATATATATATATACCTGGGAAAAAGAACATCTCTTACCTCCATAGCTGTAAAAGGCATCTCGCTCCTTAGTTAGGACTACAGTCCCGACAACGTCCACCTGTCTTATTGGATGCCCATTGTAAAAGAATATACCTATAGAAAAAACAACAACAAATGTTTTCAATTTTGTAGATTTGCCTGGATCAATCAGATTTGTGTCCGTAGAACAGGAGTTTGCTTGCTCTTATGATCACTTGAAAGCATACCCCACAAATAGAGAAGGAACAAAAAAGTATTTTCAAACTCCACCCAGAACCCAAATTCCAGCTACGCATGATGCCAACCGCTTACAAAGAGAACACAGTTGATTGCACAGACATTCATCATTCAAGTCAGAAAGTCCAGTCATAGATATATACAGCCCATGCGTTTTTAGGGGACCTATTGCTATGACTAGAATTAATTTTGAGTTACTTAGGATGAAATTTAGCCCCGGGGGGTGGGTTGGTGGGGAGAGGCACTTTTCTAATTTTGGCATTTGGCCGCCATCTTTAAAATTGGCAGCCATGACTAACAAGCTGAATAAATGTCAATATCTTGGTACCCACTAGGCTAATTTTGATTTTCGAAACTACTTTAAATAGGTATTGCAGTAACCTACAAACATCCTTTGACTTTTGATGAGTATTGGCCCATTGTTTGGCAGCTCTAAGCCTTTAAATGAAAAAACCATCAACACTGTAAGAGTACTCGTTTCAAGTGGAAAGTTTTACCATTTATTTCTTCAAAGTCACATTTAATATTGCTAATAACAAAAGGTACAAATGATTATTGAACACATTTAAGTAAAATAAAACACTTCCAATCAAATCTGAAGTTAAGTCTGTGACATGGCGTATACTGGATATTCTTAATTTAGGCATTCTATATCACTATCTTCTTCAGATGACTCTAGAACAGTAACTTTAATTGGCTCATCTGAATGTCCATTTTCAGAGGCAATTTCACGCCGCATGGCAGTCCACTTTAGTATGCATCACAGGTTCCGACACAGTCAGCACTGACGTTCACCCAAAATTTGTTGGATCAAGAGTTTGTGCATGTTGTGAATTTCTCCATTCATAGATTTTCAAGTGTGATCGGAGCAGTGCTGTTTGAAGGAATGGTCGGGAATAGACGCAGGTTGAAAATAAGTCTAGCCAGCCCACACTTCTCCCTGTTCTTCTGTATTGAGCCATCTACACTGTAGGGGTGGGGAACCTTTTCCCCTCCCAAGACTGGAGACATTTTGAAAATTAGTGCAAACTCAAAGGACCACGTAGAAGTTGGGGTCTGGGATACTTGGGGATTGTGCTCAGGAACGTATGTATTTATTTAACAAAGCTTATAACCCGCTCTCCCCGCCTCAGAGCGACTCACAACATTATAAAAGTGTAAAACAATTCTGACATTTTAAAATATCAATCATAAAATAAAAACACAAAAATACACACCTCCCCATCCTCCCCTCCCTCCCCTTCTCCACCCTCCCCCTCACCAAATGCCTGACAGAACAGCCAGGTTTTGCAGTTCTTACGGAAGGCTGGGAGGCGCCCCTACCTGGAGGGAGTTCCACAGATGCGGCGCAGCAATTGAGAACGCCCTGTTCTGCGTGGCTCCACAGGAAACCCGGGGGACCTCCAGCAGCGCGCCCCCAGCCGACCGTAGGGGCCGAACCGGGACCCGGGGAGTGAGGCAGTCTCGCAGGTAAGCAGGACCCAGACCGTGTAGAGCTTTATAGGTCAAAACCAACACTTTGAATTGAGTCCTGAAGACTATTGGCAGCCAGTGCAGAGACCTGAGCACTGGTGTAATGTGCTCCCGGCGGCCCAACCCCACCAGGAGCCGGGCTGCCACATTCTGCACCAGCTGCAGCTTCCGAGCTGTCACCATAGGTAGCCCCACGTAGAGCGCGTTGCAGTAGTCTAATCGAGAGGTAATAAAAGCATGGATGATGATGCCCAGGTCCGGAACCAAAACCAGCGGCCAAAGCCGCCACACCAGATGTAAATGGCAGAAGGCGCTCCTCGCCACAACCTCCACCTGGAGATCCAGGCGGAGCTGCGCATCGAGGAGCACCCCCAGGTTCCTCACCTGGGACGTCAGCGAAGGGCAAACTCCATCGATCAATGGAGCTGTCAGCTTCAACGACCTACCCACAAGCATCACCTCCATCTTGTCAGGATTCAGTCGCAGTCGGTTAGCCCTCATCCAGTCCCCCAAACTGCCAAACACCGGGGAAGCACCGAGACAGCAGGGCCTGGGTCAGTTGAAAATGAGATACACAGTTGGGTGTCATCCGCATACTGACGACACCTCACCCAGAACTCTCTGATCACTTCGCCGAGCGGCTGCATGTACACGTTGAACAGGGGGGACAAAACCGAACCCTGTGGGATGCCACGCAGGAGAACACGGTAAGATGAAAAATAATCACCGAGTACCACCCGCTGAGTTCTTCCGGTCAGGACTGAACGGAACCATTCAAGAACAATCCCACCCACCCCTGCATTGTCCCGCTGGGTGTGCGTCACCAACATCTCGTGGTCAACGGTATCAAATGCTGCCAAAAGATCTAAAAGGGCCAATAGGGTCGATCGGCCCTGGTCCTTTTCTCGGCGAAGATCATCTACCAAGGCCACAAGTGCTGTCTCAGTGCCGTGCCCCGGACAGAAGCCAGACTGCGAAGGATCAAGATAACCAACGCGATCGAGATGTCCCTGGAACTGCTGAGCCACTACCCATTCAATAACCTTCCCTAAAAAGGAAAGGTTAGAGACAGGTCGATAGCTGGCAGGGGAGTCAGCGTCAAGCAATGGTTTCTTGAAGAGGGTCCGGGACATGGATCTGTCCGCTATCTTTGCGTGCGTGCCCTCATCACTACTTCCTTATCCTGAGCTTAGATTTTCAGTGCTTGGGGGGTAGGAACTGGATCATGGGGCCAGATCCAAGGACTGGAAAAGGGCTAAATAAAAACCAGTCATGGGCTGCATTTAGGCCCCAGGTCTAAGGTTCTTCATCTCTGTCTACAGAATATAGCACAGAGCCTTCAAACAGAAAATGGTGCAATTATATTTGTACCACCAAGAGGGCTAGAGACAATTGTAAAAAAATAAAAATAGACAAAAGCCAATATTTTCCAAACACAAGTTGGAAACTGATGGTTCTTCAATCACTGAAAGTTGGCCCAATCCAACCTGGAAGTATCCCTGCCAGACTAATTTTCTGTGCATCCTTGAAGCAGAAACCAGTATTAAAATCCACCCAAACAAACAGTGAGATGCTCCAAAGAATTACTGACACTTTCTGTCAAACATTCACTTGAACAAAAAACATGAATGGAATATTCCCCATATGCTACCACAGCATGCATTAGCACCGAGTTTACCAGGATACAGTGCTGCATATGATCAAGTCGACAATGATAAAGATGGAAGTGTTCTGTTGTGTTTTTTATTTTATTTTAAAAATATCATTGGACTGATAGTCTTAAGAACATAAGAAGTGCCGTACTGGGTCAGACCAATGGTCCATCAAGCCCAGCATCCTGTCTCCGACAGTGGCCAATCACGGTGGCTTGGGAGAAGCACCCAACAGGTCACAATGGGGAATTCATTCTCTGTTGTTTTCCCCCAGCTCCCGTCATGTTCCCCGATCCTGTCTGGCTAATAGCTGCTAATGGACCGATCTTCCAGAAACTTGTCCAAACCTCTTTTAAACTATAGTACTGGCCCTTACCACAGCCTCTGGCAGTAGATTCCACAACCCAATTATACACTGAGTGAAACATTTTTTTCTTTTATTTGTTTTAAACTTGCCGCCCATGAGTTTCATGGCGTGTCCCCTGGTTCTAGTACTAGCTGAGAGGGTAAATAACCGCTCCTTGTTTATTATTTCCACCCCACTCATGATTATAGAACTCTATCGTATCTCCTCTCAGTCGTCTCTTCTCTAAACTCTTCTCAATGTAGATCATAATCTTCCATTCCAAAGGGTTAAAGCTTCAACGAAATGCAGCTGTCTCTAGGGTGGACTATCCACACTAACCCACGGCAGGCTGGAAAAAGTTGAGAATGGAAAGGAAAGCCTTGACATGATGCTTTGGGGCAAATTTGCACTTGGGGGAGGGAGTGGGAATAAATGCGAAATCTTTAGTGTCTACCCAATAAAGCAAGACCAGTTAAAATATGAAAATAACTTGCTTGGTGTTGCCAAAGACATATTTATTAAATTTTATTATATATTTTTTGCTGCCCCCCCCCACTCCACCCTCCTGCCTTTGCAGCTCAGGGCTGCTCACATTTTAAAATGCAACAACATAAAAACATTAAAACAAACAGTCAAGCTAAAAACAAAAGTATCCCCCCATACCCGACTCAAACCCCACCCTCACTCGTTTCCCTCACCAAAGGCCCGGCAAGACAGCCAGGCCTTAGTCTTCGGAAAGAGGGGAAGTCCTGGGCCAGGCAGACCTCCACCGGGAGGGAGTTCCACAGCCAGGGTGTGGCCACCGAGAACGCCCTCCTCATCGTCATCACCCAGGAAACCTCAAGAAAGACGCCCCTGGCTGACCGCAGGGGCTGATCCAAAACCCGGGAGTGAGGCGATCCTGCAGGTAGGTGGGATCCTGGCCGTTTAGGTCTTTAAAAGGCCAATACCAACACCTTGAGTTGGACCTGGAAAACTATTGGCAACCAGTGCAGAGAACGGAGCACCGGTGTAAGGTGCTTGCGACGACTCATCCCCCTAAGGAGCCAAGCACGGCATTCTGCACCAGCTGCAGTTTCCAAACCGTCACCAGGTGTACTCCCATGTAGAGCACATTACAGCAATCTAATCTTGAGGTGAGAAAAGCATGGATGATAGTGGCCAGGTGCACATCTGAGACATAAGGCCTAAGCCGTCGCACCAGATGTAACTGGCCCAGTCCTCCACAGCTGACAAACACCAGGTGAGCACAGAGACTGCCGGGCCTGAGTCAGCTGAAAGAGAGAGGTATAGTTGGGGGTCGTCAGCATATTGATGACACCATACGCCACAACCTCTCCCAAAGGCTGCGTGTACACGATGAACAGGGTGTACCATATAAGGTAAAGCCACACAAGACAGGGTGCACCCTATCCCCATCCCACCCTGGGGAGGGCAAATGCAGCCACCATACTTTGGGCTGTCAGGGAGAGTAGTCCAAACGATATTCCTCCTCTCCTTCTCCTCTTCCTCTCCCGCCCCCCCGGGCAGGGCAACCGGGCTGCTGTCACAAGTCCCGCCGTGTCCCAGGGAGGGCCGAGGCATCCAAACAAGCGGGTGCTCCTTCCCCACGCACCATCCCCCAGTCCATCCACTATCCTGCCTCATGCCATGAGGTGGACGCACGGGAATAGCAACCTGCACCCCACCACTCTGTCACCATCAGGTGGGGCTGCATGGGCTTGGCCACACAGGAGGCGGCCCGTTATCCCACTTTGGGTAGCACAGCCGCACACTGGGCAACAGTAATTGGCCTTCTCTGGCAGATGCATCGCATAGCAGCCGGCTGCCTGCCTTGGCGTGGAGCTGGGCAAACATCTGGTGGCCACTTGCCACACAGTCCACTGCATCGCGGGGTAGTCACCCAATGTGGGATAATGTCCCGTGTGGCCTTAGGAACAAAAAACAGGATGTACAAATATAAGATGTTGGACAACTAGCTAGGCAGTTAAGAACATACGAAGTGTCATACTGGGTAAGACTAAGGGTCCTTATAGTCCAGAATCCGGTCTCCCAACAGTGGCCGTTCTTGGTCCCTTTGGAGAAGTGCCCAACAAGCCGTAATAGGGTGATCCATTCTCTGCTGTTCACTCCCAGCTTCTGACAGTCGGACAGTCAAATGCTGTATCCCACAGCCTACTTGGCCAATTGCCATTAAAAAGACCTATCTTCCAAGAACGTACCCAATTCTTTTTGTAAACCCAGCTTATACTACTTGCCTTCACCACATCTGGCAGCAAAGTTGCAAAGCAGAGCAGGATCTGGGAATTATGGTGGACCATAACCTGAAAATGAGTCAGCAACGTGAAGCTGTTGCAAAAAAAAAAAAAAAAAAGCCATTGCCATTTTAGGCTGCATTAAACACCAGGTGAGCACAGAGACTCACCCAAGCTGCAGGAGGTAAACAACAGCGCACTTTACTTGGCACTGGCGAGACCCCACCTGGAATATGGTCTTCGGTTTTGGGCACTGCACTTCAAGAAGGATGCTGACAAATTAGAGAAGATTCAGCAGAAAGCAACCAAGATGCGAAAGGGTCTGGAATGCAAGCCGTATGAGAAAAGCCTACAGAAAGACAATGAAGGGAGGACATGAAAGCTCTTCTCAAATATTTAAAACAGGGACAGGGGACCTTTTCCCTCTTAGGGGCCACTTTAAAAAGTAGTACAACCTCCAAGGTGGGGTCAGGAGTACACTCAGGAGGAGGAGGAGGGGCCAAATCATAGATCTGTGCCATCTCATGTGCATGCCCTCATTTCTGCTCCCTTACCCTGGCCTCAGTCTTTCCATGCTTGGGGGTAGGGACTGGATCCAGGGGCCAGATCCAGAGGAAAGAGGCCACCTAAAAACTAGCTCAGGGCTGCATTTGGGTCCTACGTCTGGGGACCCCCACCCTGATCAGAAAAAATGACAACAAAAATTTGTTCTCTGCTCTCACAGAAAATAGAACAAGAGGATAAGGTCATGTGGCGGTTTGGGTAGAGGACATCTAGTCCTGGAGTGGAGGGGCTAGACTAGATGACCCTTAAGATCCCCATCCCACTCTACTTCTGTAAATGAAGCAGGGCTTCCATTACCGCCAGTAGTCTTAAATTGGTCTGAAATTAGCTTCTCAATATTGTGAAGATATCAAGGCAACTTTCAGAAGCATGACGCAAGTGAAACTGGAGAGACCCCAGTTGGAATATCGTGTTTGGGCGCTGCACCGGTCAGGATAAAAACTCTCAACTTGCTTTGGAGATGCCCCCATCACTGCCTGGGTGTTCTCCATTGTTTTTTTGCAGGGCTAAAATGGGGAATATATAACTGGACTATCCACTTCCCTTCTGTCTCCTCCCTATAATTATTGAAACGCTCTTATAAGAAATTGTCCGGCTCCCCAAAGTTCTTTCCCTGAACAGGGTGATTTACAGACATGTAGTAATCTTCTAGCACCCACCCTTCTGTGAGATGGGTAATTAAGTTTATAATTGTTAGGTTTCAGCTGGATCTTAAGCTTCCTAGACTGTGTCCACCACGTACAATTTGTACAGCACAGGTGGGGTGCTCAGTACATAATTACACTCTAACTGGGACACGGGATGGGATGATAAAGCCAAGAACAGAACTCAGGTAGCCCAAGCTCCAGCTAGGGGAAACAGGAAATAGTCACTCCCGGGAATTTAAGCAACAGACGCATGCATTTCTCCGACGGGTGGAAAATTGCACATTCAATCTGGTCATTAAAGCTCACTGGACTAGATGGTCTGGAAAACATGATAGGCAATCCTTCATACTTTGTTCACCTTCAAGGCTATAAGAATATATGAAAATAAGAAATGCCAGACTGTCAGACCAATGGTCCATCCAGCATCCAGTCTCCGACAGTGGCCATTCCCAGTCGCTTTGGAGACGTATCCAACCAGTCATAATGGAGTGATCCATTGCCCGCCATTCATGCCCAGCTACCGACAGTCAGAGGTTGCATCACCAAACCTTCTTGGCCAATGGCCATTAATGGACCTATCTTCCAAGAACTTATCCAATTCTTTTCTTTAAAAAAAAAGCTAGCTATAGATTCTTAATGGCCTTGCTCCTTCCTTTTTGTACTAATTTCATGCTATGCTCCCAACCTGGAACTTTGCTCCTTCCCTGCCATGACCCTCATCACCCCCAAAGCCTCCTGCTCATTAAACTGTCTTTGCTCCTTCTCCCAGGCTACTCCATTTGCTTGGAACGCCTTCCCTGAACTCATTCACTGTTTCCTCCCTATCGGTAAATCCTTCAAAATGTCTCTCCCCATCAGGCTTTCCCTAACTCCACACCTGCACAGACCAATCCTTCCACCATCCTATCATTCAGGGTCTCCTCCTCCCCTGTAATTAAGCCAAGTGTGCGCACCGGCAAATTCTTAGCTTTGTGAATGTATCCCAGTCTCTCCCTACATTCTCCTCTTCCTTGTCTTTTCCAAACTGTAAATCCCTAGGGTTTAATAATTAATCATTGTTCAGTGCCAGGTACATTGCTGCTAATACATAACCAATAGGGATGGGAAATCAGATGGAAAATCGGGATCAGAATTGGTTTGTATTCCCCTCCCCCCGCCCCACATTAACTTCAAAGGGAATTTTTTTTCCCCATTGAAGTCAGAAACTGAACCTCTTCATTTCAACTGGCAGCAAAAGACATATTGGTTCTTGTGCCGGAATTGGATTAATCTAAAGCAATAAAAATCAGGTGAATTGGATTAATCGGATTCCAATTTCCCCATCCCTAACAAACAGTTCACTGGTTCAAACACAGCTCACACCAGCTGTGCACACCCATCTTATTTCCACCCACCAGACATTCAAGCAGCTTGAGCGAATGGTTTCAATCTAGCTCTAAGTAGCAGACAGGCAGTCACATAACGCACCTACATTAGCACCTTTGCAGGCAGTTTCGGCAGAGCTATAATGGGGTGGATGAAGAGAATTACCCCTCGGAAGAGCTGAAAGGCTAAGCCTTCTGTAGAAATCTGGAACCCTATGTCTTTCAACTGAGTAGCTACCAAGTGTGGGAACTTTAGTAACTGCTGCTAGAGAGCTTGCTTTCATGGGACTCCTCACTTCCCCTTCTCGCCAATCAGCCGCTGTCACACCTCTGGCAGTGCTGCAACTCCGGGACTCATTTCCATGCCATAATGGCACACAGCTGCTGAGTTTGACACCTACTCTCATTTGGAGACCAGCGGGGCAGCACAATTGCTGCTATTATCAAGGTGGTATTTGGCCTGTCTGTCACCATTTACGGCAGGAGAGCTGGGCTGACATGCTTCCCTGGTGCCGCTCTAAGCCATTAGTCATCGTTACACAGGCTCCCAGCAGTTATAAACGGAAAGAGATTTACTGGGCCGCTCGGGCCCATCCCCCTCTAGCAGCCAGTGCAAAATTGTTCTTACACTATATTCTCCAGCAGTTTTGTACAGTCCAGATATAAACAAGCTTCTGCCTCTTCCCGTGGGAGGCAGTTCTACAGACCTCTCTACGAGGATGTTTTCTCGGAGATTCAGTGTCCGTTTACTTTTTAATTTTCTCCTGTTACTAACCACCATTTCACTTCCCTAAATCATTCCTAATTACTTCTCGTTAATGACTGATTTGTAGCCGACTGTTTGCTTAGCATCTGGGTCTGTAGCACACTCATCAACAAAGGGGAATTTTGGCAGCAAGTTTTATCTGATGCACTTCCCTATTCCAAACATTTGTGTGTCTCTGCATCTGTTTCAGTGACATTTGTGTGGGAGAGTGGCATACACTTAGGAAGTGTTGGGGCTGACAACACACATACAGGCTGCACCAGTAGATTCAGAGTTGAATCAGAATTATATACTCCATAACTTTGCAACATATGGAACTATACAATCTGCTTTAAAAGGGGAGAGTGTGTGTGGATCTTCAAGATTTTTTGGTTTTGTGTAAATATCCATAGGAGGTGGGAAAAGCGTAGGCCCCCCAATTTTAAAAGGCTGGAACTGCGGACATGACAACTGCAACTTCCTTAGCAGCATCTTATAAGTAATGCATAAATTGATACATTTAATGCAGTGGGAAAGGAACTGCATGTTTGTACCAGATGTGCAAATATGTGGGGACCAAAATGCTCATTTACTCCACATTAGTAAATAGACTGAGCCATCCAGGATACTCGCAGTATAGGTCTGAATAATGCATCACTAGGTCAGGGGAAGCATAACAAAGCTTGTCCTTGGCTTCTGAGAAAAAGCAGTGACTGTCAAGGTAAATGAGATAACGGGCAGCCTTTTCTCAAGGGTCATGCAAGCATAGGCGCTTCCATTATTCAAAGGACTGAGTGTATGCGCCGAATTATTATTATTATTATCAACATTTATATAGCGCCAGTCGTGTGGCCTGGTGCTGTACAGAACATAGAACTAGACGCGGTCCCTGCCGGTGGCTTACAATCTAAAAGACAAAGGGGAGGGAGACAGGGAGAGGGGACAGTGGGAGAGAGAGGGGAGAAGACAAACAAACATTCAAGCGGATGCGAAGTCTCAGGTGCGTGTGCTTGGCTTGGTTACAAAGAGGTTGGTAGCAGCAGTCAGCAGAGGAGGGAAGACAGTAAGAGTAAGGGGAAAGACTAGCAGGCATTGGGAAAGGCAGCAAGGAAAAGGTGGGTCTTGAGGAGGGATTTGAAGGAGCGGAGGGAGGAGGCAAGGCGGATGTGGGCAGGGAGGGAGTTCCAGGCATGGGGGGCAG
>QEPC01006491.1:3118482-3183369 GCA_003113815.1 Sphenodon punctatus | reverse complement strand
GCCGCTGGTGCTGGGGGGTGGGCTCTGAGTCTTTTTTTAAACAAAAATCCAGGCTGGGCAGGGTGGGTGGGGGGTGTCCCCCCTTCCACCCGCGCAGCCTGGGAGGGGGAGGGGGGAGGAATTAATTGTATACTATTTATTTCATTGATTTCAATGGGGACACAGTGCCCCATTGAACTCAATGAAATAAAACCGGTACCGGTATACCGGATTTAAACCGGGAATCCGGTTCTTTGAGAACCGGTAACCGGTAAATCCGGTAGCCGGTAATGGGCCCGGGGTCCCACCTCTAGAAATTAGGTCCGAGAGGTAAGGGGGAGCTTGATCGTGGAGCGATTTGAACGTGAAAGCCACGAGTTTAAACAGGATACGTTCAGGAAGGGGGAACCAGCGAAGGGAGAGGAGGAGAGGCTGCACATGGTCGAAGCGACGGGCAGAGTGAATGACCTTGGCAACGGAGTTTTGGATTACGATAAGGGGGGACAGGTGAGAGCGAGGGAGGCCAGTGAGGAGGAGGTTGCAGTAGTCGAGCCGAATCCCTCCTCTTGATCAATTTTATTGCAGTGGAGTGATCAGACGTCCATCACACTGCCCCCAGTGGCCAGGAGGACTATTGAAATATCCTGCTTGGTTTCCAGACAGTGTAATAACTGGGCTCTGGACATCCTGTTCCAGGGGTGCAAGACACAGCGGGAATTACGTGTCAGAGCTGGGCACTTGTTTACTGCCGCCCGGGGTGTGTGTGTCTCCTACTGAGATTCTTTTAGGGTTTTTTCCCCCCAACCGCCACACAAAGTTCAGTCTTGAATGGTTCCATTCTTTCCTGGCTGGGAGTACTCAATGTGTGGTGCTGGGTGACTGTTCATCATCTCCCTGGGACCTCATGTGTGTGGAGTCCCGCAAGGTTCTCTTCTGTCCTCGCTCCTGTTCAACGTCTACATGCAGACTTTAGGCGAGGTTGTCAGAGGGTTCGGTGTGCGGTGTCATCAATATGCTGACGACACCCAACTGTACCTCTCTTTTTCAGCTGACCCAGGCCCGGAAGCCTCGATGCTTACCCAGTGTTTGGCAGCTGTGGGGGACTGGATGCGGGCAAGCTGCCTGAAGCGAAAACCCAATAAGACGGTGATGATGGTGGGAGGTGCTGAGGGAGCGGTGGCACGTCTGCCCTCTGTTGGTCCCTCAGGTTCGTAGTCTGGGGTTGCTCCTGGACCCGGAGTACCGCTTGGATGCCCAGGTGGTGGCTGTGGTGAAGGGTGCATTCCGCCAATTACACCTGGTGTGGCGGCTTCGGTTGTGCTTCTCAGACTCTGATCTACCCACCATTATCCATGCCTTTATACCTCAAGACTGGACTACTGCAATACGGTCTACGCGGGGCTACCCTTGGTGACAGTCTGGAGACTGTAGCTGGTGCAGAACGCGGCGACCGGTCTCCTTACAGGGATGGGCCGAGGTGAGCACATTACACCAGGGCTCTGCACTGGCTGCCGATAGTTTTCCAGGCCCGATTCAAGGTGTTGGTTTTGACCTATAAAGCCCTAAATGGCCTGCGCCCCATGTATCTGCAAGATTGTCTCAAGCTCTTGGATCGGACACTACAGTCGGCTGGGAGTGCCCTCCTCAAAGTTCCCTGGGTATCGACAATCAGGGGGGCGTTCTCAGTGACTGCACCTTGGCTGTGGAACTCCCTCTTGACGGGGGTGCGCCTGGCCCCAGGCTTCTCCTCTTTCCAACAACAAAGTAAGAACTGGCTGTTCCGCCAGGCCTTTGGTGAGGGAGATGGGGCCTCCTCCCCCCCCCCCCGGGTTTGTTATGGGGGGACGTTTTAGCTCTGCCTTTGGGTTCACTGTTCTATATTTGTATTTATATTAAATAGGTTTTATTATATTTTTATACGTTTTAGAATGTGGTAAGCCACTCTGAGCTTCTGTGGCAGGAGGGGGTGGCAAATAAATAAAATGCAAATAAATAAACAAAGAAACAAACAAACTTCCCTTGCCTTTCAAAAAATATTTGGTCAATTGACTCATCAAATATTGCCGAATAGGATTTAAGCAATTTTAAAGCATTAATTTATTAGAAATTAATTAACAGAGACTCCTTAATATTCAATAGAATACTTAAGTTAATTACAAAAGAACAAGTTAGCCAACTGGGATAGTGAAACAAAATTAAATTTTAAACTTTTACTGAACTATTATAACTTTTTACAATGTCGGATTAGTATAAAATGTATATGATATTGAAGACTGAACAGCTCCACTTCTTGGCTTTTTTTCTCGTTGTGCTTGCTCTGGTGTGCTTGGATTACTGGTGAGGGAGGAGGAAGCTGCGGTCTTAGTAGTTTGGAGGGGCTGTGTTTGGGGTAAAGGTTTTTGGTTTAGGGCATGTTTGGTGCTGGGGTATGAGGTAGGTTTGGGGTGAGGGGAGGTGGTTGGGTTTTTTCGCTTGCAGGTCCATGAGCAGTCTCTGTGTGGTAGAAAGCAAGTGTATGTATGTAGATTTAAAATTATACAAATTTGTTCTGCTTGCAGTGAACTTGCAGAATTTGGATTCCTTAATTGCAGAACTTAGATTTTTGTGTGCTTTATGCTGAGGGAGCTTTATGTAAACAATAGTCTCTGAGCAAAACACAACACAAGAAAGAACACCTCCACAAGGTCATTCTTGCCTCCATGGAATTATCTGACAATAGTTGACCGCGGTCAAATGACAGTATCTGACCGGTCAATTGCCTGCCTTCCCAACCCCTTAAAGGTACTATTTTAAAACATGCACAATTTATATAAACAATGTTAATTTTTCTATATTTATGTAAGTTGAGGCTACGGGGTAGAGCATCGCATTTGGGGTTTTTCAAAATCTCATCACACTGTATTTAAAAGTAGCTGGTTGTCCTTAGTAACCCTAGGGTTCTCTTCTTCCCTTGTGCAAAAAAAATGATGGATTTCTGGAAGGTCCAGCCCAGTTTGAAATGTGTAATTCCCCCACTCGGTGTCAAACAAACTGGTGAGTCTTTAGGTTCTCACTCTTTATAATACCAGCCCAAAGTTCAGCTCCTGGCTGCTTTGGAAAAAGGCACAGATGTGGCCGATGTGGGCTGGAAGCCAGCAGGAAACAGACAGCAACGGAGACGGCTTTCAACAATGGCTAGGAAATAAAGGTGTGGTGTGAGGTTCTGCATAGAAATCTGGACATTTAGTGCAAGGCCATGGATTTAAGAACAGTGGGGGTCCGAGAGGATACGCCTTCCCATGTTCGGGGTGCAGGCATGAGGAAGGCCATATTCATTTGAGGGAAGACAGCACTGCACCTTACTCTGCTCCCCAGTAACATTTCAATTTCCCAGTCCCTGAACAAGCGGGAGGAGCTGCTGCCCTTTTGGAGGGTGAAGAGGAGGAGCCACTCCGATTCACTTTGGAAGATCCATCCTGCTTTCACTGTGCAAGGCCGTTTCCCACACACAGGGCCCAGGATTCAAGTAGGCAGAGCCTTTCCCTACCTCTTGCTACTTATCAATGTGTCCAGATGTGATTTAAAAAAATATTTAACAAAGACAATATTAAACTTCTCTCTCATTTAGAGGCAACAGAGAAAGAGACTGTTTATCAGGGACAGCGAATCTTCAGCCCGTGTGCCAAATAAGGCCCCATTCCTCTTTAAATCTGGCCTGCCCTGGCTCCTCTGTGACGGCTCTTAACATGGCCCACTGCCAAGGGACATTTTGGGCCTGGGTGTTTTCCAAAGGCAAGTTGAGATTTTTCTTTTTGGCCAAGCGTTTGGCAGGCGGGGATAGGGACTGGGATTTTAGTTTGGGGTTTTTATTTTTAAAAGATTTGTACACATTTTTATATGGTTTTTATTTTATAAGCTACCCTGAGTTATAGGGAAGGGCAAGCTAGAAATCCGAAAACACACGATGATAAAGCAGTTTATTAATATAGCACCAGCAACATGTCTGGTGATGAGCAGTCATGATTAGAGACAGGCCCCTGCCCATAGGGGATCACAATCCAAGATGGACAAGGGGGTGGGGGGAGAGGGAGCAACAGGGAGCCATTTTAAAAATGGAGCGCTTGCAAGTGCAGGTGCTTAGCTTAGTTCCATTGGAGGAAGGGGATCCTGAAGGATGAGACATTATAAAGAGAAGCATAAATGAGCAATCAATATCTAACACATCCCTGCCATGGCACTCGAAGCACTTTATATGGTACAATTTAACACAACTTTAAATCCTCACAACCACCCTGTGAGGTAGGTTAGGCTGAGAGACTATTGTGACTGGCCCAAGGTCACCCAGTGAATTTCTGGCTACGGTAAGACTAGAATTGGGGCCTCCCCTACCTCCTAGTCCAGGTACTATGGACTTAGCCATTACATCATAAATGAGAAATCACGGGGGTTGGGGGGATGGAGCTAGGGAAAGCATAGGAAATGATTGGGGCTGGAACCTGTATGGCAAGCAGAGAACAGCTGCTTCCTGTCTCACTGACTGCTCCATCCTACTGCTTCTAGCTGCCTCATTTCAGCATCCCACTCCCACTGCCAGGATTGGGACCTCACATCCATCAGCTGCGGTTACCTTGACAGTCCTGGAATTATCTTTTAAGATAGCCCCCAATTTTTGGTAATATATACTTTATTGATTTTCCATACTGGGAGATAAAGGGAACATTAAATAGAATTAAAAACATATGGATTGTAAAAATATAAATGCATTATAACTATTATGTAGTCGAAGAAAAAAATTAAAGGAAATAAGCTCAGAGAAAAAAGATAGTCGGGGGAACGCCATAATTTTCATATCGCCGAAAACCACGAGATGTTTTACATCGTCCCCCACATCAAAACTCTGGCTCCCAGGTGGTCTGGTGGGTTTAAGCAACAGCAATAGCAGCACAGGGAACTGCTCTGCCTGCTCCCACAAGGCTCCAGCGTGGCCGAAGTGACAACTTAACTTCTCTTGTTTCTGAGGGGGACAAATGTACATGTCTCTAGGTAGTCACTTTGGGTGAGAGCGGTCAGACCAAGTGCCCAAGAACCTTGTGCAGCTCCCAAGTGCCCTTTACCTGCCTTTGCTTTATACCAGTCTTTCGTAGTGCTACAGTACTGATCCAACCGGTGGCATGGCCGTGTGCTGCATAGCCCTCTCTATGGAGAGCGAGGTCTGGCATAGCCATATATCTCTAACTCAAGCATGTGTACATACCTGAAACCTGCTTAGACTCCTTCATTCCATGTATATCTTTGATGTAGAGTCTTGCAAAGGCTGAAAAGACAGGATCCAAGCCCCATAACAGTGAAGGCATCTCCTCCGAATGTGTGGGGTCAGCCTCCATGACTGGCCAAAGATCCCAGGAACAGCCCCTGACTGAGGATTGCAGAGTCTAGAAGACAAAAAGACACCCACATTACATAGAAGCCTTGGAAATTAAACAAGACAGTTGCCTTCCACTGTAGCACAAAATGATTAAGCTACCTGTCCAGCCAACCTAATTGAAATGACCAGTTGCTAGCGGCAATAACATTCTGCCATCACTCCTCCAAAATGAAATAGAGGATGAAAGTCCTTTCGCAGAAAATTACAGAAGGTTAAAGATGTCTAATTGAATTATATTTCACTAACTGGGTTGGCACAGCAAGCCTTTTCTTCTTGTAGAGAATGCAATGGGGGGAAATTGAAAAGGGTACATTTTCTCTTCCATTTTCTCCTTTTCCCAAAGATTTGTTTAAAAAAATATATCTACTTATCCAATTATCTTGTCCTGGAAAATTAACACATTTGATTAGAATTGAATGACAGAAACATCCTCTATCCTGTTTTGTGCCACACTCTCTCATATTGGTGGTGGCTGGTGCTTAGTTTGGGGCAAGTAGGAGCCTAGGAAGCCCCTTGCCCTGAAATCAAGGAGGTGCTGATCTCATGGAGCTCAGCAGAAACCTTGGACTTAATCAGTCGCCTTTGTGCAAATCGATAACCCCTGCGCAAGGAGCAAACAGATGTATTCCAAGTTCTGTCACACCTTTGACTCCAGGCCACACCCAAGAGGACAGGCTTTTAGGACACACAAGTGACAGCTCAAGAGACTTAGGCAGCACAGCAGGTCTAACTGCATTTTCCTGCAGACACACATGTACCAGTTGCATTTAGGTGGATCCATACGGTCACCGATCAAGTATTTTCCCAGCAATAGCAGCAGGGAGCATTGAATAGCAATCCTCATATAACAAAGTATCTGTGTGCTCCCAAACAATGAATGGTCTGGCCTGTCTCTTGCCAAAAACAGAAGAGCCACACTAGGGCTGAAGGGAGAATGGGTTTTCATTCTCACGAGAAGCTTACGGTAATCAAGAACCATTATCAAAATCTTGGTACATTCTCGGTAACGTACAAGATCTCGGCGAGAATCTTGGCAATGTTTACCATTTACTGCGATTTACCGTGTTCTGTATACCGCTGTGTGTGTCCTGGTAATGCACATGCACAAAATGGCTGCCAGGGCTGTTCCACACACGCGCAGCCCTCTTCCAAGATGGCGCCAGCAACACCACCACCATTTTGGAAAAGGGCAGCAATTTTGTGCATGGGCATTACCAGGACGTACGCAGTTCATACTAAGCAGTACACAGTAAATCTATATACAGTATACGGTAAAATGAGAAGAATTCTCGACCGAAAAAAGTGTCGACAATCAGAGGTTTTCTCGATTATTGACTCTCGTTAAAAACAAGTGAAAACGGCAATTCTTGGCAAGAATCGAGATTGAGGCCACACCTAGTTTTCAGGAATAGAACAGGTGCCAGGAATGCATTTGTAATTTAAGAAATAAGGGATGGGGTGCCGGAATTTACTATCACAAAATGATACGATAGCAAATTCCTGTACTCCTTCCCTTCGTCTCCCGGCCTTCCCCATCTCCTTAACCTCCTACTGCCACTGGCCAAGTAGGAAGATTTTACATTGCCTCCAGAAAATGCTGAGGTTTTTGGTCAACCTCTAGAAAATCGGAGTTCCTAGAGTGGCAGTCTTGGTGGCTGCTCCACTGCTATCTCTGTGTCGTATGAACTTAACAAGCAGACGGTAGTTGAAAGAGGGTGCTCTTGACTGATCGCAAGAATGGTAGGGGAGGAGACGTTCTTTTAGCTACATGGGGCCCAGGCTATTTGCAGTCAAAACCAGCACTTTTGAATTGTGCCCGTAAAACTATTCGAAGCCAGTGCAGTAAAATCCCTTTCCTGTAACTTGGATTTTATTTAGACCTGCCAGTCTCCTCTCCGGTTCAGCAGACATGCCTACATCGACCATGACTGGGACAGGGTATTGCAAGTGAGTCGATCCCATCCGGGGAACATCAAAAGACCTTTATGCCCCCATTGTTTGTAGCTTAGCACATGTGCATCACTGAGATCTTTTAAAGATTGCCCCCAAAATGCAGCAATACCTCTAAAAAGTTTCAGGGAAGCCCTTTTGAAGAAATACTTCTGCTTTAGCAGTGGTCCAGGGGCACCAAAACCCCAGCATGGTTCACAGGGCCAACCTTACATCTGGGCGACCTGAGACAATTGCTCTGGGCCATGCTATTTTCTCTCTATCCCTGCAGTGGCCCCTGTTTTCACCAAGACAGGGTGTGGGGCTACCAATGGGGAAACACAACCAACTCAAGGGCCCACTGGAGGATGTTCCCAAGGGGGCAAGACCAGACCACCAGGGACCCCACATTTTCTCTTTGCCCTGGGTTCCACAAATTCTAAAGTTGGTCTTGATGGTTCAAAGATTCTTCACAACCTCAAAAGCTTTAAACTTGCCACAAATAAGTTAACTGAACAGTTAGCACTAGGAGTCGAGGATGAAGGCTTCCAGCAGCACAAGAACAGAGTACACGCGATGACCATCTCTGAGATGTTTCCCTCCCCTCCCCCTCCAAAGTTTATCCCCACCATTCCAGATGGTAAATCCATTTCTTTCAGTCAAAGAAACTGATCATTAAGTGGAGTTGGGCTGGGAGTAAAGATACCCAAGGCCAGAGGTGGACAGGTCATCGACCACAGTTGACTAGACGACAATGCTCAACTTCTTAGTAGATGGCACGTTCTACCCATACACTTGCTCTGCTGCCCAGCCATCTTCTGCCACTGCCAGGAGACAAGAAACACAACCAAGTTCCTGACTGCCACCTACACCTGGTAACGGTGTGGCCGCGAATGAATGTGACAGTTTGTGCAGATGACAGAAGCATGTGTGACTGTGTGCACAAAACCATCATCTCATTTTATTTCTAATACCCCTTCAGGTTGGTGCCTGGGAAAGTAGATCTCATGCACCGTAAGTCTGGCCACTCCTGCCCTAATCTAAAGTAATCTAAAATATATCCAGTCAAACTCTGGAAGGTATTCCTTTGGCAGCCTCCACGACAGCTGTTCTGGCCTTCAACCAAGCTCTGCTTCCTGGTCCTTTCTGAAATAATTCTGTATCTCAATATCCCCTTTACATACCGACAGGTGCATCACATACATACTACTATCTTTGGTAAACCAAGTTTAAATTAAAAAGGAAGCCACTTTTTATTTTACTCTCTAGACCCAGAAGTATTTTTTCCAGTCTATCTGCCAATTATTCTCAACGCCTCCCCCCCCCACGCCATTTCTTCAAATAGGGTTCATGGCAAGTGCTCTTCCTACTAAGAGGAGAAAGCAGAGATTGTATCAAGAAGTGTCATCTTTGCTAAAACCAGCTTATGCTCTTTCAGCAGCTGATTTAAAACGGTCACAGGAAGTTTCTACCTCACAGGTGGAATGGCCTGGGAGTCAAATTAATTATGGAAATGCATTATGCTATTAAGTGGCTTTGCACTCCTAATTAATACTGGTGCTGATAAGTTGTCAGCAAGGGGGATAGCAGCTACATCGGACACTGAAAAAGCCCAGGGCAGATGATACCAGGCTCCTTCTGGCGATTTGAAGAGGTTTATGCCACTCTTGATTATGTTGTCAATGGCAGACAAGATGGTGCTTACATGTAAAGTTATCTTCTCCTAGTTAACTTCTCTTCGGATATCACGAGAAGGCTTTGCAATACAAACATCAGGGCCAGTAAAACGTCATCCACTCCCTGGCTTTATTTCATACGTGTAGGAAAATTTCTGTTGCAATGCGACGCTGCCATGGAAAAGAGACAGGAGGAGAGTCTGAATCGTGACATTATTAGACACAAAATGCCTCTGCTCCGGAAATAGACGGGCACATCCTACAAAGAAAACAAAAACAGTGGATAAGGCTTCAATTGCCTGCAGACCTCACTACAGGAAGCCATTGGAATGCTACTATTTTAGAAAGATTATAATAAAATCATGGGGCCATACCATAGTCATCAGTTACACAAACTAATAATAAACCGCTTATCTTGAAAGCATTCTGCAGACAGGGCCTGATACAGCTTCCACCACAGTCAGTGGGACCCAGCTTCTGCCAACTGCAACACGAGTCAGAGCAGCCCCATAATCTCAGAATAACCCAGTACTTGTGGAAACAGAGTCTGTGAATTTTCAAGGCTAGAACTGAAACTATAAAATGGGTAGCCCCGCTGAATCGGAAGTAACTGAACAGCCTTTCGTATAGCCTCCAAGATTTGACCAAGAGAAATAGCTACACTTCATGCCACCCTTAATTTGCATGTGTTTAAGAAAATTTATAATAGCCCACTGACAATTTTTGGGGCTGAGCTGGGGGGTTTGGGGGAGGATGTCTAGGTGAGAGGCTCTGCATGTGAGAGGCGCTGCGTATACATATATGTTTGTATGCTAAAACTCAGCCTAATAAAAAGGCAAAATTCTCAAATAGGTGCACTGAGTTTGGCTGTCAAGTTTTAGTTTTAAAGACACTCCGAGGTGGAAGCAGTGAGTCCCTTTCAGCAGCTAAAGAATCATCCCTCACAAACACACTCACACCCCTCCGACCTTATTTAGTTTTCATTTTGATCCCAGGCACACAACTCCCTCCTGCCTGGGGGTTACATTTGTTTGGTTTTTTTTATAGCCGTGCTTATCGTAAGCTTGTTCAAATGAGACAAGGTGCCCTACCCCCATCCTCCAGCAGTGAACAATCAACAGCAGCCAGGGCAGGGAGTCAGCCACCCAGCTCTTTCTCCAGCTGGATTAATTATTATTATTATTATAAGCATTTGTATAGCGCCAGCTGTGCACCTGTTGCTTTACAGAACAATGAGATAGACGCGGTCCCTGCCTACGGCTTACAAGCTACAGCTTACAATCTAATAATGCTAATGACCCCCTTTATCTACTGAATCCAGTACAAACCTTACACTGCAGGATGAGGTAACAAAACTCGCTACTGTACCGGGCAAAAAGGCACTGGGATGGCATGCTTTCGTAGTTTGGTTACTGTCCAAACGGCACCAACGCGGGTACCTGTTTTGTTTACAGGGGTGATGCAGAGCAGGTGGCTATCGACTCTTGAGGTCTAAGCTAGCTGACAGGGTGCATGCACAAGCTAGCTGCCTTCACGCATGCATTCCCTGGGCATCCATATATGCACCCCACCAACCTGTGCATGCCCCCATTGGTTGACCTAGACCATCACTGCCTTTAGGGTCTCAGGTAAGCATGGGGAAAAGAGGGTCTGTTTAGTACCCTATAATCACTACCCATTTCAGCTCTGTTAAAGGCCAGAGATAGAACCTGCCAGAGTCGCTGAAGTTAGCTTTGTTCAGGTCATGTTGCTCTTGGTAAACAATAAATATTAGTCTTCTTTCTGCTCCAGGATGAGCAGCTTGCAATCCACACCCTTCCTGCTGTGTGCAGCAAAACATATTATTAATCTACCAGTCTACTCATGTCTACTTTACTGAAGTACTGAGGATAGCTGACATCCACATGGCCCTTGGATTTCATCAAGCTAGGTCCCAAAGAGCACAATGCCAGGTCAGAAGGGAGCGAAGTAAAGGGTGTCTCCTCCCCCTTTACAATATATCTATGCCAGCTTTGGAGCATCGGGATATCTCAACGAGACCCAAAATGCTTAATGGCACAGTAACCAGTAATTGTCAGATTTGTGGTAAAAATCAATCCACACCAACAATGAGCAGCATCCATTTATGATTGGATGGTTTCATGTTTTAACCGATTTTACGGCGTTGTTGTATTACCTCATTGCGACGTTTACCATGTTGCTGCATTCCATTTTCCCTTCCATACCATGATTGCCAGCTAGTTCAGTCTGCCCCAATTCCTTTCCTATTTATCTCCTGGACTGGTTTCAAGTTTAACTCAGTTTCCAATCAAATAACCACTTCAAATCTGCTGAATGCAGCTTTGCTCTTGGTCTGAAACTGATCTGAGAGTGACTGAACGCAGAAAAATAGTAAATCATTTATGTGATTACTGTTACTGCATAACCAGTTTAAGCACTATTAATTGGTATTTCCATTAATCACTGCAGTACTGATTGGTTAACCGATTAGATATCCAGAATTTCATAGAATCAGAGTTGGAAGTACCTGAGGTCATCTAGTCAAATTCCCTGCTCAATGCAGGAAATCTTGCACTGCAGTTATTAACTGTGGTTATGGAATTACGTCTTCTGCAGGCAATGCTAGACCTTTTTGTTTGGCTAGGCATTTGGCAGGCAGGGATAGAGAAGTTATGGGTTGAGGGAATTTTATTTGGGTGTCTTAATATTTGGTGTTTTTTAATCTTTTGTATTGTCATTCACCCTAAGCGTTAAAAGAGAAGGATGGGACAGAAATATGAATGAATAAATAAATCTATTTCATCTCTAGTCACGTATAACCCAGAGAAACAAGGTTTTACCTGGTATCGAGGGGTCAAAACCATGGCAAGCTAGTAATCTGATTCTCGGGCTTGCTTTATATAATTTTCCTCAGCAGCAGATGGGCTCAGCTGTGCCGAAGCAGAACTCTGCCACACCCATTTTTTTATACTACAGAGCAATTTCTTATATGACAGAGTTAGAGCAAGTCACTTTACCTAAAGCTAAGTTATCCAGCTTATGCACTCTCACCATCAAAGCAAACAAGTTTAGCACCAGTCTTGATCCTACCCTGCTTTTATATTAACCATGGATGGTTTGAGCTTTTGCAGCTGAATAAGTTCTGGAGATATATCCCATAGTCCCTTGTGCGGGCATCTGTAGAACACTGTAGGAGATCTTGCCTATTCGGACATTAGACAGGATCCAGGGAAAAGAAATAGAGGACAGTGTAAAAAGCAGAAACCTTGGCCAATGTTACCTTGGCTAATGTCTGATAAAGTCACAGACCTGGAAGGAACCTCAATGGTCTCCTGCAGGACCCAACACACCCCAACTATCTACACAGAAAAATTCATCCAACAACAGATTTATTTTTTTTAAAAAAAATAATCAGACAAAAACAGACTGGGACTAACCAGAGCACACTGATGTCTGAAATAATGTGGAAATTTTTTAGAGAAAAAGAGGCAGAAGTCTCAAACAGGTGAGCCACACCCACACTGCAAGGGAAGGCAAAAAACCCTCAGAGCCGACTGCCAATCTGTCAAAGGGAAAATTTCTTCCTGACCCCAAACATGGCGATCAGTTAGACCCTGAGCATGTGTGCAAGCTCCACCAGCTAGACACCTGATAAACAATTAAAATACCCAGGCTTTAGAACGCCCCAACAGTCCCAGCTCCAGCTCCAGCCAACTTTGATGCTTCAGGAAGAAGAAAAAAGTAGTAATCTGGGGGGAGGGGAAGATTTTCTCCTGTAGCATCAAATAGAAAAAAACCTCATAAGTTGTGTGTCAAATGTATCCAGCTGTTTTAAAGCTATTCAGCTTCTTTGCTCCCACAACTGCCCCTGGGAGGCTATTCCAGTAGTTCACGGCTCTATTAGCCTTCTTCTAATTTCTAGCCTAACTTAATTTATAACTGGCGTGTATCCGTTACCTCTTGTACCCACGTCCGGCTTTAGTTTCAGCAGATCTTCCCCTTCTATTGCTTGAACTCCCCTGATATATTTGTACAATGTAATCCTATCTCCCCTCCGCCTTCTTTTCGATAGGCTGAATACACCAAGCTCCTGTTAGCGCCGTCTTGTAAAGGAAAGTCTTCCATTCCTCTGATCATCCTGGTAGTGCTTTGTTGCACTTGCTCAGTTCAACTTCATCCTTCCTGAACATTGGTGACTAGAACGAAGAACAGTATTCCAGATGCAGCCTTATCAGAGCCTTATATGGAGGCAACGAACAAACAATGCCTCCATATCCCTACTGGCAATAAAAACAGCTCCATCACATTGACGGCTCAGTTATTTTATGGTCATAAAATTCCATTCTCAATTACATATATATGTTTCCTTCCGGCCACAGTACATGACCCTGTCTGGCCACAGAGCACACAGACAGGATTTCTAATGGGGACCAAGAGACAGGGTCATGTCATCTGCCAATGCTAACTGCTTGATAGGTTTACTCAGCAGTGAGCCTATGCTAACAGCAGGTCAGGGCTGGATTGGACCATATGCTTAGTATTATTAATATAGTGTCACTATATAATATCTAAAGGTCATAAGACGTGCCATACTGGGTCAGACCAATGGTCCATCTATCCCAGCATCCTGTCTCTGACAGTGGCCAATCACGATGGCTTGGGAGAAGCCCCCAACAGGTCACAATGGGGTATCCATTCCCTGTTGTTTTCCCCAAGCTCCCATCATGTTTCCTGTCTGGCTAATAGCTGCTAATGAACCTATCTTCCAGAAACTTGTCCAGACCTCTTTTAAACTCAGCTATAGTACTGGCCCGTACCGCAGCCTCTGGCAGTAGATTCCACAACCCAATTATACGCAGAGTGAAAAAATATTTTATTTGATTTGTTTAAACTTGCCACCCATGAGTTTCATGGAGTGTCGCCTAGTTCTAGTACTAGCTGAGAGGGTAAATAACTGCTCCTTGTTTATTAGTTCTACCCCACTCATGATTTTATAGACCTCTATCCTATCTCCTCTCAGTCGTCTCTTCTCTAAACTGAAGAGCCCCAACCTACCAAGCCTCTCCTCATATGGGAGCCCTTCCATGCCCTTGATCATTTTTGTTGCCCTGCTCTGTACCTTTACTAGTTCAGCTATGTCTTTTTTGAGATGGGGCGACCAGAACTGCACACAATATTTGAGGTGCGGTCGCACCATTGATTTGTATAGAGGCATTATGACATCCTCAGTTTTATTCTCTATCCCCTTTCGAATAATTCCTAACATTCTGTTTGCTTTTTTGACTGCTGCTGCGCACTGCGCTGCGGATTTCATGCTATTGTCCACAACCACCCCCAGATCCTTTTCCTGCATGGTAACTCCTAGCTTAGTACCCAGCTGTCAGCGCGCGCCTCCCCCCCCCTTCCTGAGCTCCGGTGTCGGGAGCCGGCTGCGGAGGTTCAGTGAAGGCTGGGGATGTGGGAGCAGGGAATGGAAGGGGGTGGGGCTAGGAGCATCCTGCAGCGTGGGTTGGCTCAGCCCCCCCTTCACGTCCAGAGCGGCGTTGGGCTCAGTGACGGGCAGAAGCCCCGCCTCAAGCACATCAGACTCCTATTAGGGAACAGCCATAAAAGCTACCGGCGGGGCCTGACTCCCACGCTGGTAATCACTTGTGAGAGACTGGCCCCTTGCTTTCTGACTACCTTCCTGAGTGCTCCTTCATTGATTATCCTGCGTGCGTGAGTCCTGTGTTTTTCCTTTCCTTCTGAGAATTAAGAGTGAGTGATTGTTGTTCATTGTGTTTGTCCCCCAGCATGATTGAGTTGTGATTTTGGTGAAGTGGATTATCCGGGACCTCCTTCCTTGCCCTGTTGTTCCTTCCCTGAATTGCCTCTCACCATATTTCCCTTGCGAGTAAGTCCCTTCCTGCACCAGACCTTTTCCCCTGAGACCCTCCTCCCTTCCCCTCGGGGTTCTTCCTCTCCCCATCTTCCCCCACACGGCTGTGCACGGGACCTGGTGCCTTGTATATTTCCCTGATTGTGTGTTCACCTCTGTTATTGTTACGTCCTTGCTCCCTGCAGCAAGTGGTTACCTCTCGCCTAGTCCCAATGATGAAAAGGGTTGCCTTCTGAACACGAGGGAAAGCCCACCTTCCAACCTGAGGGACACTAGCTGTACTGAGCTAGACTCCAAGCATAGAGGTAGCCGCTGTGGGGCTTGGGGTTTTGTCCTGTCGTTCGTTATATTGCCTACCTTGTTCACCCCTCTCTCTCCTGTTCCTCCACTCCTCCTCTTCCTATCTCCCCCGACACCGGCATTGTGTACACATAGCTTGGTTTATTTTTCCCTACTTGCATCACTTTGCACTTGTCCACATTAAATCTCATTTGCCATTTAGATGACCAGGCACCCAGTCTCGTAAGATCCCGTTGCAGTTCCTCACAGTCTAGTCATGTTTTAACTACCTTGAATAACTTGGTGTCATCTGGAAATTTGATCACTTCACTCTTAACACCCTTTTCCAAATCATTAATGAATACATTAAGCAGCACCGGTCCCAATACAGATCCCTGAGGCACACCACTTTTTACATCTCTCCATTTTGAAAACTGACTATTTAGTCCTACCCTTTGCTTTCTATCTTTCAACCAGTTTCTGATCCATAGTAAGACACTACCTCCTATCCCATGACTTTTTAATTTTCTCAAGAGTCTCTCATGAGGGACCTTATCAAATGCTTTCTGGAAATTCAGGTACACTATATCTACTGGGTCTCCCTTGTCCACATGCTTATTTACACCCTCAAAGAATTCCAACAGGTTAGTGAGGCATGACTTACCTTTACTAAATCCGTGTTGACTCTTCCCCCATTAAGCCATGTTTGTCAACATGCCCTGTCATTCTGTCCTTAATGATGGTTTCCACCATTTTGCCCAGCACAGATGGTCAAGCTTACTGGTCTGTAGTTTCCAGGATCGTCTCTGGAACCCTTTTTAAATATTGGGGTTACATTTGCCACCCTCCAGTCCTCGGGTACCGTGGCAGAATTTAGTGGCAGGTTAAAAATTACTAACAGTAGGTCTGCAATCGCCTATTTTAGTTCCTTTAGAACTCTGGGGTGAATGCCATCGGTCCCTGGTGACTTGTTAGTATTCAGTTTGTCATTTTGGCCTAGAACATCCTCCAACATCACATTGATTTGTAACAGCTCTTCCAATTCCTCGTCCACAAAGCAAGTGAGTACCTCCCCAAAATCCTCTGCAGTGAAGACCGACGCAAAGAACTCATTCAGCTTCTCTGCAATGTCCTTATCCTCCCTGAGTGCCCCTTTTACTCCCTTGTCATCTAATGGCCCATCTGACTCCCTAGCAGGCTTCTTGCTTCTGATGTATTTGAAAAAGTTTTTGTTGCTTGTTTTTGCCTCTTTAGCAAGTCTCCCTTCAAAATCTCTCTTGGCCTGCTTTACTAACATTTTACATTTACGTTGCCAGTGTTTATGCTCTTTCGTATTATTTTCATTGGGACTAGCCTTCCATTTCTTAAATGATGCCTTTTTGGCTCAAATAGCCCCCTTCACCTCCCCATTTAACCACAGTGGAAGACGTTTGGTCTTCCTGCTTCCTTTTTTAACTTGCGGGATGCAAGGAACAAGGAAGGAGAAAAGGAGGAGTGGAACAGAAAGAGAGAGAGAGAGAGAGAGACAGGAATACATCACCATTTTACAGATGGGGATCTTGCCCAAGGTCACCCAGCGCATTTATAACTAAGATGGCATTTGAACCCTGGTCTCCAAGGTTCAAGGCCAACATCTTACCCACTAGGCTACACTGTCTCACCTCACAAGTTCCGGGTCAGTAAGCACACCTAACCCTCAACTTGACAACATTCTATGGAAATCCTTGGCTCCCCTCAGATGTTGAGTTAGAATAGGAGGGGGTGGGGCATGATAGGGGAGCAAAGTAAAGGGGCAGGGGACTCACAGGGCAGGACAGTTTTGCATATCCTCTCCTCCCATCCCTTTTAATACTGCCTTGTAGCAGGCAAATTAAGCCTGAAGCTCAGGCCCTACAGCCTGAGCTCAAATCCCAGGTGGGACGATATTTGCAAATATTTGCGAACTAGGGCACCTACTACACCCAAAATAAAACAATTTAACATATGAAGGGTGTGGGGGCGTTACCCCAACAATGCTAAACTTGAGGTCGGTCTCAAGTGTAGATGGGGGCACCTGTCTGGGTGGAATTTCAGTAAAATCCTCCTAAGAACAAGCCTTGCCTTTTCTGGATTCCCATGAGTACCGGACCTCCTAGGCAGGCCTAACTTTCTGTAGGTCTGATGGGAACAAGTTACTTTTGCTGTTTGTCAGAGATAAGCAAAGCAGCTTTGTGCTGCAGTTAGTCCGAGAGTCGTTTTCCACACCCAAGGAGTCAACAACTGACCTGTAGGAAGGACCCCCATCAGGCTTTGTGTGAATCACTCAACTCTTTGTCTAGGAGCTCTCTACAAAGTTGATTCCTACAAACGCACGCAAACAGATAAATAAGTCCCTGAACCCACACACAGCCCTAATGAAGTCAGCTGAAGAACTGGAACCTAGGAGATAAATGAAAGTCATCTGACCCTTTGTGCTGGGCGGTCCAGTGGATTTGGGTAAAACCCCTTCTTTCAGCAAAAGTGGTTTTAATTATTGAAAGTTGTATGTGAGTTATTGTTGAGAAAATAACGTGTCACTATGCTAGTAGTAGTTTACTCACTGACATGTAATACATTTTGATATTGCACCTGTGAAAGGTATACCTTAAAATTCATTACAACGCCATAAAAATTAGAGGCAGATCATTGTGGAAAGACTTGAAAAAATATGCTTAAACACAAACATAAGCGCACACACACAAAACCGTACAAAGCAAACATGTTTTTAGACCAAAATGTACCAGAGTCATTTGGTGCCAGAGAAATAGACAAAATGGCTAGCAGTCAAACACTGGAAGCCAATCTCAGATTGTTACAAATCAAAAAACACATTCCAGAGACGCATGGCCATTTCGGCACAGTCGTCCCTAAACAATGCTATTTTAAAAAAATAAGGACACTGGCGCTTCCAATAATAGCTAAAGAATCGTTCGCTTCTTTCTGCTCAAATGGAACTGGATAGCAAGGATGTTGTCCGTTCTTTAGGTCAAGAGGTAACCTAGGAGGGAAAAAGAGGCCAAGCATTTCCAGATTATTATTTTTTTTTATCAGAGAGCTGGAAGGCAGGACTTTGGAACCGCAGCCCACACGTATTAGTTTCCAGATCAGCCATTTCTGAAATGCCATTCACATAATAATGTCTAACTGTGTAACCTTTCAAGATGCTTAAATGCATTAAAAACGGAATCCTGGAGTTCTCCCTGCAGACATTGCAGTTGGTTTCCTGAATCTCTTCTGTCCTTTTAATTACACAAGAGAACTTGAAAAGGGGCATCTCTATAGGGGTTTGTTGCTCATGCCAAGTACAGAGGGTGTCGCAAGACACACAGTCCAAGGCCAAGTGATTTCTACCAGCTGAGGAGTCAGCTAATGGCCTACATAGGCCCAGTCACACTTGCCTTGGGGATATCAGCAAATGGACATTATTTAGGAGGATGACATTTTAAAGATTAGGCTTGTTATCCGTTGCTAACCTGATGTTTACATGCACTTTAGGATTAACACTCTTGTGACTAGGACATCATTTGCTAGATAAGCGTCAATTCTTGCATAATGCTGCATTTGTGTTTCGCCATCCAGACTCCAAACTTGGCAAAAGATCAGTAGGTCCTTATGCCTTGCCCAAGTCCCCATGGAGTCTGTGCACACAAATCTTTCGGCAGGATTGCTGATACAGAGGGGAAGGCACAATAGAAGTTAAAAGAAAAAGAAAAAAGGAAACCTAAATGGTTTTACAAACATTAACAAAGCCTCACAATATTGTTGCATTAACCGCAAACTGTGACTCATCTAGAAAGTGGGTGGTATCGCAGGGGACAGAACATAGCTCTCCTGTTTTCTTGACTTGTGTTTTAATCCTCCTCCTAAATATTGAGAGAAATAAATTGGCCCCCATCTCCAGCATTTACTGGCTGTTATTGACACTGTGCACTGAATGATTAAGCAGGATAACTGCCAGATAGTTACCAGACATCTACCGGCTATTGACAGCCGGTCAGAAAGCTCCACTTGCCCCTGTACTTTAATGCTATTTGATAATCATGCTTAAGACACCGTCTCTCCACTAATTCTCTAACCTTTTCAGAGGGAGGGCAGCAGGAAGGCTGCAGAGATGATTAATTCTCTTTGAGAGCTCTTAATCACCTGCCGTGCAGCTAGAATGAACTGCAAAGAGATTGTAATTCTGTCACGAGGGAAAAAAATAATAATTTACAGCCATGTTATTCCTTGGCAAAAAAGCAGACAAGGCAGAGGATGTCATTTTTTGGACTGGAATTTGTATTATTTTTTCATAGAGCCGCATCAACTGGATGAATGTTTCGAGATCAAAAAGATTCCAGAGAAACACCCCAGAAAGGACCTTAAAATATACATCATCTCTTGGTCCAACAAAGGAATATGAGATGCTATGGCAATGCTGTCAAGCACCTACACCTAGGAATAAGGCATTAGAATTCCTAGCTTCTATTCCATCTCTGCTACAGACACATTCTGATTCAAGCCTTCATTTACCACCTGCAAAAGTGGCATAAACACCAGCCTCAGGATTATTGAAAGGTATTAGCGAAACACGTAGAAATCCTGGGTGGAAGCATCCAGTATTACATTATTCACTTTCAAGGAATAGTTACAGCCTTGAGCGAATTCCAAAGTAAATTATACAGCAAAGCTATATGATTTAGAGCAGGAGTGGGAAACCCCACTGCTGCCCTATTTCCATGGGAAAGAGCTTCTTGCGAGGATGGGACACAGAGGGTGTAGCTGCCACCCAGCTACCTGGAGGGCTGCACAGTGCAGCAGCTGAGCGGCACAGAATTAGGGTTGTCACCTTCCTTGGGAGTAACTCTGACCCGCCCATTTTGGCCGATGGAATGTCAGGGTTGTTTCCACGAGAGACGGCAAACCTACACAGGATAGGCGTGTGGGGGAACCTCAGGCGGTCTATTTGGCCACATGTCCCCCACCTACGGTTTAGACTCCCGGAGCTAGAAGGCGTTGCCACTCCCGTGAAAAGAATAAAGTTTGTCGTCTTGTGGGGTATATTTGTACTGCGTATGCAGATGATGCTGTAAACAATGACAATTCATTTTCAAGACTAGTGATTTTATTAAAACACAAAAAAATTTCAAATAAATTTACCCTTCTCAACGGTCTAGAAACCCCCCACCACCAGGACTTTGGAATGTTTTTCAAAACACTAATAATTTTCAATTCAAAGTAGACAATCTGAAGGAATCTCAGTCATAACGACCTAAAGGCATATGGAGTACCATACAAATATACCCAACAAAAGACACAGCCAGTGGAATGACTGTACGGTTGTGTGTGTCTGCAGAGGGATGGGCGTGTGCGCGTGTGTAACTGGCTTCTGTTGTCACATAAAATGAAAATTGATTGGGGTCCATTTATCCCCTTAGTAATATGAGCTTAAAATCAATCGTGCCCGGGGTACCAACATACCCCAGAATCTCTTTTTGTTCACAAGAAAGAAATGGTTAACGGAATCTCACCGTCATTTGGGTAGGTTTTGTCCCTGAGAGCAGGTGACAATGTCCTAAGCTGGAGAGCCACTAACTTGTGAGGTATTGCTGTAGATGTGTGTCTGGGATACAAAACTACGCCAAGGGAGTGCCAGAGGGTAGTTTAGAGGACAGTTTCACCAAAGGAGGGTACACCAAATTCATTTAGCCCTCCTCTACAACGCCGACGGTCCAGCCCCCCTGCACCAAAGCAAGGTTCACCAAATCCATGCAGAAAAATCCATCAAAAAGAAACAAAGGCAGCAATAAAATCTGCCACAAGTAGAGATTGAGTGACCAGAGCACACTATGATCCTTCATGAACATTCAGTGCTAATGAATTACAGATATTACAATAATCTCCTCTGACCATAAACATATATGCAAAATAGATTATTTTGGATGGGATGCTCAATTAAGTTAAGGTGCAAACTAGATTCTCATGTATTAAAATAGAAAAAAAGATCAACGTTGATGCTCCAGCTAGCATCTTTTCTCCTAATAAACAGGCCCTTGTGGCCAAGCCTGTGTATGAATTCTTGTTGAATAAATAACTGCTGTGTTTAAGCAGTCAAGCGACAATCAGTATCTATTGCGCTGCTCTGTACTGCATTATCGGATCCTCCGAGATGCTACGCAAAACCAAAACCTATTCTACAATAGATTTTTCTCATTCCTTAAACAATTAAATTGACTTCAGAATCTCCGCTTGGAAAAGTATTAAATAATCCAGACATCATTCCACAGATTCAGAAAGCATACCCTTTCTCCCCTCTCTCTCTTTTTTAAATTAATTATTATTATTATAAGCATTTATATAGCGCCAGCGATGTACCTGGCACTTACGAAGAACAAGATAGACACAGTCCCTGCTCAAGAGCTTACAATCTAAAGACAGGGGGAGGGGAAACGGGAGGGGGAACAGAAGGAGAGACAAGGGATGCAACATTCATGAGGATGCGAGAACTCAGGTACACGTTCTTGGATTGGTTACAGTAAATTGGGAGTTTGCAGATAACAGGTGGGGGATAATCCTGGGTGGGGATGATTAGCAGGAGTTAGGAAGGGCGGAGCGGAAGAGGTGGGTTTTGAGGAGGGACTTGAAGGTGTGGAGGGTGGGGGCCAGGCGAACGAGGGCAGGGAGGGAATTCCAGGCGTGCAGGGCAGCGAGGGAGAAGGGACGAAGGTGGTTGGGGAGCAAGGGAGGTGTGGGAGGGTGATGGAGGGGATGGAGGAGGAGCGGACTGCTTGCGCAGGGGTTTGGAGGGAGATCAGGGCAGAGAGGTAGGGGAGAACGAGGTTGTGAAGGGCTTTGTAGGTGAAAACGAGGAGCTTGTGCAGAATACACTCAGGAAGAGGGAGCCATTGGAGAGAGGAGAGGAGAGGCTGCAAGTGGTCAGAGCGACGGGCTAGGTGGATGATCCTGGCAGCAGAGTTTTGAACAGAGATAAGGGAAGAAAGGTGCGAGCGGGGAAGCCCAGCGAGGAGGAGGTTACAATAGTCAAGGCGTGAGATGACTAGGGTGTGGATGAGAGTTTGGGCAGAGAAGACAGACAGAAAAGGGCGGATCCTGGCAATGTTGTGGAGGGAGAAGCAGCAGGATTTGGCAACGGAGTCAATGTAGGGTTTGAAGGTGAGGTGCAAGTTGAAGATGAAGCCCAAGCTGCGAGCTTGGGGGACAGGGAGGATGGAGACTCTGTCAATGGCAATTGACAGGGAAGAGGAAGGACTGGGAGGGAAGATAAGGAGTTCAGTTTTGCCATGTTCAGTTTGAGTTGGCGTTGAGACATCCAGGCGGAGATATCGGAGACAGCTGGTGGGACGAGCTTGAACAGAGGGGGAGAGGGAAGGAGTAGAGAGACAGAGTTGAGTGTCGTCAGCGTATAGGTAGTATTGGAAGCCATGGGAGGCAATGAGTTTGCCTAGGGATTGGGTGTAGATAGAGAAGAGGAGAGGGCCAAGGACGGAGCCTTGCCCTGAATGAGAGGGGGAGGGAGGGGGAGGAGTTAGGAAAAGATACATTGAAGGAGCAGTCAGAGAGGTAGGAGGAGAACCAGTCAAGGACAGAGTCCCGGAATCCGAGGGAGTGGAGCGAATCAAGCAGGAGCGAGTAGTCAACAGTGTCAAAGGCAGCAGAGAGATCAAGGACGACGAGAATAGAGTAAAGGCAGCTGGATTTAGCCACAAGAAGATCGTTGGTGATCTTAGCCGGAGTGGTTTCAGTGGAGCGCAGGGGGCCGAAGCCAGATTGGAGGGGGTCAAAGGAGGAGTTGGCAGAGAGGAGGTCGAGGAAATGGGAGTAGACAACTTGTTCAAGGAGTTTGGAAGCAAGAGTGAGGAGGGAGACAGGACGGTAATTAGAGGGTTCAGAGGGATGCAGAGTGGAATTTTTGAGGATGGGTGAGACAGTGGCAAGTTTCAAGTTTATTTAAGAAAGGGGCGTAGTAAGAGCCATAGCCCAAATATCAACTGTATAAAAAACAACATAAAGCAAAATAGAAACAACCAATTTGGCATCACAATTTGCTACAACAATAAACATAATTATTATTATTATTTATTATTAACAAACATTTATATAGCGCCAGCAGTGTACATGGCACTTTACAAAGTAATAAAATAGACACGGTCCCTGCCCCTAGGGCTTACAATCTGAGCGACAGGAGCTGGGGGAGAGACATAGGAAGGGGAACAGAGGGAGAGACAAGGGGTCTAACATTCATGAAGATGCGAGGTCTCAAGTGCACGTACTTGGCTTGGTTACGATGAGAATGACAGCAGGCAGGTCCATGTGGCAAGGATAAGGGTAAACAGATCGTAGGTATAGGAATAGTGGCTCAGCAGGATAAAGAGTCAGACAGAGCAGAGCGAAAGAGGTGAGTTTTAAGGAGAGATTTGAAGGTATGAAGGGAGGGGGCAAGGCGGATGTGGACAGGGAGGGAGTTCCAGGCATGGGGGGCAGCAAGTGAGAAGGGACGAAGGCGCTTAGGGGAGCAGGGAAGGCGTGGAAGGGTGAGAGAAGGGACAGAGGAGGAGCGAAGTGCACGGGCTGGAGTATGGAGGGCGATAAGTGCAGAGAGGTAGGGGGGAGCAAGGTTGTGAAGAGCTTTATAGGTGAAGACTAGGAGCTTGTGCAGGATTCGTTCAGGAAGGGGAAGCCAGTGAAGCGAAGAGAGGAGGGGCTGCACATGGTCGAAGCGACGGGCGAGGTAGATGACCCTGGCAGCAGAATTTTGGACAGAGATGAGGGGACATTATGGCGACATTATGCCATGTCGCCATGCAGGGAGGAGGGCCCAATTTCCTTCTCCCACACCCTCTCAGTCCAATAATATGGCTCTAGCAATCAGGTGTTTTAAAATTCAAAAAACAATTTCTAATTGCAAACGCTTTACATAGGAATTTGGCTACCGCCTGAGAAGTTTCGTATACTGAGAATCTGAGCCAACTCAACACTAGATCTGCTGGGGAATTTGTTGGCAATAGGGTCCAAGAACTCCGCCCTCACTCCGCTATATAGTTGGCAGTCAATGAAAATATGAGTTACCGTTTCTGCTTGAAGCATGTCATAAGGGCATAATTGATCCGCAAATGGTATTCCTTTGCAACGGCGCTCTAGAATTTTTGACGGCAGAGCGTTCAGCCTAGCCTTGAGGAAAATTCTCCCCAGTGCCGGGTTTATACTATTTTTCCAATAATTGGCTATCTGCCGGGGCTCAGGTATAAGGTTGGGGTACAGTTCCAGCGATGGAATATCCCTAATTGCAGCCAGGTCCTCCTGGAGAGCAATATCATCTATTCTGCCATATATTTCTGATTTAGCAGCACTATAACTTTTACCCCGCAGACAGTCAGCAGACAAGCACATTTTGGCCATCCAGTCCCTCATCTTAAGTGCCCAAACAGATTCAACTGCCTTTCCCACGGTATTACGCCACTGGGAGGCGGCTTACAAAAATTAAAATATATGTAATACACATAAAAGGGAAGTATAAGAATAAGATAATAAAAAACCCATCTTCTCCACCCACCCTTCATCCACCTCCCTCACCAAAGGCCTGGCGGAACAGCATTACATAAGGCATAAAGCATTTTTCAATCTACAAGTGAGATTATATGTGTTTACTATTAAACATGTAACACCACAATCTCATTTTTGAAGTCGCTTTTCAATATGAAATTGCATTTCCAAATTTAAATTTAACCTTTACCTTACTATTAACATGGGCCCCATGTTCACTGCATTTTCCATTGCTGCCAACAGGGAAAACACAGCAACACAGATCCCGGACTATGAATTAACATTTTGCATCTTCTTAGCAAATGTCATTATTTCTGGTTTTTGTTAATAAGTAAGTTTGATTCCTTTGCACTGGAATCCTTTAGGGAGACCGATTTCCATGTTGCAATGTCCATGTTGTAATGAACAGATATTGTTGGTTGCAGCTGATCTTGATAAAGTGTTTCCTATTTGGCAAAATAAATTAAATAAATAAATTTCTGAGTCTTTAGTAAAATGTATTATTTTAGTTACAGTTGTCAAGAGCCAGATTACTGTTCAGCTCATGTTTAAAGCTGAAACAAAGCTAGGTTGGTTTTCTGGCCCCAATGAAAATGGTAACTGAATAACCCATTTATAAATAACATATCACATCACAAGTTAGTTTTATCTTGAGAATCCAGAGCCCATCAAGACATCACAGAATATAATAGTAGTTTGGGAAACAAGATCACGGGGTGTGGAAGGGTAAGATCAGGATTTGCTAGGAAAAAAAAAAAGGGACACCTGTAGGCTTAAATATTTGCGTGGAAACATTTGTTCCATTGTTGGCTGAAAGCAATATCGAGATGCAAAGCAGTCTTTATCCCTTAATAAATTCCTAATCCTTAATGTTATGCAAACCAGAGAAATTTTTAAAGCCACAAACAAAGCAAATCAGCTTGGGCGGCTGTAGGAGAGGAAAAGGACTACCCATTTGGAGGTAAGAATCATGGTGTAGCATTTGCAGGGCATGCTTTCATGTGACTTAACTAAGTCTTTTAATACGTATCAGATGGATGGGGCTCGACAAGCTTTAAGTGCTTTGCCTGTGTTCAGAGACTGCATAATTCAGTCTGGATCCAGTTCTTTGAAAGGGGTTACAGGCTGGCTCTCATCTAAGTTAAAAATAAACTTTAGTTATTAAAAATGGTTAAAGGTAGCAGAGCATTATTCCCTTTGGTAATAACATTATAAATGTTATTAATATTTATTTTTTTAAAGAAATCGAGACCAAAGACTTTGGCCTGGTTCCTTAATAACCTCAGCGTGTTTGAGGATCCCGTGAGGTATTTAAACATTCTTCAAGTTTACATATATACATTGCAAGATTTCTTGGCTTCTGATTCTCTGATATCTTCTTGGAGTTTTGTATTATGTTTCAAAACAGTAATTATTATTAATCAGTTGCATACGGCTTTCACAGGGGTGTAATTATCATGGGGGGCATGTCCCCCACAAAGTTAGGAACATGCGGGAATCCAGTAGCTGCATCCTCCACCAAATTATTTATATGTTTGGGCTGCCTGGCTGTAGCTGGTGAGTAATTATATAGCTAGGCAGCCCAGACAGGGAGATGCCATTCCCTCACCCAACCACCCCAGATTACTTCCTAGGACAGAAGGAGTGGAAAGGGCAGGGGAGGAGAAGGCTTTCACCTTTTCAAGTGCGAAGCGTCAGAGCATGGGGGCTGGCTTTGAACAATTCAGGAAGGCTCATCCCTCGACAATCCCCCCCCCCCAATAATCCCCCTCCAACATTTTCCCAGCATCCCCCACAAAGCTTTGGGGAAGTAGATTTCAGTGTTCGTGGTGCTGTGTAATCCTGATCTAGTTCACCCTCACCCTGTGAGGTAGGCCATTATTGTTCCCATTTTGCAGTTGGGGAACTGAGACAAAGATAGTGGCTTGCCCAAGGCCACCCAGTGAGTTTATGGCCAAGACGGGACTTGACCCCTGGTCTCCCAGGCTTAAGTCACTTGATGGCCGTTCACTCGATGGCCTCGTGACTCTTTGGAACACCTTGCTGAGCGAGGCCATCGACTGAAGGGCTCCTAGGCGTCTGCTCCCTGGCCTTCAGCAACGCTGGTCCCCATTGATTACAGAGGACCTGCAGCGACTGAAGCAGGCGGGGAGGTGGTTGGAGCAATGATGGCGCCGGACTTGGACTGAAGATGACAGATTGCGGCACAGAGCTAGTTTAAAAGCCTACGCCACAGCTATGCAAGCAGCAAAGAAGAAGTTCTTTGCTGCTCTCATAGCATCTGCTAAGTCTCGTCCAGTGGAGCTTTTCTGGGTGCTGAGAGAAAAGCTCTGGTCAGTCTGGCCTCCCTTCGCATGGAAGGGGAGTGTTCCAGAGCTCGCGGTGACACATTTGACTATTTTGTGGATAAAAATTGCTTGAATTCACCTCGACTTCTATGCCACGCTTAGGAGGACCAGAGGTCATGGATGTCCCACCTTGTCCAGTTTTGTGGGATCAATTTCAGTCAGTGTCATCCACTGACATAGGGAATGTCCTTGGCGGCTAGAGCCACATTTTGTGAATTAGATTCATGCCTACCCTGGTTGGTTAAGGCTAGCTGGGAGACACCGGGGCCATTGCTGGCTGGGGTGGTCAATGCCTCCCTTCAGGAGGGCAGAGTTCCTGGGTGTCTTAAGGAGACGGTGGTGCAGCCTCTGCTCAAGAAACCATCGCTCGACGTTGACTCCCTCTCCAGCTATCGGCCTGTCTCTAACCTTCCCTTTTTAGGAAAGGTTATTAAATGGGTGGTGGCTCAGCTTCAGGAGCATCTCAATCACATCAGTTTTCTTGATCCCTTGCATTCTGGTGTTCGTCCAGGTTATGGCACAGAGACCATGCTTGTGGCTCTGGTCGACGACCTCCGCCGTGAGCTGGACCGAGGTTGGTCAACCTTGTTGATCCTGTTAGATCTGTCGGCTGCATTTGACATGGTTGATCATGAGATGCTGGTGGCCCGCTTGTGGGAAAGGCAGGGGTGGGTGGAATTGTTCTTGAATAGTTCCGCTTCTTCCTGTCCAGGTAGGACTCAGCAGGCGGTACTGGGGGACTGTTCTTCATCTCCCCGAGGCCTCATGTGTGGCGTGCCGCAAGGTTTGGTTCTCTCCTGTCTCTTGTTCGACGTGAGGTCATGAGCGAGTTTGACGTCCGGTGTCATCAGTATGCTGATGACACCCAGCTCTACCTCTCCTTTTCAGCAGACCCAGGCCTGGCAGTCTCGGTGCTTACTCAATGTCTGTTGGGGACTGGATGAGGGCGAGCTGTCTGAAGTTGAATCCTGACAAGATGGAGGTGATGCTGGTGGGTGAGTCTAGGGAGTTGGTGACTCCCATCATTGATGGGATTTGCCCTGTACTGGCCCCCCAGGTTTGGAATCTGGGGTGCTCCTCACCACACAACTCCACCTGAAAGCCCACTTTTGGACCAGGTCAATTTTCTTGATCCCTCACAGTCGGGTTTTCATCCGGGTTATGGCACGGAGACTGCACTCGTGGATGTGGTTGACGACCTCTCCTGTGAACTGGACCAGGGCCCTTCGACCCTGTTGATCCTGTTAGACATCTTGGCTGCATTTGATACCGCTGATCATGGGTTGTTGGTGATTTAGCTGAGGGACAGGGCAGGGATTAACAGGACCGTTCTTGAATGGTTCCGCTCTTTCCTGGCTGGGAGAACCCAACGTGTGGTCCTGGGGGAGTTTTCATCTTCCCCCCGGGGCCTCACATAAGGGGTTCCATCTTATCCCTTCTCTTGTTTAATGTGTACATACAGCCTTTGGGGGAGGTCGTCAGGAAGCATGGGGTGAGATGACATCAATATGCTGATGACACCCAGCTCTCTCTCTCATTTTCTTCCGACTCAGGCCTGGCAGTCTCGGTGCTTACCCGGTGTTTATCAGTTGTGAGGGACTGGATGAGGGCGAGCTGCCTGAAATTAAATCCTGACAAGACGGAGGTGATGATTGTGGGGAGGGCCGAGGGAGTGATAGCCCCCATCATTGATGGGGTCCGTCCTCCCTTGGTTTCTCAGGCCCAGAGTCTCGGGGTGCTCCTGGACCCACAGTTCCGCTTGGATGCCCAGGTGATGGCTGTGGCAAAAGGGACATTTCGCCAATTACGTCTGGTGGCTTAGGTTGTATGTCTTGGACTTGGATCTGGCCACGGTCATCCATGCTTTTATTACCTCGAGACTGGACTACTGTAACGCACTCTATGCGGAGCTACCCTTGGTGCTGGTTCAGAAACTGCAGCTAGCGCAGAATGCGGCGGCCCGTCTCTTGATTGGGACGGGCCAACGCGAGCAAATTACACCAGTGCTCTGCGCTGGCTGCCGATAATTTTCCGGGCCCAATTCAAGGTGTTGGTGCTGACCTTTAAAGCCCTAAACGGCCTGGGCACCACTTACCTGCAGGACTGCCTCACCCTCCATGTCCTGGATTGGCCCCTGCAGTCATCTAGGGGCACCCTCCTCGGGGTCCCCCGGGTGTCCACCATGCGGAGGGCATTCTCTGTGGCTGCGCCGCGGCTGTGGAACTCCCTACCGTTGGAGATCCGCTTGATTACCGACCTCCCCTTTCCGTAGGCAGTGTAAGACCTGGCTGTTCCGCCAGGCCTTCCCTGAGAGAGATGGGGGTGGGTGGGGCTAGGGTGGGGGTTCACATTATTTTAATTGTAATTTTATGATTGTTTGTTTTAATACGTTTTAAAATGCTGTGAGTCGCCCCGAGATGCCTGGGGCAGCATATACATTTTAGGAAGAATAAATAAAATAAATAAATTCCTGACACAAAAACTCCACTGTGGTTGAGAGCACCACCCCAAAGACATTTTGCCCAATAGGCTTCATTGAGGTCAAGGTAATTCCATTTTTCTCCAGGAGCCCCAAAGCAAAATTAAAATATTGCATAGCCCCATCAAGGGTTTGCAAGTTTATTCCTGTAATATTTGTTTCCAAATGAAAACAGAGAGATTAAACAAATTACCTTAATGTTTCCACAAAACACCCAATGGGAGAATTAGTGAACGTTGTCATCAGGCCTCAAAAGGTAACTGCCTCTCAAGACAAAAGGGAGATGTCTGGCAGCAGACCCTGGAAGACAACAGCAAATAGATTCTAAAGCAAGAAAGCTTTCTTCATCATCATGACAAGAAGAAACATAACACTTTTAATCTGAAACAAATGACAGTTAAACGGCTTAAAGTTTATGCTGTGGATTTTTTGATGTACAACAGAAACTAGAGTAGCCTGTAGTAGAGAATCAGAAATAAGTCTTTGAAAAAGTGGCTCCAAGGTCATAGTTACAATCATGAATATTGATTCAGGTTAGAAATACAATGGCAGCTGTGAAAGCTGTCCTCAGAGGGACTAATCTCTCCAGCATCTGAGATGGGATGGCCTGAAGATTGTGGCAAATGAGAGAGACCCATTTGTGAATTTTCCTTGATACAATAAAAAAAGACGAAAAGGCCATTTTTAATAAGGGTTTGTTTGTCCTCCTCCTGCCCCACCACCCAAACCCTTTCTTTTATTAGAAATTCAGGCCTTTTTCAGCACAGTCCAGGATTATACCAGTACAAGCCAGGAGGGGCGAGGGGGCCAAAGCCATTGTTCCAGATTCAGCAGTACCAGCCCTTCAAATAACCGATGAGATATCTCTTAATATGTACCCAAGAGTCATCCAAAGTGTCCTCCAGAAAATCCTAGGAAAATACAGTTTTACATAAATGATATATTTCTGGGAGGGGGGAAAAGGCAATTTCTTTATGCATCATTAACCCCTCATTTTCTGTCTTGGGGTATTTTCCTACCTTGGGTGACATCTCTTGCAAAAAGCATGTAAGTTAGTGGCTCTCCAACTTTGCCCTTTTAGGACATTGTCTACCTGTGTGAAGGTGACAATCAGGAATCTACCCCATCAGATTTCAGGTTTAGTGCAAACTAACACCAAAAGGACAGGGGTAGGAATCTACTCCAAGACCCTTTCAGTGTCATTTTTTTCATGAAAAAAGGATGAAAGTTAAGAAGAAAAAAAATGGTACAACCCCCCTTTCTCTTCTTCAGATGATCTATATGGGCCTTGGACCACTCTTGCTCTCCAACAGAGAAATTCTTCACCTATTTTTCTCTAAACAAGGGATGGGGGAACCTCACAGCCAAGGGCCAAACGCAGCTCGCGGCCAGTTTTTATGTGGGCCCTTTCCAGTTCCTGGATCTGGTCCTTGGATCCACTTCCTACCTCCAACCCCTGAAAAAATGAGCCCAGGATAAGGGAGCAGAGAGGAGGGCGTGCATACAAGGCTTGGGGAAAGATCCATGGCACAGTTCCGTGATCTGGGACCCTCTTTTTCTTAGGTGTTCCCCCCACCTGCAACTTCTATATGCAGCCTTAGAGCGCGTACTCATTTTTTTTTAAGTGTCCTCCGGGAGGGAAGAGGTTTGCCACCTCTGCTCTAAACCGTTTCCCAGACCATGAAACTGAGTTTTCTGGAGAGACTACCAGGTAAAGACAAAACAAAGAAGTTAAGAGTGAAAAATTTTATTTAAGGTAAGAAGAGTGTTGAGACATAAAGTGTAGGGAGTCGCATGGTAAAATAATGAAGCTGATAAAGGAAAAGGGACTGGGAAGCATGGAGAAAACAGTGGATATTTAGGTGGCGTGAGTATTGTGTAGAGACCTTGAAATATCTGTGCAACATGCAAGTCAGTGGTGGAATTCAAAGAGATAGGTGGGAGACGGGGACAAACGTTGGAGGAACTAGGAATTGTTAAGTCTTGAGAAAAGGTTGAGTGGAGGTACAGCAACAGTTTCGGTATGTAAAGGAATGTTGTAAAGAGGACAGAAACCGATCGTTTTTGGTGTTATTAAAAATGCAACAGAAATTGTTGAGAGGAGTATTAAATGACACTGAGTTAACACAATTATAGGTTAAACACACAAGGGACTGTGCCCTTATGACAACCCAGGCCAGGAAGCTGCAATGCACACGGTCTGGGTCATAGAACAAACATGCCTGGGGAGATGCATGAATGTGCGGTCAGCCTTCCCATGCTGCGACAGCGCCCGTCATGACGGGCAGCCATGATGGACGCCGATCTGGGCTACGTCTGCCGGCAGCAACCGACATGACAGCCCGCTCAAGGCACAGCCTGGGCTAGCCACCAACGCAGTCCGGGACAATCCCAGGCTAACATCCGACAGCACCTGTACATATATGCAGGTGAGGTCCGGGCCAATGTGTGACAAGAGAGACCAGAGCGGTCCACTGTCACGTCTGTTTCCACTCACGGTTACATTCGATATCAGTGTACAGGTGGCGACTGCAGTTTTAAGCGGAAGAAACTAGGTTCTGAGACTGGAGAATAAGGAGCCCATGAAGAAAGTCATTAAGGTCACAATGGAATTAAGACAAGTGTTACAGAAGTCATGAAAGGAAAGCAGGGGAGGAGAGAACTGTGCATTAAAGTCAGCAGACGGATTAAGGATGAGAATAGAAGTGTCCCTTACAGTTAGCTAGAAGGAGGTAACTGGTGACCTGGAGTGAGGGCATTTTCAGCAGGCTGGAGAGAGCAGAAGACATATTGAATGAGATCAGTGAGAGCACAGCAGGAGAGGAAGTCCAGACAAGTGAAAATACAAAAAATACATGATTTAAGGATTTGGAAAGCAAGGGGAGAAAGGAGATAGGTGGGTAATTAGAAAGGGAAGCGAGACCAAGGGCCAGATTTTTTTAAAATTATGATTATTTTTAGTTTAACTTGTGAAGATGCTTGCAGATAGCAGGAAATGAAACACAGGTGAGAGCAGCTAAAGTTAAGGAGGTGGGAATTAAAGAGGAAACTAGGGGCAGCTGGAGTTGAGAAGGGATTAAACCAAAAGGGCAGTCTGGAGATTTAAAAGCAGAAAGTAAGGAAGGAACTTCAAATTCTGAAACAGGAGGAAAAGATTTAAGGATGGAATCAAGGGGGGTCGAGTAATGGATGAGGAGCGATATATATTTTTAATGCCAATTTATTCAATGAAGAATTGAAATGGATTAAAAAAAACAAAAAATCTATTATTGACTTGATCACTGAAGCAACTTTCAAAAACTAGTAAAGCAAATTGGTGAAAGGGAAAATATAGTTTGCACACAACTCAATTTTACCTTTTAATTCCCAGTATGAGGAAGCATTCGTAGCTACTGAAAACACCTACATTCAGTTACACCCTGCTCCATAGACCTTCCGCCATGCAAGCAAGTATAAATCAGGGAGGATTTGCTACTGACACTTAACCTTCACCTTACAAGGTATATTTTTAGAACTGGCTGGCATACGACTTCTCCACCAAACCAGAAATAAGGGAAGAAACTTGTAGTTTACTCTCTCTTCTTGGCTACAGAAATCTACATTTGAGGATCTGACATCAACATTACACAAAACCAAAGCCAGGAACAAGAACACAAGCCTTACCATTCAGTCCTTCCAATTTCTTTATCACATTAATTCACACCATATTGTATAACCATCTGCATCAGGGGTGGGGAACCTCAAGCCTGCAGATAGTTTTTATTTGGCTCCTTCCCAACTGCTTGATCTGCCCCACAGATCCAGTCGTTGCTCAGCTGAACTTTGCGGAAGGCAGCAGAGATGAGGGCATGCACTCAGGAACAGAAAATATAGCCAAATGGCACAGATCCATTATCAGGACCCTTCGGGCAAGGCCACATGAGACGTTACCTCACGTTAGGCTACCTTACCCCACATTAGTCTGTGATTCAGCTTGACTGTCAGTCCGGCCACCAGATGTTCACCGACTTCCACCCAGGGCAGGAGGCTGGCTTATACGCAACACGTCTGCCAGAGAAAGCTGGTGATAAATCATGAGCTAGTTGCCCCACCTGGGCCAATGAGGGGCAAGGGGCTGCTTCTTGTCCACCCAATCCTGTGCAGCCCTGCCGTGCGGCAAGGTCCACCAGCATCATAGAGCGGCAGGCAGCATGCTACTGCTGTACATCCACGTCATGGCAGGGGTCTGGATGCTGGGCAGGGTGGGGCTAGACACCAGCCAGCGTGGACAGCTCCTCTGCCTGCCTTGGGGAGCGGCAGGACTTGCGGCGATGGCCTGCCTGGTTTCTCTGTGGGAGGGCAGATCATTTGGACTGCTCTCCCTGCCAGCCCAAGTGTGGCAGCTGCATCTGCCCTCCCTAGGGCAGGCAGGGCATCTGGCCAGGCTGGCACTGTCTCATGTGGCTTCACCCAGTCTCTCTCCCCCCGCAGTCCTGTGTGCACCATTTAAAGGAACCACACCTCGCACGTAGTCCTTAGAGCTTCTTCAAATTTTCAAAGTGGCCTCAAAGAGGGAAAAGGTTCCCCATCCCTGACCTACGACGACTATAGTGCTCTCTGGGGCAAGAGGTTTATCTACGCACAAGTCTAAAGCATGAAGCACACTTATAGCACTACAGAACGTGTACGTGTAAACCATAAACTGAGGCAAAGAATTGCTTGAACTCAATGGCTAGCTAGCGGCAGATTTCAGAACAGGACACGAGGATCCCGATTCCTTAGCCCAGATTCTCCCAAATACTCTCACCCCCCAAAATGGCTCGTAGAAAATGTCTAGCCTTGGTTTTGGTCACCTACATTTGATATGGGCATTTTGGTCTACCAATTCCCACTGTAGATTATGCTTCTGGTTCTCAAAATAGTCCACCGGCTCAAGCCCCGTTCATAGAATGTTCGCACCGGAAAGGATTTCAGGGGTCAACTGTCTACTCCAACAGGATTGGAAACCGATGAACCTGGACTCAGTCTTAGGAAAGTGTATGCCCCCACACCCCAATCCTCACAGATAAAGTATGGTACCCCCTCCTCCTGGAAAACATACCCTACTCCTCTGAAGATGTACTCCAATACCAATCCTCACAGAAAACAAATGGTACCTGCCTCTCCCACTCCTTTAGAAATGGACCCCACTCACCTCAGGAAAACGTATCCCCATCCACCAATCCTCACAGCCCCCAAAAGTATGGTACCCCTCCGTACCCACCACCAATCCCCCTCACAGGAAAAGCATGGTACCCTCCCTCCCCCCTGGAAAATGGTATCCCACTTCCAGGGAAACATACCCTTCCTCACCCCTCAGGAAAACACACATCCCCCACACCTATTCCCACAGTCCCCTCACAGAAGAAGTATGGCCGTAAGTATTTCCCCCTCCTCCTGGAAAATGTACTCCACCTCTAATCTCCATGGCAACATACCCTACTCCTCTTGCCCCTCAGGAAAATATACCCCCCCCCACCAATCCCCACATCTCCCCCTCACAGAAAGCGTATGGTACCCCCTTCCCTCTGGAAAATGTACACCAGCCTCCCTCACCCCCTGAAGTGTACCCCATTCATCCCCCCCTTCCCCCAGCTAACTGCCTCACAAACATGTGCCCCAACCCTGGGGAAAAGTACCCCACTCCCCTCCCCCACCCTCTTACACTCCGCTGGGAAACCAAGCTGCCCCCTTCCGCTCCCATCCCAGAAAAATGCCCCCCGTCTCTCCCCTTCCCCTTGGCCTGGGGGAATATGCCACCCGCTGTCTGGAGCTAGGGAGGAAAGGGATGGACCCCCCCCCCCAGCACTCATCCCTCAGGGAGGAATTAGCAAAGCAACCCCTCCCCCATTCTAGAGCCCCAAGGGGAGGAACAACCCCTCCCCCCCATTCTAGAGCCCCAAGGGGGGGAAACAACCCCTCCCCCCATTCTAGAGCCCCGAGGGGGGGAAACAACCCCTCCCCCCATTCTAGAGCCCCGAGAGGGGACACATACCATTCTAGAGCCCTGAGAGGGGACACATATCCCATTCTAGAGCCCTGAGAGGGGACACGTACCCCATTCAAGAGCCCCGAGGGGGGACACGTACCCCATTCAAGAGCCCCGAGGGGGGGAACAACCCCTCTCCCCATTCTAGAGCCCCGAGGGGGGACACCCCCCCATTCTAGAGCCCCGAAAAACAACCCCTCTCTCCATTCTAGAGCCCCGAGAGGGGACACCCCCCTCCCCCATTCTAGAGCCCCGAGGGAGAACAACCCCCTCCCCCATTCTAGAGCCCCGAGGGGGAACGACCCCCATTATAGAAATCAAATCCTAACTTACCACCTAAGACCTCGGCGCGCTCCTATTGGCCCTTGGCCTACCGCTCCTGTATCACGTGGCGAGGGAGAACGAGGAACTCGGTCCTGTCCATGTTTCTTAACTCCGCCCCCTCTTTTCGTCTCACCGGCTGTGCCGGTTGGAGTGTGTCCCTCGCATCGAGCGCGCATGCGCCTGGGGAAAGCCTGGTTGGGCGGGGCGAGCGCGAGGCGCTTGCTGGTTCCGGGAGGCGCGCGAGGCGGTTGAGGAAGAGAGAGCGCGGGCGCGCGCGGGGCTGGATTGGGGCAGAGGGAGAGGCTGTGGGCGCGCGCGCGCGAACTAGACGAGGCGCGAGACTCTCTTTCCAGCCCCTGAAGGAGACGGTGCTGCCCGGCTGGGACGCAGCTTCCCCAACCCGGCCTCCTCTCTGGAACCCACCCGCCCCCTTCCCTCCTCTACCTCCAGATCCGACCCCGCCTTTTCCCAGGGGACAGGAGCCTCCCTCCCGCCAGGATGTTAGCAGCCCCCGCCCGACCCCCGCCTGGGACTCTGGAGCTGTCACCCCCCCGGCAAAGAGGCCGAGCCCCTGGGGCTTCCTGCTCCTGAAGGGAGGCGGGCTGAAGAATTCCCCCCCCCCCCAACTGCTGCTGAACAATCAGCAAAGCAAGGGGGAGAGATCGTGGGGAAACCCCAAATCTGGACTCCTAAATCCTGATCCCCCCCCCCCAGCATTGGGGGTTTGCACCCCTGAAGAGATAGTGGGGAAACCCCAAATCTGGACTCCTAAATCCCGATCCCTCCTCCCCCCCCAGCATTGGGGGTTTGCACCCTGAAGAGATAGTGGGGAAACCCCAAATCTGGACTCCTAAATCCTGACCCTGCTTCCTCCCTCCTCACCCCCAGTGGCCCTGGGATTTTGCCCCCCAGACTTGCTCTATTGGCATCCTTGAGGACCTAACCCTTTTGTTGTGTGTGAGATCTCTACTGGAGTAAACCTCGCTGAAGATTATTTCTCCCCCCCCCCCCCCTCCTTTTAACAATGTATGCTTTGTTGTTGTTTTTTATTTTATGATTTTATCTTATTTATATAGTGCCAGCAGTGAGTTGAGGAACTAAATCCCCCCCCCCCCCCCCCCTTGGATGGTAAAGGTGAAGGCTCTGTTGCAGCAAATTGGTTCCGTTTCTCTCGTTCTCTCTTTTTAAAAAGAAAAGGGAAAAAAACCCTGTTTTGGGAGTGGGGAGGGAAAAAGAAGAGGCAAAGATGTCCTTCTTCAACTTCCGCAAGATCTTCAAGCTGGGTGGCGAGAAGAAGAAGAAACAGTACGAACATGTCAAGAGGGATCTGAATCCTGAGGAGTACTGGGAGATTATAGGAGAGCTGGGAGATGGGGCTTTCGGCAAAGTGTTCAAGGTAAGACAGAACTGGGAAGGTTTTTTTATGTTTCCTTCCTTGGGAATAATGGATCTTTAAATAGCTGTATTGGAAGTTTGCCCTTCTATAGGGTCTGCCATCAGATTGTATTGTAAGAGCATCTTTGTTTTATACCCCATCAGATTAAGAGGGAACTTGGCTTAAAACCTAGTAGCATCAAGTCTCTTCCTGTGATGTTTCATGAAGTCATTACTCTTTACCAGAATCGTGTTGTCACTTTTAGAACTGAGAGCGCCTGCGTCCTCATGAACTTTTCTCTTTAGGGTGGAGTGATTTGTATCAGCTGGCTTTTTAATTGTTGGTTTTGTGTGTAAGAGAATTCAGTTTCTTCTAAAATGAAGACTGGTGGAAACATGCTATTGTAATAGCGAGTGTCCTTAATAAATCTCAAATCCAGGTGTAAGTTGAAAAGTAAACCCGTACCTTCCTACGAAACTTCCACCTATGGAAGTAGGGAGTTGAGTGTGTCACAAGGGATATTAATGTCATTGGCTTACTCTACCATGGGAGGATATAATATGAATGTCATTGGAGAAAACTGCATCCTCGAGGATGAGATCATCAGGGAGCAGACATGATGTGGGAGGAGGAAATCTTCAGCAGAGTCTTGAGACGGGGAAAGTATGGCAAAAGAGCTGGCAGATGCAGTGCGGCTGAAAAGTAGCAAATGGGTTTCTAATAAAAATATTCAGGAGACTCTCGTGCGTAAAACAGTACTATATTCCAATGGGCATCGGGAAAGTGTGCAGACGTGCCCCTTGCAAATAGAAGGTGTTCTGGGAAGAAGTGGGTCTGAACCTTCCCCCCCCCCAAAAAAACCAAACCAACACATGTCTCTTTTAAATTGTCTAGACACCCCAGGGGTGGGTAAAGTCAGCTTCAAGAGCTGCTTACCAAATCTTCGTATGGCGGAGTCACAAGACGCTTCCTGATTGGCTGGTGAAACTGGTCCTGTCTGCTGAGATTCTGATGAGCAGCTGTGACTCAGCTGCTGAGACTCAGGTGCAATGGAGTAAAATAGTGCTGTTCAGGCAGTGCAGGAACAGGGACCAGTCTTGGCCCAGAACTGCCCAAGAGCCTCATGAGCTAGTAAGTCATGGAAAGTGCTATGTGTGTGTGTTTACTGTGGAGCAGCCACTGCTACACACACTTCTTTTCATGTGACTCTTTGACCTGTTGAATCCTAGCTTTGATTTTGAGAAGTCACCTGTGTCAATAATAAGCCTTTTAAACGGGAGGCTGCTTTCCTTTACTATATTAGAGTAGTTGAGGACAACCTTGGCTGAGATTTTCAGGGCAATCTAGAAATGTGACACATCTTCCACTTAGTGTCATAGAAAATGTATCGGTGTTCTGATATGCTCTGAACTAGTATTAAATTAAAGCACACTTTAATTTGATATGTATATGCCACTTTAAACTGTTTTTGTCATTCTGCTGAGGGTCTTTTCCGCAGGGGAAAATGAGTAGATTTTCAGCACAACATTCTTAACCATTCTCAGGCTCACCCCTCTCTCTGTGCACACAATCTACCTGCAATCTTTTTCATTTTGCAGTGGTGTTAATGGTAAACTCTGTCTTGCAGGGGCAGGGATAGAGCGTTCAGTAAGGTCTCTCCACCCACAGCAGTACCTGAGTGATATTGTCATGCTAGTGAATGAGGCAGGCAGAGTATTCTGTATGAACAAAGACTACAGTCCCACAAAGGCTTACATGTGCTTAACATTGCACAATGCGAGGATATTCAAACAGAAAAACGTTTTCCAAGTGGCTAGTGCTGTCTTCACGCTCAAAATCTGAAGCTTTCAAATATTGAAGTTCATCATTCTGACTTGAATCTAAAAACATTTTTAAAAAATAAATACAAACTTTCTGAATATAGTATGCAGAACTACATTTGGAATTCCGCACAGTTGCTTTAATCACTCTGATTGCATTCGTTTGAATGTAAATCTGTTCCATTTTGCACATCTTTGCTTTATCAAAAAAAATCCTTCTGTTAAAAAACAAACAAAAAACCCCAGAAAAAGGTGAAGATCCCTTTAGGAGCAATCAGTATTTCTGTGGTGTGAGCTTGTTTTCATTTGTAATTTTTGACATAGCAGGAATTGTGAACTACATATGATTGAGCAATTATTATATATTGGCGTTAATGTACTTAAATGTGTTTAAAAGGTTTTTTGTTTTCAAACGTTGCAGCATGTCACGCCAATTCCTGTGCAATGGATCCCTTTATTTGGTTACTTCAAGACAGGGACCTATATTTGCTGTGTTTTTCCCATTGGCAGTGGGGACAACAGTGAACATAAATCCCTGCTTCAAGGATAGCATTAAGATGTTTGGTGTCCAATATCGAATGATGGAGAGCAGCAAACTTTGACGATTATTTGCTCATATGTATTGACTGAAAGTAAAGGACTGCTGTTTACTTTAGAAATGTGTACATAGGCGTTTGGAAAAAACAGAGCCCAACTCGACCCAAGCTGCTTTATTCTTGTGAGTGTCGTACTTTTGTGTTAGTATCATTGGCCTTGGTAGTAGCAGTACAAATAGACTGCTGTAATTAGTTCAATTCCAAAGCAAGTGTGTGTAAATAAATCTGTTGAAAAGTGATTAGAGCCCAGCTTTGTCTGGCACCCAGAAGGGGAGGGGGGCAGCTAGAGCCTTTGGTCACAACATCATTCTGAACCTAGAAGCCAAATGCTTGTTAATGAAGTGGATTCTGGTTCTTCTTATTATTATTATTAACAAACATTTATATAGCGCCAGCAGTGTACCTGGCACTTTACAAAGTAATAAAATAGACACGGTCCCTGCCCCTAGGGCTTACAATCTGAGAGACAGGAGCTGGGGGAGAGACTTAGGAAGGGGAACAGAGGGAGAGACAAGGGGTCTAACATTCATGAAGATGCGAGGTCTCAAGTGCACGTACTTGGCTTGGTTACGATGAGAATGACAGCAGGCAGGTCCATGTTGCAAGGATAAGGGTAAACCGATCGTAGGTATAGGAATAGTGGCTCAGCAGGATAAAGAGTCAGACAGAGCAGAGCGAAAGAGGTGAGTTTTAAGGAGAGATTTGAAGGTATGAAGGGAGGGGGCAAGGCGGATGTGGACAGGGAGGGAGTTCCAGGCATGGGGGGCAGCAAGTGAGAAGGGACGAAGGCGCTTAGGGGAGCAGGGAAGGCGTGGAAGGGTGAGAGAAGGGACAGAGGAGGAGCGAAGTGCACGGGCTGGAGTATGGAGGGCGATAAGTGCAGAGAGGTAGGGGGGAGCAAGGTTGTGAAGAGCTTTATAGGTGAAGACTAGGAGCTTGTGCAGGATTCGTTCAGGAAGGGGAAGCCAGTGAAGCGAAGAGAGGAGGGGCTGCACATGGTCGAAGCGACTGGCGAGGTAGATGACCCTGGCAGCAGAGTTTTGGACAGAGATGAGGGGAGAAAGGTGAGACCGGGGAAGGCCAGTGAGAAGGAGGTTACAGTAATCGAGGCGAGAGATGACCAGAGCATGAACAAGAGTTTTGGCAGACGAGACAGAGAGAAAAGGGCGAATCTTAGCAATGTTATGGTTCTTCATGCACCCTAGCAGTATTCCATAGAGGGAATAAGAGAGATCTTGTTCTCGCAGTGTAACATTTTCATAGATACTTGAGTCTAGTAAGTGCCAAAGAAATAATCTGCTACTCCCACAATCTAATTTTTTCACTCTGGATTGGGATAAGTAGACTAGGTAGTATCAATATACGCAGGGCTGTAAAAAAAGAAAATCCACTTGCCTTTGAGTATCCTTTTTGAGCCTGAGAGTGTGTTTTTACCGACCTAGTCCCACTTGCCCGCCGACCCCATTTTTGAGACGTAACTCTAATCTGCAGATGGCGTGACCCCACTTGAGGTGCTGACCCCACGGTTTGGGAAGCCATCCAAGGAAGGGACTTCCATACATGTGTGAATGCCGAGGCCTTTGCTTTGTCCCTGTTCTCAATGCCTCACCGGATGCATAAATAAAAGGAAATTGCAAATCAACTCAGATGTTTCCCTTTTAGTTTTAATATCCGACTTGTATTAATTTACTGTAGTTTTAATTTAGGAAAACCTTTATAAATGCATAACTTGCTTTCTGATGTCACAGTAACAAAACCACAAAATCCCTTTTTTTATAACACTTAAGTTTATGCTTCTCCCATAAAATACAAATTTGAGTGGTGTAATGGCTAAGTGTGCAGTACTCAAACAGGGTGGTAAGGGCCGTTTCATGTCTTCTTTTAGCAAGAAAATCAGTGGGTAACCGTGAGCTAGTTACAGTATTCTTTCAACTCTACCTACCTCGCAGGGTTGTTGTGAGGATTAAAAGTTGTGTTCATATGTAAAGTGCTCCGAGTGCCGTGGCAAGGGGGTGCTATATAAAAATCTTACTTTTATTAAAATATTAATATAAAACGTAAATGCATATTGGTAACAGAACACAGGTGAAATCCTTAGGATACTTGTAGTTCATGGGTTTCCATTTTTAAATAAATATTTTTCAGTAATGAAAGCTCTCTCTCTTTCCCCTGCCAGATTGCCTGTTGTGATTCAGGTACTGGAAGCTTTTACTGCTCCATCAAATGCTTGGACTGTTCTAGTAAGAGCCTTTTTAGCCCTGGCACATTGAGACAATGCACCTTAATGCATGGATAGCAATTAATTTAAAATACATCATTAAATGTTAACTAAAGTTGTAATACTTAAGTTAAATTTGTAGATAGTTTCATGAAATGTGGAGTTCCTACCTTGACTGTAGATCTCGCCCAGCTAGTGTTCAGAAAGATTATTTTAAGACTGACAAGTTGTTTTGTTTTTAAATCAGAGGAGTGGTTACGTTTTCATAATGCATTGAATTCTTACCCGTATTTTCAGCCACTCATAAATTTGCACCTTTTAGGATGACCTCCTGGTTTTCCATTGGCTTCAGTTCATCTGCTCCAGCTACACTCCCTTGAAGCTTGCTCTTCCAAAGACTTAATCAAAATTAAACAAACAGCCTACCCCTCTAAAAGTAGAGCAGGGTTGACGTTTTGGTTTAAACTGAAATTTCAACAGATAGTGTGAAATTTTGAGGTATTGACATATGAAACTTCAAAACTATAATCCACACATGGCGTGACCCCACAGATTGTGCCGACCCACAGTTTGGGAACCTTGATCCAAGGGACTTTCATACATGTGTGAATCCCTGAGCCTTTGATTTGTCCCTGTTCTCAATGCTTCAACAGATACCGAACTTCAACCTTAGAGAATCCATAACGAAAACACTTCAGTTCACATAACCTAAAGTTGTTTACAGCTTGGTGATATAGGTTTTATATAAAAGAAGCTTTTTAAATTATTAACCAGTTAATGTCCATTCAGATAAAACAAATCTAGCTTCTTGTCTTTCATGCTGATTAGTTGTGGAAGTGATGAGTGTCTCGCTGATAAATCTGAGCTCTATAAAAAAAAATAGGAAGAATGGAGAGAAAGTGTTGCCTTTTTCATTTTTCCAGTGTTGAATATCATTCTGATAAGAGAATGGTATAAAAGTGAGAATGTCCTTTGTTGTGATGAGATAAGCTTTTATTGTACAAGTTGATACAATTTTCTCTTCCTGCTCTGCCCTCCCTATATCCCTCATACAGCAAGTAGCTTCAAACCATAAGTGGTTTTGATTGAAAATACCTTGGCATATTTCTTTATTTTTAATGGATCTCTATTAAAGATTGTCCTTTTAGATTCTGCATTATTTTTTTTTTTTTTAAAAAAGTTCCTCTGCATGGGTTAAAGACAGATACACAAGTTGTTTCTTGTACATCTTGCCATCCGTCTGAGTCACTTGGCAAGTATGAATGAAACAGTGGGTGCTGCTGTTATGACTAATACCCAGTCTAATCTTGAATGCATCGAGCCCAAGTGAATGGAGAATAAATATAGAATTTGCTCATGACACTCCCTTTTTGTTTGCGATGCAGTCAGTCATCTTTTCCAAGGTGTGAGCTCAAGTTATGAAACTTTCTAAAACATAAGCGTAGTACTTTATTGGGAAAACCCCTACTTTTTGGAGTTAAAACTTTCTGCATAATTTTGCTATGAAATTAAACTTGTCGAAATGAGAATTCTGTAAGAACATAAGTGCCGTTCTGGGTCAGACTAATGGTCCATCATCCTGTCTCCATCAGTGGCCAGTCTTGGTCGCTTGGGAGAAGTAGCCAAATGGCCACGATGCGGCGATCCGTTATTCCCTGTTGTTCGCTCCCAGCTCTCAACAGTCCGAGGTTATATCCCTCAAACCTACTTGGCTAATAGCCGTTAATGGACCTACCCTCCAAGAACACATCAAATTCTTTTTTAAACCCAGCTGTAGTACTAGCCTTGAGCCCTTGACCACACCTCTGGCAACAAATTTCACAAGTTAATGGTGCATTGAGTGAAAAAATCTATTTGTTTTAAATCTGCTGCCAGTTAGTTTCATGGAGTGTCTCCTAGTTCTAGTGTTGTTTGAGAGGATAAGTAACTTCTCCCTATTATTTGTTCCACATCAGGCCATGGTTTTATAAACTTCTATCTTATCCCCTCTCATTCGTCTCTTCTCCAAGCTGAAGTGCCCCATGCCTATAAGCCTCCCTTTATACGGGAGCCATTTCATACCCTTTATCATTTCTGTTCTCCGTACCTTTTCTTGTTCTACTATATCTTTTTTGAGATGGGGCGACCAGAACTGCACACACTATTCAAGGTGCGGTTGCACCATAGATTTATATAGAGGCATTATGATATTTTCAGTTTTATTCTCTATCCCTTTCCAAATAATTTGTAAAAATCTATTTGCTTTTTTGACTGCTGCCACACATTGAGCTGAGGATTTCAGTGAATTGTCAACAGTGATTCCCAAGAGCCTTTTTCTGAGCGGTAACTCCTAATTTAGAACCCAGCATTGTGTACATATAGTCGGGATTAATTTTCCCTATGTGCATCATGTTATACTTGTCAACATTAAATTTCATCTGCCATTTATATGCCCAGTCCCACGAGGTCCTCCAGCAATTCCTCATAGTCCGCTTTGTCTCATCTACATACTTGATCATCTCGTTCTTTACTCCCTTTTCCAGATCATTAATGAATATATTAAACACCACCAGTCCCAATACAGATCCCTGGGGCATTCCACTATTTACTTCTCTCCATTGCGAAAACTGACCATTTAGTCCTACCCTTTGTTTCCCTTTGTATTGTGGATCGGTAACTTTAATCAGTTACCGATCCACAATAAGACACTGCCTCCTTTTTCCATCACTCTCTCATGAGGGACGTTATTGAATGCTTTCTGAAAATCCATATACGCAGTATCAACCAACTTGCTCTTATCCAAATGCTTATTTACACCCTCAAAAATTCCAATAGTGAGGCACAACTTCTCTTTGTAAAATCCATGTTGACACGTCCCCATTCTGCCATGTTTCTCGGTATGCCCAGTAATTCTGTCCTTAACCATTTCCACCTGCTTACCCAGCACTGATGTTCCAGGATTGCCTCTGGAGCCCGTGTTACATTCGCTACCCTCCAGTCCTCCAGTACAGTGGCAGATTTTAACAATAGGTTACAAATTATCAATAGCAGGTCTACGATTTCATGTTTGGGTTCCTTCAGAACTCTGGGGTGAATGCTATCTCGTCCTGGTGATTTGTTACTATTTGGTTTGTCAGTTTTCTCTAGAACCTTTTCCAGAATCGTTTTGACTTGTGACCGTTCCGGTCATCACTTACAAAGAAGAATCCCAACGTGGGTCATCCTGACTGAGCTGCCCTTTTAGCCCCCTAGTCCCCATATGGCCCAACTGACTCTCTAGCAGGCTCCTTGCTTCTGATGTACTTGAAAAAGTTTTTATTAGTTTTTGCATTTTTAGCAAGTCACCCTTCAGATTCCCTCTTGGCCTGACAATGTGTTGCTTCTAATTTGGCAGTGCTTATGCTCTTTCCTATTTTCCTCATTAGGACTAGCTTTCCATTTTTTAAAGGACACCTTTTTGGCTCTAATAGCTTCCTTCACCTCATTTTAGCCATGCTGGCAGACACATGGTCCTCTTGCTACCCTTTGTTGTGGAATACATTTAATCTGGGCTTGCAAGATGGTGTTTGTAACGGGGCATGATTTCCGGGGTAAGTCCCTTCAGGGCTGGACCCCACTAAGTCACATTCTCTGTAAGGGACTTTAGCTCACCAGTTTCTTGCTTTGGGAATAAGCGCTCAGTCTTTCAGCAGGTTTCGCTACTTAGCATCTCTTTGTTCAATGTCTCCAGCATATGCATATATCAAATCAAATAAGTTTATTCGTGTCAGCAATTCTGCTATAACAAAAACATTTAAAAGAGTTGGCAAATTTTAACATGTTGTGCATGTTATGCTATACTTAAAACAAATAAGAGACATCACGGTGTGCATATAAGTACATATAAATTCAACTAAAAAGTGTCACTTAATAGAAACATCTTATTAACAAATAAGTATCGAGTAGCAATAAATGCCATCTAGATCCCTTTAATATTTCCATATTCTGATAGGCATGAGATTACCTTAGTCTCTTTTCCAACAGAAAAAGAAACATGGTAATTAACTTAATTTGTGGTATCTCTGTTGCTGTCATTAGCGTTTCAATCTTTCTTCCTACAAACAAGGCATCCTTTCCAAAAATTGGGTCTGTCCATACTGATCTTAAATCTTTGTAGAGCGGGCATTCAAATATTACATCGGATAAAGTCTCTATCTCATTAAAACAATTTTTGCAAGTCCTGTTATGATATGGGATATGCATATATACACAGTCCATATCAAAATATAGTCTCTCTTCGAGCACTCTGGCTCTCACAGTGGATTTATCCAGGCACACCCTCTGACATTCAGCATCCCTCTAACCAGACACAAACCCCTCTGGTTCTTACTAAACCCAGTCCAACAGCCTCTTTGTAGGAGAGTTCTTATACGAGGTCCTTCTCCATGGCCACCCTCTGACTGAGCTGTCTGGCTTTTATATGGCTTGAGCATGCCCAGACTGACCCATTACCACTGAGCATGCTGGGAGACCTGCCCCCTGGAGCCACTTAGGTCTCTTCTGAGCACGCTCAGGGACTCGGTCTCCATTACACACGGTTTCCTTCCCTTAGGAGCATGCCCCACGACTTAGCCTCTGATGCCGCTATACTGTCTGGTGTGCATGCCTACAGACAGTGACTCTGTTTCCCTTGCGCGCAGCCCTCTTGAATTAGTTTCTCTCTCTGGCTAATTCAAGTCTGCTACAATGAAACTCCTTTGTCACCCAAGGGCCCGATCCTTCCCGTTTATAGACTCTTTACTCTCTGGGTTCGCAAGAGCTTGAGGGCTCTTGTTGCTCACTTGTGTTCCAATATTAGACACAGACACTTCTTCATAAAGATAAGAAAGTTTATTGATTACATAAACAATATAGTTGATACAGAGTGGTTACTAGAAATCAAAGGTAAATATAACGCATTCCTGATCTATACTGTTGAGTTCCTAAATAAGCAGCTTACCCTATAAGGTCCATAAATTTCTTGTTCCTCAGTCATAAAGGTAGAATGACTGGGCATTGGCTTCTTAGTTGGAAAAGAGCAAAATCTTCTCTCTCTGCTCATGTTTCTCCAGCCTGCTGCCAGGCTGACTTTCACATGTAGATCAGCTCTCAGGATGGCTTGGAAGGAAGAGCTTCTTCAGGTGACTTACTGGCTCATTTAAATAGTTTTTCTCCCCCTTTGTCTCTGTTCCCGCCTTTGGGGAATCATGGGGGCGGTCACGTAGTCAACCCAGGCAAACACAAAGGCCCATCTAAATCTCTACAGGGTTCCGTCTGGCAAGTGTTATGTAATACACATTTTGTTATCTCTTTGTATTTCCTGTGGCCTGGTGACGTGTCAGAGCCCTAATTTGAGTTGTACAGCTCTCAACTGTAACCTTACGTACATGTGGACCCTTTGGCATTACATATTTACCAGACTTGTAGTCTACATGTAGTCCCGTGTTACACGTGTGTGACCCTATGTTTCTCCATGACAATCACTTTCACACTTTACTTGGGGAGACAGGGAAAATTCCATGATTGCAATCGCAGCTCTATTCTCATAGGAATTGGCGCACATGAGAATGCCCTATTCCACTTTTATCCTGCGAGAACACTCACGCATAACCGAGTCCCCTAATCTAGCTTTTACAATGATGGGTGTACTCGTGGGATAAAAGCAGAATAGTGAATTCTCACGTGTGCGGATTCCTGTGAAAATAGATCCGCGATTGTGGTCATGGAAGCTTTATTTTCTATCCGTAATGTCTTTGTGAACCCGTCTTTGGGGCATTACAATTTTCAATGCTGTGTTGAAAGTTTTTTATGAAGGAATAAAAAACATTTTGAGGTAGATGTTGAAAAGTCCATATTTTTTCACCTTCTGAAAGCCTTTTTTTTTATTAAACTGCCCTACAGTTAAAAAAAAAAAAAGTCTAAAGCCTTTTCCAAGTTAATATCTGAGGGGCAAAGTAGTGAAATGATACCCTGAACTGTTTTTAATCCGGTTGTGTTTTCTGCAAGTCTAACTTTTGAGCTGGCAAGTGGACTCTTTATCCAAGGTGGTGGAGCCCAGGAGTCTGTTGCTGTCCCCCCCCCCCATCCCCCCCCAGACCTGACTGCCTTCACCCTCTTCTCAGCCTTGTAAATCCCACCCCCAGGATTTTAGTATAGCTGAGGTGCATCCCTCTTGCTGGGGGGGAGGGGGAGAAGAGTACTAAGCCATGCCTAGGCTGCCAGCCATGGGCTGGAACTTGCTGTGAAGGGAATGGTACTTTTTCTCTTCTTTTCCTTTTTTCAGAAAACCATCCATGGATGGAGCTTTTAGGAAATTAGGAGCTCTGTGGGGCTGCTCTGAAAGTTGGGGAATGGTTTCCATTCAGTTATAGCACTAGGTGTCTAAGAGTAATTTCTGATGTGCGCATGAGCTGAATCAACTTTTGACTGAAATTTGCCTCCTTCCTTTTCTCAAATGCATCATAGTTGTATTTGTTTCACTCTAACCCCTGAACAAAGAGTTTAGTCTTTATTTTCCCCTCTTCCCCTGCAGTCACCCATTTTGCTTCATATCTACCCAGTCCAAGGAGCAATAGTGTCTTCATTAGCAGGAAAAAATGAGGCCCTTTACTTAGCTTGATTGTATTTCTTTGTTTTGTAACGGAACTTCTCAAAACTGTATTTGATCAATTCCAGAATCTTGGGGAATGTTGTACCCATCAGTGGGCAGAACCCTTCTTGATTTTGTTGAAAAGTGGAAAACCCAAAACAGCAGTACCGTGACTATTCCTAGCAACCTGTCCTGTCTCCTTCAGAGCATGGAATTATTACAAACAATAGACTTATGACTTGCAGATTTTCAGTAAAGGAGAGCTGTTGATTGGCTTTCTTTTGGCACAATGCCTCCAGTTGGTACTGGGAGAGAAAAGTTGTTGTTGTTGTTATTATTATTAGTAGTAGTAGTATTTGTATAGCGCCAGCTGTGTACCTGGTGCTTTACAGAACAATAAAATAGACACAGTCCCTTCCTATGGCTTACAATCTAATAGACACGGAGGGGGAGACAAGGAGAGGAGACAAGGGATAAATAACATTCAAGCGGATGCGAAGTCTCAGGTGCACGTGCTTGGCTTGGTTGCAGTTAGGCAGGAGTCTGCAGGGAGGGCAGACAGTAAATATTGAAAGGAAAGTTCTAACAGGCGTCGAGAAAGGTGGCGAGGAAGAGGTGGGTTTTGAGGAGGGATTTGAAGGTGCAGAGGGAGGGTACAAGGAGGATGTGGGCAGGGAGGGAGTTCCAGGCATAGGGGGCAGCGAGGGAGAAGGGTCGAAGGCGGTTAGGGGAGCAGGGGAGATGAGGGAGAGGGCAGAGGAGGAGCGGACAATGCGTACAGGAGTGTGTAAGGAGATTAAGGCTGAGAGGTAAGGGGGAGCCAGGTTGTGAAGGGATTTGTAAGTGAATACTGGGAGTTTGTGAAGGATGTGATGGCAGTGGGCAGCAACTGGGACTGAGAAACTGAGTTTGATTTACAAGTACAGATTCCTCTAAGAGACAATTGCTTTGGATTTTTGCTTGGGCTTGGATTATTCACAGATTTCAAGTTTGGCCAACATGAGTAACAAAGACTGCAGCTCTTTAGGTTGGATCCATCTGGAGTAGATGAAAGGAACTTTTATGGAAAGGCAACTATTTCCAAAGAGTTGAGTTCATGCGATCCCCATTCCTTTTTAAAAGCTGAAACATAAGTTTGTATGTGATACCAGGACAAATGATCAAGGGCATGGAAGGGCTCCCGTATGAGGAGAGGCTTGGTAGGTTGGGGCTCTTCAGTTTGGAGAAGAGATGACTGAGAGGAGATACGTTAGAGGTTTATAAAATCATGAGTGGGGTGGAACTAATAAACAAGGAGCGGTTATTTACCCTCTCAGCTAGTACTAGAACTAGGGGACACTCCATGAAACTCATGGGTGGCAAGTTTAAAACAAATAAAAGAAAATATTTTTTCACTCAGCATATAATTGGGTTGTGGAATCTACTGCCAGAGGCTGTGGTAAGGGCCAGTACCAGAGCTGAGTTTAAAAGAGGTTTGGACAAGTTTCTGGAAGATCGGTCCATTAGCCAGACGGGATCAGGGAACATGACGGGAGCTGGGGGAAAACAACAGGGAATGGATCCCCCATTGTGACCTGTTGGGTGCTTCCCCTGAGCCACCGTGATTGGCTACTGTCGGAGACAGGATGCTGGGCTAGATGGACTATTAGTCTGACCCAGTATGGCGGCGCTTATGTTCTTAACTTTGAGAGATTCCTTGGGTTTGCCTGAGTGGTCAGTGGCAATCTTAAGGATGTTTCTATAATCAGATTTTTCATAACCACTTGGAACAGATGGCACTTCCAGTGTTTATTGACACTCAGGCTTCTTCACTACCTATTTTAGCCAGAATCGGGAGCATGCCGGTAGAAGCACACTTACCCTTTGTATGCTAGCCTCACTTGGTAGAGCATTCCTATTAAAAATAGTAATCCAAATTTCTAGGTTAGAAATGGTGTGCATGTTCTTAAGCTTGTATGGAGCTTAACATTTTGTTTAGAGGACTACTGTGTGTTCTCTTTTGCAACCCCTGACTGTTTCAGGCAATGACAGTAGTTAAAGGCTTCCTAAAATGATCCAAACTATAGCCTCTTTCAGGAAACTCAGGTTATTCCAAACACATTCTCTTCCGCGGCAGCTGTCTTTATACAGCCTCAGTCACAGATGCTTGCATTGTATGTAGCATACTTGATAACAGAGGTGCATAATCAAGTAGTTTCTGGTTAAGTATCTTGTCATGTTTTTGCATTTAAAAAAAAAAAAAGTATCGGAGCTTGAATCCTTCATAATTAAATTCACGCCTTTGAGTATTTTGTTTTAAATAAAATAAAACATTTTTAAAAGGAAAAGAGAAATATGATGAAGGTTGCACAATTAGATACTCGGAAGTAAGGAAATGCCAATGATAAGATAGCAAGCCATTCCTAACGCCGTTTTTATGCATGCATGCCAACTGTGTCAAAGTACACACTATGCTATTTTTAGATAATTTACTACAGCTGGGGAATAAAGCACAGGAAGTAAAAAAAAAAACAACGAAAAAACTGTGCTACTCTATTTAGGGTATTTCTGAAATCGGCTATAGCAAAAATTCTTTCAGTGACCTGATTACTGGTGTGTCTTCTTTAACTTTGCCTTAACGCCATGTACTACTGAATACATAGAATTAAACAAGTTTTGTGTATATTAAAGAAAAAACCCTGAAGTTTCCATTTTACCTGAGTGGAGATGTTTAATCCACAAATCAGTATTGCCTTCATTTATTATATAATCAATTTTTATTTGTGGCTTTTGTCTGTGTCCAAAAAACCAACCATACAAAAACCAACACACAGTCCAACAATCACAAATCACCAAAATTTATAACACATACAGAAAATTAAAACCATATCATAAGTTACAAATACATTTTACAGAGATAATCTACCATAAATCCACAAATATATCTAACCCACTTCAAAATTAGAGGGAAAAGATAACGTGAAACTGTTATGAATATATGAGCTGAACATAATCCCTTCTGCACTTCTCAGCTTTGCAGGCAAAAGTAGCTAGTTTTAACAAGGAATAATTCTTTTGCTGCATTATCCAAATAGTCTTTTCCAAAGAGGAAAATGCTCTAGAAGGGTCTAGTCATGGGGACAGAAATTCACTCCTGGTTTCATCATACATGGGACATTCTAAAGGATAATCAATGGTACCTTCCACCACAGTGGTACAATATGGGCACAGTCTCTTCGCCCTTGGAATCTCCTTCCAATGTCCTTTCATAGCTGTTGGCATGCTTTCCATTCTTAACCTGGTAGGCGCCAACCATAATTTAGATTTTAAATCAAATACCAAATAATTTTCCAAGTCACCATCTGCTTTCTAATGTAAATATGGAAAGCAAACCTTGAACTATGAATTACTGAGAAGTCATTTTGCCACGCTACATCCTTCACTCTAAGAAACATCTGATCTTTTTCCAGGCGCGAGAACAACCTTTGGTCCTCAGAAATATAATATCCAAATCCCATCAACCTCATAGCTTGAGTCACAAACAATAACCAAGGAGATTTTGACTTCTGCGAAGATAAATGATCTTCTATTAGGCATATTTTGGGAAATCTCAATGGAGAAAAGGATAAAATCTTAAACCTATAGGATACTTACTTACTTTAGACTTTATTGTATAACCAATAGGTTTTCACAATTTTTACCAAAATACAGCATACACAAATACACAATAGAATAAAGTAAAATTTTAAAATAAAAGTCTATAGCTCCCAAAGTTCAAGTTCACCAAATTTCTACAATTATTTGTAGACTGTCTGACCTCCCAGGTTAGTGCTCAAAGTCCAAGTGGAGGTATCAGCTTTCACCAATTATTCTAAGATAACAGTTCACTCTAGTGAGAACATTGACCATCTAGAAAACATTGTCGGATATGCATTGACTTCAAACAAAAAGCAGCCACAGCTCGAGATTTCTTCGAATCACAAGGGTTCAAGAGATCCATTAATAAAGAACCTATAGGATATTATCCTGGTGATAATCCTAGCACAAATAGACTGCATACCAGTTTCCAAACGAAGAAAAGCTGCAGGAAAAGAGGGTGACATACCCCGTAAGTATCTCAGAAACTGGTTCTGCAATACCTCCAATTCATCCCTAACTGCATGGCCCCAAACCTCAGAGCCATAAAGAACCTGAGCATTATTTTTTTAAGAATAAGTCCTAAGAGCCCCTTGGCTAGACCTGGCCCCAACCGAACAATGAAATTTCCTCATGGTGCTGACTGACTGAGCCACTTAAGAATAAAGTGACCTGGTGTGAAACTTCAAAGATACACCATCAGAAAAAAACCCAACCCAAGATAGTTGAACTGAGAGACAATCTCAGCCTTAGTCTTGTTCAACCACTATGATGATTTATTCGATCTCTTGCCCCAAACTAAAATTTTGGTCTTTGACTCTAGTTAATTCGTAAGTTGTTACTACAAAAATCCTCAAATCTAGTAAGTGCTCTTTGCATTCCCACAGGAGTCCTAGAAACAATGACCGTATCGTCCGCATGCAAAAGTAACGGGACAATAGCAGGCAATAGATTCGAGGGATGAAAATCTTCAACCATTTCTTAACTTATGTATGTATGACCAATAAGGTTGTCCATAAATAGATTAAATTAAAGAGGGGCCAGTATACACCCCTGCCTCACTCCCCTATTGTTTGGAAATTTAGGGGTGAGTTCCCCACGTAACCCCGACCTCACTTGCTCCCAGGTGCTTTTATGATATTCTATCAACAATTTAAGGAGTGAGGGATCCACTCCCAATCATACTATTATCTGGGGTTCTGTAAGATTTTTAAAATGTTTTGTAGTTTTGGATTTTTATTGGGATTTTATTGTTATATATTATTATTTGTTTGACTTTGTAAGCTGCCCTGAGATGCCATAAATAAATATAAAATATAACTAATGCAATAAATGTACAGTACGTTCAGTTATTATAGAAAAAATTGTTAGCTTGACAATAGAACATAAAAACATTAGCTGCATAAGAATTCACAGTGTAATTGGAGAACTAACTGTATTGAGCGCTTGTGAGATAGTGTCTCCAAAGTAAAACTAATGTTGAATGTATTGTGGTTTTAATAAAATTATGAAAACTCAAACCGAGTCTGACTATCAGAGAGCAATCTTTTGGACATGTGTAGCACAAAGTGAGAGTGTTGCATGCTCATCAAGATCAGTATCTGTCAGTCTTTGTTTTTTTTGTTGTTTTTTTTTAAATATTGATCATGTGACAAGACACTCGTAATTCATAAACACAATTGTTGACCTAAGGTTGTGTGTGCCCCAGCAAGATCTCAACGTGTTCTTCTCGCAGAGGTTTTTGAGAATCCTGCGTGGTTCTCAAAAATCCCCAAAGCCACTTTGTGCACGGCTGCCATGACCATTCTGTGCGCCCCCTGGTGGGGGGACGTTTGAGGTTTGAGAACAGCATTGAACGCCAATTCTCGTGAGATTCTCGACCCTGAGAAGATTCTCACCCAGGGCAAGAACACGTTTCAGCCTGTGTTGTGTGTCTAATTTTGGTATTTTTTAACTTATGCATGTATGTTTAGATATCCTTAATTGCATGTTTAATAAAAGAAAATCTCACATATAAATATGTACATTTGCACGGGTTACATTAATACAGGTCTAAGAACAGTTAGTATGAAGGAGGGAAACTGTTTTTTTGGTTTGTTTTTGTTTTAAAAAAAGAACTGCACGTGAACGAGACAGAAGAACTTTTGTAATAGGAGGGCTATTTATTTACCACCCTCAGTACATGACTGGAGAATATGCTGCAACAGTCGTATTTTAGCTTACATTCTTCTTGATTGGCAAGTGGCAATCTGAGTGAAATTAAAGCACTACACTTGCAGTGCTTTAACTTACAGAATGGTCAGCCTAAATGATTTAATTTGCAGTAACCTCCAAAACATGCCAAGTCCATTCCAGTCATAGAAGGTGGATGCAGATCCTACCCTCTCCACCCCCTAAAAAGCTCACTCTTGCAATATAGCAACTGAAAAGGTTTCCTTAGGATGAAGCTTGTGTTATCAGTTCAAAAAAAAATTCAGAACATTGGAGACGGTGCAACATGGAATGTGTTAAAGGCTGTAATGACAAATTGGTGTGCTATTTTTCTGGACCCCTTTTTAGGTTAAAGCTGATGCAAGATTCTAACATGAAATGAAATCCGAGAAACTAGTTCTATTATCACCTGTGTGATCACCTGTGTGATCCATCAATCTTAATTATTCCTATGTTAAATCCGTTTCTATTAGTGCAATGATTCTCTACCGTTGTCATGTTACGACACTTATGTAATCGGTCTAGTATTTCACAGCTTCGTAATGAAGACAATTTCATTTGTAACTGTCAACATTGCTCTTTCCTTTTGAGGTGGCTTCTTACAGAGCTCTGAGCAGCTGAAAAGCAATTTTTTCCCCTCTGTTATGAAAGCAAAAGGTTAAATTCTTGTTCAGTCAAATTTCTACCCCACCCTTCCCCTAAAGGCTGAGGGCAGCTGATAATATTAAAAACACAAAATACCTTGAAATCCCTTTAAAAACTCTCCTGTAGCCTGTAAACCCACCACCCCAATATTTTAAATACCCATCACTATTTAAATGTTGAAGACTGTGACTTTTTCCCACTCGTCTGTTCCCACCTGCCATCCCTCCTGAAAGGAAAAAGACCAGCTAGGGCATTTGCACAATAGCAATGTTTTACGTTTTCCTTAGGGAAAGTACTACTGGTTATGATTGGCTCTAGCAGGCCTTATAAAACTTTGCTGGTGGGTTGGATGATATTACTTCTCATTATATGGTCACAATTTTAGCGGAACTTCTTCCCCATAATTTGTTTTTAAAATGTTAATAATTTTCATATTTCTGAAGAAGGATTTAGAAATATACGATATCAATGTAAATGGGTACAGTTTCGTCTGGGTCTGTGTGTAGCTAGCCAGAAACATTAGTTCTGTGAGTCATAGGGTGCTGCCGCTGCGGAGAGCCCCATCCCTGCATGCCCCTTGCTGCCAGACTGTGGGGCCAGCGCAGGGAGATGGGCAGATGGTCAGCCCCCCTGTGGGGCAGCCAAGCCAGTGTCCGATCTCCCACCACGGTGGCTGGCCACATGAGTGGGTGTCTGGCCCTGCCCTGCCCTGCCTCCCTCTCCTGGCCTACCAAAATCCCAGCCCTGACGTGGCCACACACGATGGGCAACAGTACCTGCCAATCAAAACCCTGCTCCAGAGCTCACCTGTGCAATGGGGCAGACAGGGCCCAGGCACCGCAGCTACCACACCTTGGGCAGCATGACCCCATTTTGGGTAAGGCTGCTATATGACGCGTCGTTGACCTTTTTCTGAGGACGCATTGTATAGGGCCTCTACACAGTGGGGGGTGGGGGGGGGTGGCGGGACATCTGGCCGCCACCTGCTACACATGTGCTGCGTCACATGGTCTGGCTACCCAGAATGGGTTAAGACTGCTCAAGGCATGGTAGCCTTCCCAAGGTGTCTAGTGTGGCTGCACCCGTGGACTTACATTTTTACTCAATTGTGTAGTAATTCTGAAAGTTAAAATTGACTTTAAATTAGACTTTGCTCGAATTTTCAGCATTGAAACCACTAATTTCATAGTCTGAGCTCCGTGGCTTTTGGGTATGGCAGACGTCCCAGGTGGCTTCTAGACAACATAAAGACCCTGGTGACCCAGTATTGAGAGTTGTTCAGTATAAAAATCTACAGCACCTTGAAAATGGAACAGATTAGATTCATGGTAAAATTAATTTTATGAGAAAAATAACATGGCTTGCTGATCAACTTCCTTTGTATTCCAATTATTTCAATTGATAAAGCCATCATTCTTTGAAATTTCAATGAATCTGAAGTTCACTCTTTAGTCTATACTAGAATTCCCTCCTGGCGGAGATTTGCCTCTCCTCTGATCTCCCTTCCTTTTGTAAATACTGTAAGACCTGGCTGTTTCGCCAGGTGTTTGGTGTGGGGGTGGGTGGGGGGAGGGGTTATCTTTTGTTTTTTACTGGACCCTTTTATTAGATTATTATGATTTTTATTGTATTTCTATTGTAGTTTTCTTTATGTTGTGCACTGCCTTGGGCTGCCATCGGGGAGGAGGAAGCGGTCTAGAAATTTTTCAAAATAAATGCATTCTATTGCCTGGCAGTAATTTTCAAAGCACTCCATGGGTGCAAACTCTTTTTACTTGAACTCTGTTTGGGGAACTGACTTCTTATAGACATCTGGACCTATTTCATGGTGCTGCTTTTGGCCTAAAAAGCCCTAAATGGCCTGGGTCCAACCTACCTTGGGGACCACTCCCCTTCCTATATGTTTTTCCACGCACTCTGGTACACCAAGAATGAACTGTAAGGGTGCAGATAGAGGCATTCTCAGTGGCTGCTCCACCTCTGGAATTCTCTTCCCCTGCCTGTGCATGAGATTCATTCATTTATTTCATTTATTAAAATGTATACCCTACCCTTCCCGGAATGCTCAGGGGGCCTTACAGTAATGAACACACACAAAATACAATGAAAAATACAGTAAAATCCCTTGAAAAATCCCCACTCTCATCCCAGAAAACCACCCACCCCAACTTCTATCCCTGCCTGCTAAATGCTTTGCCAAAGAGAGGTTTTACACTGCCTCTGGAATATCCTCAGACCCTGATGGACCTCTGGGGGAAGGGAGTGCCATAATACTGGGGCAGTATCCGAGAAGACCTCACTGTGGGCTGTTGTCTTACGGACAAGATTGGCAGGTGGTACCCTCAAGAAAGCTCGCCTGGCCGACCGCAGGGTCACTGTAGAGCTTGGAAGGCGGTCTTTCAGATATGTGGGGCCCAGGCTGTTTAGGGCTTTAAAGGACAAAATGTAGGTATGTATCTGACCCAGCCAGCTACAATGAAGCAGGATGGTTTTTGGATTCATTTTTAATGCAAACACTTTTGTACGCTAATAAGAAACATTTGAGTTGGACAAATCGGTTGTGTCAAAATTTTTTGATACTCTTGTTCTGGACCCCTGTCTCCTAAATTTCCTTTTACCCACTTTCGGAATAACAAAATAGATACAATAAGAAACAGTATACCTTAGTTCAGTCCCCTTAATCATTCACACAAAATGCTATTTGCTGTGGAGCTGCCACTTATATGACGAGATTCGTGCGGCTTCCTTCGTCACATTTTTCCAGAAGTACCCTGGTAGGACGGAACACCATCTGCTCTACCTGGCTCTGGCGGATGCAGATGCCGCCCTTACCAAGGTGGTGGCACGTTTCCTAGTGGTGGCCTTCACCCACCGTGCCCTTTTTTTGCAATTTCAGTTACCTATGCCTTAAGGTTATTGTGTATTATTTTGATGTATGTTTGATTCATGCAACGTGGGGATTCAGCTGGCAACAGTGGGAATTGGGGTGAGGCTTTTATGTGTGTACCTTGACCTTTGCTCTGATTTTTGCTTTAACTGGCTGAATGTATTTTGTATTTATGTGTTATTGGCTGCGGCCGCAAATAAACTAAACTAAACACAAAATGCTATGTAGAATATGACTTACTATGTCTTCCCTTCCCATGTGCCCTCTCTAAGCTCCAGCAAAAATAGAAGTACACACAAGTGAGTGAATTGCTCACTTCGGACAACTTGCATCTGGTAATGCCACCTCGTATCCTCCCTTCTAATTCCACATAATTGAATTGCCCCGTCTATCTTTGCAGTACCCCTGTGTCTGCCCTTTAGCAAGACATGTGCAATTAGTAGGTACATTGAGAAAAACGGTGGGTTTAAGAGTCCAGAGTGTAGTGTAACAACTGGAAAATGGTGGGTTTAAGAGTCAGAGTGTAGCAAAACGACTAACGTGGAGTAGTGTTAAAAAACCCTAAAAAACTCCTTGTGCACCAGGCAGCTTCAGAACAAAATAGAGAGTTGAGAGATCTGGCTGTACATGATACGTAATTATCAAGAGCTATCTATACAGGATACTTTAAATGACACTTGAGTCAGTTTGACAGGGTAGGGACATTAGTGTTACTTCTGTAAAGCAAAGTCAATTGAAAATTAAAACCTTTGTTGTAGGTTTTAATCAGCATTGGAGCAGCTATCTCCTCCTTGCATATTTCATGCATCTCAGACTTTCCATATTTTATACTTGGGGCTTTTATTGCAAAGGATCTCAAAGCATTTTATAAAATAAGAAACGACCATAGTAATTACTGGAGTGTAGCCACTTGAACTAAATATAGTAAGTGCTTAGCAGTATTACAACACAAAGATGCTATAAAACAGATTAGCAAAGGAAGTTTAAAAAAAAAAAAAAAAAGACTGTCATAATAGAAACTGCAATAGGAATTTGGGTAGTCAAGATGTAATAACCCAGGTTGGATTTTAGTCAGGATAACCTTAATACCCAGCTAGTTACAAGTGATTACATCAGACTTTTGATTTCTACAGTGTTTGAGTTCATTTGAATGCAGCAGGGGGAAATTGAAAAGTTCCCATTGAACCAAGATTTCACTTAGTGTCTTCAGTGGCACTTAAACTTGAAGCACCAAGTTGAAGCAGTGGTTTAATGCTGAATCTAAGAGAAGAGTCTCCTCTGCTGAATCCCGCACTCAATTTCCTGCAGTAGCTGTAGGATTTCTGTCATCCAAGTGCTGACCCAGATTGATCCTGCGTTAGCTGTGGAGACCTGGTACTTCACAAGAGTGGTATCGTTTCAGGCCGTGCTGTCAGCGATTTTAGCTTCCTTTCTTGTATGGCTATCAAAAAGTTTAAGCATTTTATTTTTTTTCATACGAGACTGGTGAGGCTCCATATAGTGTACGGAAAAGAATTAAAACGATGGTCATTCGAGGTTAGATTGAAAATTCAGAAAAGTGCTATTTAGTTGTTTACTGCTAATGTTTGAAGAAAATGGTGCCCATTATTGGGGTAGTGCTGATTTGTATTTTTATTTGTCAAAAGTCCTGTGAGACATGCAGTTGATTCCTTTTTATTACTGTTTTAAAAATATAAAATTCTTTAAAAATAATTTTAAGATTTGTGGAAAAGATAAATACTCTGACCAATAAAATGTGGTTTTTTTGTTCTTGTAATACTCTTCAGCCTCTCCAACAGTTGTTGATTGGTATCATTACATTGTTTCCATGACAAATCTTTGTTTAGAAAGCAACAGCATTGTAATGCTGTTTCTGTGAAATGTATAAAAAACCCCACTCTTATTGCTTCTTGATTAGCTCAGAAATAAGGGAAGGTTTTAGATGAACAATGCCACTATTGAGCAGATAGAGATAATGTGGCAAGTGTGAGGTAATTGAATACATAACATGTTTAATATAAATACTACAAAGGGCACTGTCGACATTATATTTGGCCATGTGATATAAATCATAGGGATTTTCAATTTCCCACTATTTAATATTGGTATGCCTATCAATATCTTAAATATTTTTTTGAAGTATTGCTTGAAGTACGCATTTTTTTTAAACTAAGTTGGCCGTGTTAAAGGAAAGAGAACCAGTGAGAAGTCAGTGGTGCCTCTTATTTCTTTGAGCCTTCTACTTTCAGCATCTGCCTCTGCTCTCATATGTCTCATAATATTTTAATCCCGCTTACATGACAGTGGGTGAAAACAGACATGACGCTAACCACCCTTTAACCACCCTTGGTGGTTATTTATATATATTGCAGGACTGTATTGGTGCCCTATGCAGCCCTTAAACATGCATAAATGACCACCAAGGGTGGTTAGCGTCATGTCTGTTTTCACCCAGTGTCACTAAAAATTACTGCACCACTATCTGCAGAAAAAGCCCACAAAGTTTTGAGCTAACAGATTGCCTTATGCAAACACCCCACTTGGATGACTTCACACAGAGACCGCTTTCCCCCCACTTTGTTGTTCACCACCTGGTGCCAATCACCGCGGTTCCTAGTTTCTGTGACCAAAAAATTGGAAATTCTCTGATTTTTTAAAAACCCCCATAAATTCTCTGATTAAAAAGTGGAAAAATCTGTCTTTCCACGATTAAAATTAAAATCAGGTGAGATGCGCTGAGGAGGTGGGAGCGACCTTTGAAAGTGCCTTTGAAACACTGGCCAGCCTTTAAAAGTAACAGGCCTCAGCCAGGGCCTATCGCTTTCACGGGCCAGTCACTTTGCCTCCAGTGGGAGGCGCCGTAGGGGAGGGGAGGGGCACAGACTTTGAACGTGACAGGCCCTGACGGGGGGCCTGTCCCTTTGAAGGGCCACTTTTCTCCCCACAGCGCCACTCACCGAAGAGGCACAGTGGGGGGTGGGGAGCAACTTTTGAAAATGACACGCTCCAGCTGGAACCGCTGCAAGGGTGGGGCCCCGCTAGGGCCTGTCACATTCAAAGGCCAGCAGGCTCATTCAAAGGTAAAATCCATGGGCATCTCCGGTGTAAAGCAAAATCTTTGGTTTTCTGTGCAAAACGGAGAGCTAGGAACCCTGCCAATCACTAATATTTAACCCAATGGCCTTGGGCACTTGACTGTTAGCTAATTTCATTCCTAGCCTTGGTTTAATTTAAACCAGTTTGTAAATCGTTCCGCACAACTGCTCAGTAGCCTCTTGTGAAGATATTTCTTATTTTTATTTTGTTGTTGTCCTCCAACATTTCTAGACTTCTGAGGTCTGCTTTTCCTTTACCGGAGAAGCTAGGGTGGCTTTTTTTTCCCCCTGTATGTGCTCCATAATCTCAGTCTTTTATTATCTCCGTCATTTTACCTGGTAATCCAGTTAGGGTCACTGGCCTGTAGCAAACAGGAACCCCTAGCACCACTTTAAAATAGAGTATGAAATTTTGCAGTACCCTCCACTTTTCCGGGGAATTAGTCATTTATTGGGGTCTTGGAAGTGGTGATGGAGTCAGGTAGATGGGGATGCCTCAAACCTCTCGCCCGCAGCCCATGTTTGAGAGAGTGAGCCGCAGAACAGAGTGGAGGAAGGGCCAGAGGATAATCCTGCAGGTGATGAAAGATAGAAAGAAGCAGAGCGGTAAGAGAAGGAGAAAGTGGGAAAGACAGTTTTTGGAGCATCTGAAGTGGGCAGACCTCCATGGTACATCTCTAGCCAGCTGCTGGGGGTAGGATTGTCAGTGAGTGTGCCTTCCCTCCTCTGCTTGCTTGGGGGGGGGCGGAGCTGTGGCGTCACACCTGCTCAGCCCCTCTAGTGTAAGGTAGGTAGATTGGTTTAGTCTGTGCTTTCACCATCCAACCTGGTGGCTCTTTGGGCTGCAGGCACTGGGAAGCCTAAGCTGCAGCAGACTCAAGCTATATGTTTGGCATAAATTGGTGGGGGGGGAGGGGGATGGGCAAAGTTCTCAACCCCAAGAACCATGTACCAAGATCTTTATATTGCTGAGAGCTGCAAGACATTCTCACCGTGCACATGCATTCCTTTGAAGCATCTCCCAGGCAAAGCCTCATACCGCCTCACCTCTCCTGCTTTGTGATTGGCTGGCAGAACTAGCGTTCCGTGGTCCTCGCTGCTGAGATTGAGGAGCAGCTGTGATTCAGCGGCTGCGACTTGGGTTCCATGAGCTAAGACACAGGGCTGTTAAGGCAGCACGAGGACCAGCCCTTGCCAAGACCCACACTTGAACTGTCTGTGAGCCACACGTGGTTCCCAAGCCACAGTTTGCCCTCCACAGCATATATTTTATTATTGGTGATAAAATGTAATTGTTCTAAACAAATCCCCCACCACATAACCGATGTATTTGTTGTTTTTAGTACACCACTACCTGTTGATTGGCAGGAGTAGGGGAGCAATCCCCATCCCCCTCTTCCCCATCCTGCCTGCGTTACATGTTCCAACCTGGGATATAAAGGATGGACAAGGTCCTAACAACGGAACCTACAGGGATCTGTACTGGGACCGATGTTTAATATAGTCATTAATTATCTGGAGAAGGCAGCAAAGAGTGAGGTGATCAAATTTGCAGTGGACACAGTTATTCAAAGTTGTAAACCCAAGCGGACTGTGAAGAATTGCAGGAGGATCTTGCGAGACTGGGTGACTGGACATCTTAAGTGGCAGATGAAATTTAATGTGGACAAGTGCAAAGTGATGCACATAGGTAAAAATAACCTAAACTATATGTATACAATGCTGGGTTTTAAATTAGTAGTAATCACTCAGGAAAGGAATCTTGGAGGCATTATGGACAATACATTAAAATCCTCAGCTCAGTTTGTGGTGGTGGTCAAAAAAGCAAACAGAATATTAGAAATCATTTGGAAAGGTATAGAGAATAAAACTGAAAATATCGTAATGCCTCTATATAAATCTATAGTATGACCGCACCTGGAGTATTGTGTTCAGTTCTGGTCATCCCATCTCAAAAAAGACACAGTAGAACTAGAAAAGGTACAGAGAAGGGCAACAAAAATGATAAAGGGTATGAAACAACTCCCATATGAAGGGAGGCTTGATAGGTTGGGGCTATTTATTTATTTATTTATTTCGCTGCTCTTTTACCCTGTACCCTCCTGCTCACAGAGCATCTCGGGGCAGCTCTTCAGCTTGGAAAAGAGATGACCGAGAGCGAATGTGATAGAAGTTTATAAAATCGTAAGTGGTTTGAAACACCTAAATGGGGAGTGATTATTTAGCCTCTCTAACAGTACTAGGACAAGGGGTCACTGCATGAAATAACTGGCAGCAGATTTAAAGCAAATGAGAGAGTATTTTTTCTCTCGGCGCACAATTAACCTGTGGAATTTGTTGCCACAGGAAGTGGTCAAGGCTGGTAGTGTAGCTAATTTTAAAAAGGGATTCTAAAATATAAATTTGTGGATTTTTGGTAGCCAAGTTGGAGAAGAATCAGAAGAAACACGGTAAATTACCATGCAAATGTAATGCTAATGCAGTAGTAGTTGATATGGAAATGGCTTTGAAAAGAGCAGTCATGTGATAGCCACAACGATGAAAAGAGCAGTCATGTGATAGCCACAACGATGAAAAGAGCAGTCATGTGATAGCCACAATGGCTGCGGTAGAGAGTGTGCACAAACACTGAACTGCTGCGTTGAATTGAGTTTTGCCAGCAGAAACATAGGAGAATTCTTTATTTTCTGTTAACCGATGGCTCAGATATATTAGCTATTCTCGTGTGTACACAAGAACATCCTCACTACAGCCTGCAATTTTTAACTCTTTCAGTGCACATATTATTTATTCATCTATTGAGATTTCTAACTCTCCCTCTCCTGGAGGCTCAAGTTGAGTAACTACATACAAAACATGTAAAATACGCAGAAAAACCAGTCCCATAAAAATATACTGAAAATAAAATCCCCTCTATGAAACTCCCCGAGCCTTATCACCACCTGCTAAATGCCTAGCCATATAAAGAGACCTTACAGTGCCTCTAGAAAATGCTTGGGTTTGGGGGAACATATCCTGATTTAACCATAGTAGGTGTCTCAGGAAGATTTGGGGATTAGTGTAGATAAATTAAATATTCGTCAACAAAGCCGCATGCTTTTGTGGGAAAGGCTATTTGGGGTTGTCCTATATCCAACACAGAGGATGAACTTGTTCCCCATTAATTGTCACTGGTCTAGTTTAAATATGGGCTGGATAAGCATGTCAGGGATGGTGGTCCTGCTGACAGGAGGAAGTTGGACTAGATGACCTTTTTTAAGTTCCTTCCAGGCGTAACATTCTGTAATCAGGGCCCAAGCATTATTTCTCTGGGCCCTGGTATAAACTTGTAACACTGACTCCCTGCCCTGATCCTATCCCATACATACAATGTCACAAGTCCTGAAAGTAAAAAATCTTTTATTTCTGAAATGATATAAATAGATCATACCACTTTGCAGCTTTATTTTTCTGGTCTTTCTTATTGCGAAATCTGCAAGTTCATACACAGTAGACCAGGAGTTCTCCACCTTTTTCCAGTCACAAGCACTGACTGGAAGTGACTTCTTGGTAGCACTGTGTAATTTGCATGGATGATTTGCATAAATATGCATAGATTAAGTCTCTCTTCTGCAATTCAGTTGATCTCAAAGGAGAACTGTTTCAAAGTGCTCGTGATAGCTACTGACAGCTGGCTTGCGGAGCACTTTCACACATTGCCGGAGCACTCTGATTCTTCCAAGCACCAGGTTGAGAATCCCTACAATAGACAAAACAGCAAGGTTTGTGCCATAGTAGAATGCCTGCAGTTTCTAATGAGTGCTAGCTTGCTGAAACTTTTCAGCTTCTGCTACAGTCATTGGCAATGTGCAAAAAATCCATAGGGCTTTGTACACTTTGCTGAAAACTAGTTGTTGGTTTTTTTTTTGTAAATCTTATTTAATAAGAGAAGTGGGGGCAGTTCAAACTCTTCTCCAAAAGTAGACTGGGGGGGGGGGG
>QEPC01006491.1:3104188-3118465 GCA_003113815.1 Sphenodon punctatus | reverse complement strand
GGGGGGGTAGAGAGAATTCTAATGAACTCTGGGACTTGTAGTTCTTGAAAGAGCATGTCACATAGGGAGGCACACATTTCTCTGTGTCTCAAACTACAAATCCTACAGTTTCCTGTACAAGCACTCTCCCTCTTTGTGTTCTAGAGGAGGGCCTGGGCCAGCAGCCTGCTGTTCAAAATGTTCCTCGTTTGGCTCCAGCAAATCTTACAAGATTTGGACACCCCTTAGATGCAGGGAAATAAACTTGCATAATTACCCTCAAGCATCTGCAGTTTAGCTTCAGTTGTTTTCCTCATGGTAATAAGCTTGCATTCCAGGCCCCAGTAAACTGTACCCATTCTCTTCCCCCATCCCCACGGTACTCGGGCCGTGTCTGTAATCTACTTTCCCGATACCTGTCGTTATTTTATGTACTCGCGTCGACGGGTTTAAACTTTTTACTTCCTTTACACTGTCTCACTTCTAGCTCTAGTGAATAACCTTCTATTGTATAGGTATGTTTGAATGTACTGTCTTGTTTACTGATCAACCATGAACTCTTTTGTGTGCGTAAAAAACATTGACTGTCACAACCAGTTCTTCTGAATCCAGCAAGCAATATGTTCAGAGCTCCGTTAGTTCATGCCTGTGCTCTATAAATGTTGTCAGTATGTTCTTCCAGTGAATTGGGTTACTCTGCCTTCAGTTCGAAGAATTATTCTGAAATCTGTGGTATTGAACCGAAGGAGACTTACCTTATTAGCTCAACACCTAGCTCTCCTTACCCTATAAGCCTTTCTCTTATACACGGACCATCTCTCAGTTCTGAGTTTGTCATGCCAGTAAGTCATTTTGGAGTTTTTCAGTGTCCTGAAATGTTTTTAGCCCCCTCTGTCTTGACACACAGGAGTATAGCCTCGTCATAGACAAACGGACATACTTTCTGGCTAGAAAATAGTTGCCTTTCTAATCTTCTCTTTATGGCCTCAGTTCTAAGAATTTTGTGTCTGTGGTTATGGTGATTAGCATAAGTCAGGGGGGGGGGCAAAGTCTGCACGTATATGTATCTTTGCTGCTTGCAAAATGTTCATTGTAGGGCAGATTCTCAGCTGTCCTCTAGCACTTAGTTCCTTTAAAATGCACAAGCATACACTCCACATGGTTCCATAGATGGTGGGCACCCTGTTCTTGGGGACCTGCCTCCATGTGGAGCCGAGACCACAAGGGCTCTTCTGTTGTCTTTGCTGCTGTTCAGGGAAGAAGGGTGGCTGTCAGGAGCACGGGGCCAAGCTGGGACATGGGGCAAGGGCTGGAGACAGGGAGATGGGGGGTTGGGGGTGGGGCCGGCAAGTTCAGGACAAAGCAGGGAGGTCTCACTAGCCTGGAGGCAGACTGAGCTGGTGGGCCGGCCATTGCTTCGGAAACCCCCAAAGGTGGAGGTTTCAGGGCCAGGACCTGATATTGGCAGACGGATATGTCAATCAGTTATGGAGCAAATCCCTTGGTCTCCCCCCTCAGTCAGGGCTACGAATATGCCATTGTGACCTCTTCATTGTCAAAACCCTTCCCAAGCAACCCCTCTCATCCCTACGCCATAATAAATCTCCTAATCACACGAAACAGTTGGTCATCTGGAAATCAGCATCTTGTCATCTCTAGATGGATTGGGGATGGGAGCAGGTCAGGCCATTTACTCTCCAAATTGTAGCTATTTGATTTCTAAATGCACCTGTGTCCTTAAGTAAGATTTCTATGTGCATTTGTTATACTTGTTCGTACAATTATACAAGCAGTTTTGCTTCTGGCCCTGTATGTTTCTTGGAAAATTTGACATAATTTCAAACATGCCCTCCTAAACTTGTATTTGTGTTCCATAATATTTTGAATCTACGTAACTGGCTACAGTGACTGAGCCCTATTAGAGGATCACACCTTATAACCAATCAGCTTGCAGAAAGGCTGAGGGCTTTTGGGGGGAAAAAACCTCAGAGCTCAGTTGGAGTCAGAATGCCGCAGGAGAACCATCTTTGCAGAGAGCTCTCCCCGAGGGGACTCAGGACTCAGACAGAAGACTGCTGGGCCACTGTGGGTTTGACCCAGGCAGCTTGGATAAGGATATGACCCACATAGGGATAGGGAGACTGGGATCCGCTCCAGCTGAAACCTACACTCCTGGGTATGCAGGTGGGATCTGTCCTGCATATATTGTGAAAGGACTGTTATAGACTGTATACGGGCTTTGGGATACCTTTATCAAGCAGATGAGGCTGGCTGGAAGGGGAGGCTGGAGGCCAGATTTGCTCACCTCCTCAGGATTGACTTAGGACCAGGTTAACTCATCATGATTAGGCTTGTGTAAGACCAGTGAGGGCTAAATACCTTTCCCAGGATCGGACCCATGGCAAGCATGTTGGAAAGCCTGGCCGGGGCCAGATACTGTGGGAAGGACTTGTAGTGGAGTGACTGCATGTCCTGGGCAGAACTAGCTAATTCCCACTCATGCCCCTGTGCCCCCTGCAGGCTCTGGAAGACTGCCCAGCCACCCTGGTATTGAAGTGCAAGTCAAAGAAGTAAAATAAGGCTATTAACACTATAATCTGTAAAAAGCATTACCAGATGTAGCCTTTAAGCAAGAGATGACTTATACCATCAGTCCTTAAGCATCCTCTCAGAAAATAGCAACTTTTTGTTCTTGCTGAATAGGAAAGGTAGGTTCTCGAAGGCTTGGAAATGAATGCTGTATTTTAAATATCGGATGCTTTTATTACCTAGGACTGGAATAAAACATGTGTTTGCTATGGCTAAATAGAGGGAGAGGCTAGAAAATTATTAATTCTCACAAATCTATTCTAGTTTATAATGGCATGTTTGTAACACAGCTGCTGCAAACGGAAAGTAAATGAAATCTATTTGAACCAGGTTTTCATTTTACTTTGAGCCCTAAGATCTAGGAAAGGGCACTACATAGAGCAGTGCGTACGTGTGTCTCTTGCTGTGGATAGCACTCTGTGAGTGCTTTTAGAGGAGATGCTTCCCTGCATGACCACCCAGAAGCCATGAAGCCCACCAAGGGGGGGGATGTGTGCTCCTGTGAGTCACGTTGCACCTGTTCATGGCCACGCATGGAGTACTTCAGGGAAATCCAGAGCCCGTCTAAACCGGTGTGGCCAGCCATGCCAGCAGACCATATCCGCCGCTCATCGGCACTGTGGGCGGCTGACACGGCCTTCGCAAGTCACAAGACCTGGCCGAAAGCGCTCGGGAGCACTTGTGATGTCAATTGCAAAGGCCAGCCTGGTGTGTTTCCCCCCATCCCCCATGGTCCATGTCAGGGGGAGTGTGTGGTGCTTTGACTTGCCTCTGTGGCTGGGGTAGCCACACTGGGAGCCGCGTGCTTGAGTTCCTCCCCACGCACACCACCCGAGTGTCTGCTCCACAGCAGAGCTGCTCAGTGGCCATGCCCCCAGCAGCGCCTTGCTCGTTTAAACACACACACACACCCCAACAAAAGGGAACTTGAGCCCCAAAGTGATGAATTACTTTTGTTTAAATTCTCAGTGGTTCCCATTGACAGTAATGTGGATTTTTTTCAAAAATTCCTTCGAGGAACATTGTCTATTATACTGAGTGGAATAGTCGTTTGTTATTGACTTCCCTGGGAGTTAGGTCATTTTAGAATACATTGTCATATGAAGGTCTTTATACCCTAGTATAAAGGCCAGGCAATGAATATCATGGACTGTGGTGAGATATTGATGATCCCTATTGTCTAGGAAATGAGCATCTGCCTGTCCAGAAAAAATATATTTTCAGTTCAGAGAATAAAGTATTTTCCTCTTTTACTGATCTTTTACCACATCAGTCAGGTTTTATTGTGCAATTGGATACCTATTTTAACTTTCATGTTTAATTTATTAATGATACAGTACATTGAGTGCAGCTGCAACACAGGAAGGGTTTAACTTTCTGTTTTTTCAAAGCATGAAGCCAATACAAACAAGTGAAATAAAGAGCTGAGTTTCACTTTTCCTTTAGTAGACATGCATCTACTCTGTTGCTGTGTCAAAAGAAATCACAAGATTTACTGGAAAATTGACTTGTAATTAGAGAACCTATGTTTGTGTTGGGTCCCCCCCCCCCCCAAATTTTAACCACTGGAAGTGTTCATCGTTTTTCATTGTAGAAGTCACAATTTAATTAGCAAGCTGAAAAAGCTTTTGTGTGCGTTTTTCCTTTTATATGAAAAATCAGCATGGATTAAATTAATTTTTATATGTTGCTAAATTTTATATGCTGCCCTTCTCTGGTGCGGGGGGGAGAGAGAAGTCAGGGCGCCTTATTAGAAATGAAAATCAAATACAAGAGACACTTACCCATCCTCCCACCCAGTAATCTTCCCCCACCCCATCCCGCATGAAAAATGCAAATCTAAACCTCAAAATCTAGCCCTCCACCCACACTCGTGTCTCTGACGCACGAGTGTCCTCACCCCCTTCCCTCCATCCCACCCCATGGCCTTTGGCACCAGGGGGAGTGCTCTCCCTTTACTGCCAAGACCATATCTCCCTAACTCTTCAAAATATTCACAGTCTGTATTACAAGTCAGTTAAGAATACCCAGCCATCCTGATTCGCTGCCAAAGGGCAGTGTTCGGTGGCAGCATAACGTGGGTGCCTGCTATGAAAACCTACCCTCTGGCAGGGCCATGAGCTTTAACGGAGCTGGGCCTCCATCTGAGAAGCTGGAGCTTCAAAATACTCAGCCAGAGTTGCTATGTCAACTGAGTGCTTTGTGGAACAGGCTGTGAGAGCTTTCCATGTTTGTGTGAGTGCTTTGCACTGTATCAGCAGGTGAGAGAGAAGCATATTTATAAAAGCAAACATCGGCAAGGACATTGTTTCAAGGATTAATACAGCTGCAGAAACTACTGTTCATTCATTTTTTTGATGCTGACCAGATCTGCATTGAAATGGCCACCTTCAAAATCCTATTTAGTTCCAATTTAAAAGCAAACAAGCACTGTGGTGGCTTTTTATGGTGTATAAAAAGAGAGCCTGGAAATGCTTTTGATCTGGTTTATTCAAAAGATTCTTTTACTTCATCTTATGCAAGTTTTGTTTGTGGGTTTAACCCAGCGGGGAAGACACATCTCCGGGTTTTGCTTTGCTGCCCTGTGGTGTACAGCTGGCTGATGTTGGGGGGGGAGGAGCCGAGGGGGCCGGGGCGGGTGTAATAGCCAGCACCACGGGCACGGTGTCGGAATGTGGTTAGCTGCTCAGCCACATGGTGGATTCCGTCTTGACGGGTAGCACGTGACTCCTACTGGGACTCAGCCCTGAGCGTTTCAGGAGAAATGTACTGTAGCCTTATGCAAATTAATAAATCGCCTTGTGCCTTAGTTTGCCAATCACGTAATAGGCAGATAGTGTCTTGCCTGCTTACCAGTAATTTGGGGGGATATACTGTATATTCCCATTCTATTTTATATAGAGATATACTATATTGTATGATAGGCAAACTGATATATACACACAGATATAGAATATATATTGGTACATGTTTGTAATGAACTAGGAAGATAGAAATCTTTATGAAAGAATGCTAAATTAATAATAGAACACAGGTGAAAGAACTGAAGTTTGCCGTTTCCTTGTAGTAGGGATATTCAAAATGAATAAGTTTCTATCATAACGTTTAACGCTTGCTTCCTTTTACAGGCCCAGAACAAAGAAACGAAAGTCTTAGCTGCTGCAAAGGTGATTGATACGAAATCCGAGGAAGAACTTGAAGATTACATGGTGGAGATTGATATCCTCGCATCCTGTGATCACCCAAATATTGTCAAACTTCTGGACGCTTTCTACTTTGAAAATAATCTTTGGGTAGGAGTTTCCTTTTCCGTAGACGTGTCCGGTTTGCAGAAGGATATTGGGCTTTTCTTCAGTTCTGTACGCTGATAAATAAATAAATAAAGTTAAATAAATACGGTAGTGACTAGCTTTTAACTTCTCCTATAGAGGAGAAGCCACTTCCCCCAGCACAGCATTGCCCCTCTTCAGTGGGTCAGATGGAGCTGAGAGAATGTCCTTTGCGTAGTATAGGGGTTGGTGTCAGTCACTGATTTTTGCCAGCCAGGCAATCGATTTCTGAATTGGGGTTCAGAAAATTCCTCTGTGTGTCCTGATTGAACCCTGCTTGCCTGATGAACAGACAGGTATAAAAGTATGTAACAATTGTAGTAATTTTTTGATGATGATAAAAAATACTCTTCTATTGAAGTCCCATTAACTGTAATAGGTATTACTTATTATTAACCTTATTATTAAACAAATCTTGTTAGTTTACATTTGGTTCATGGAAACAGATTTCTTTCCCCTCATAGTATATTCCGGTGTCTAAAAATACATTGGCATGTTTTCCTTTACCCCTTAGACAGTTTGTTACTCCTCCAGGGTCAATAGAACTTAAAGTTTTCATCGTTTGTTTGTCTTAAACTTTACTGTAGACCTGTGATTTATGGAGAAGTATAAGTGTTACATTTTAAAATTAATCAGGAGAAGGGGAAAAAATTGGTATAAAATATTGCCTGACTTCCTAACTTTTTTCATCTAAACGATGCCTTATTAAAAGTATCTGTAGCTAGTTAGACCATAGTCTAAAACTTTACAAAATATGTACATTTTTTTGTGGAATTGAGGGTGGGGATTTGCCCTGGGGGGGGGACTTCAGTAATATCCTGTTTTTATTTTTTGTTCAAGCCTAATTTGTCAAATTTCATGCCAGGCATTCTGATGTGTGTACACGGGGCAGTAGAGGAGGCTGGCGAGTTACAAGTGTCCTACATTTGTAGCTCACCCTGAGCCTTATGGGAAGGGGCGGGGGGATATGTTTAATAAATAAATGCCTTGCTTTTATTGTCTGCCTCATTTGCATGTTGGGAGACTCAGTCAGTGTTGGTATATTGCTTTGAAGCAGTAAAGTACAAGTTTACGTGACATTCATGTTTGGATTATAACGAGGTTGGTTTTTAATGAGCTGAATAAACTCTGTAGCTTGAGCAAATGTTTACTGAGATATGACTGACGGAGTGAAAATTCTAGCTTTCTGTGTTTAACATGTTGAAAACTTGAAATGTAAAGGGTGGAATTCTGGTTTCATCACAGTCAGTGGGAGTTTTGTTATTGAGTTCGTCGGAATCATATTTCTCACATCTGAGAGAGTATTATTATTATTATTATTATTATTAGCAGCATTTATATAGCTCAAGCAATGTACCTGGTGCTTTACAGAGAATAAAATCGACACGGTTCCTGCCCGAGAGCTTACAATCTAAAAACAGGGGGAGGGGAGACAGGGAAGGGGGAACAGAGGGAGAGACATGGGGTGGAATGTTCTTGTCTTGGTTACAGTAAATTAGGGGTTTGCAGATAACAGGTGGGGGATAATCCTGGGTGGGGATGATGAACAGGAGTTAGGAAGGGTGGAGCAGAAGAGGTGGGTTTTGAGGAGGGACTTGAAGGTGTGGTGAATGGGGGCCAGGCGGATGAAGACAAGGAAGGAGTTCCAGGCGTGCGGGGCAGCGAGGGAGAAGGGACGAAGGCAGTTGGGGGATCAGGGGAGGTGTGGGAGGGTGAGGGAGGGGATGGAAGAGGAGCGGAGTGCTCGAGCAGGGGTTCGGAGGGAGATCAGGGCGGAGAGATGGGGGGGGGAAGCGAGGTTGTGAAGGGCTTTGTAGGTGAGGAAAAGGAGCTTGTGCAGAACGTACTCAGGAAGGGGGAGCCAGTGGAGAGAGGAGAGGAGAGGCTGCACATGGTCAAATCGACAGGCTAGGTGGATGATCCTGGCAGCAGAGTTTTGAACAGAGATGAGGGAAGAAAGGTGGGAGCGGGGAAGGCCAGTGAGGAGGAGGTTACAATAGTCAAGGCGTGAGATGACTAGGGCGTGGGTGAGAGTTTTGGTAGAAGAGACAGACAGAAAAGGGCAGATCTTAGCAATGTTGTGGGAGGGAGAAGCGGCAGGATTTGGCCACGGAGTCAATGTAGGGTTTGAAGGTGAGGTGTGAGTCGAAGATGAAGCCCAAGTTACAGGCTTGGGGGGACAGGAAGGATGGCCACCCAGTCAATGGCAATTGACAGGAAGAGGGAGAAGAAGGATTGGGAGGGAAGATAAGGAGTTCAGTTTTCGCCATGTTCTGTTTGAGTTGGCGTTGCGACATCCAGGCGGAGATATTGAAAAGACAGTTGGTGAGACGAGGTTCAACAGAGGGGGAGAGGGAAGAAGTGGAGAGAGAGAGTTGAGTGTCGTCAGCGTATAGGTGGTATTGGAAACCATGGGAGGCAATGAGTTTGCCTATGGATTGGGTGTAGATTGAGAATATGAGAGGGCCAAGGACGGAGCCTTGGGGAACCCCGACTGAGAGGGGTAGGGAGGGGGAGGAGTTAGGAAGAGATACATTGAAGGAGCAGTCAGAAAGGTAGGAGAAGAACCAGTCGAGGACAGAGTCCTGGAATCCCAGGGAGTGAAGCGATTCAAGCAGGAGCAAGTGGTCAACAGTATTGAAGGCAGCAGAGAGACGAAGGAGGACAAGAATAGAGTAAAGGTGCTTGGATTTAGCCACAAGAAGATCGTTGGTGATCTTAGCCAGAGCGGTTTCAGTGAAGTGAAGTGGGCAGAAGCCAGATTGGAGGGGGTCAAGGGTGGAGTTGGCGGAGAGGAGGTCAAGGGAATGGGAGTAGACAACCCGTTCAAGGAGCTTGGAGGCAAAAGGGATGAGCGAGACAGGATGGTAATTAGAGGGTTCAGAGGGATCCAGAGTGGACTTTTTGAGGATGTGGGAGGCAGTGGCGTGTTTAAAGGCAGAGGGGCAGGAGCCGGTAGAGAGGGAGAGGTTGATGATATGCAGGAGGGGAGGGGCGACGGTGAAAGCAATGAAGGTCAGGAGGTGGGAAGGAATGGGGTCCAGTGGGCAAGTGGAGGAGTTGGAGGAGGAGAGATGGGAGGGATTTCCTCAAGGGAGGCGGGAGGGAAGGAGGACAGGAGAGAGGTGGGGGGAGGAGGGAGAAGGGGGGAGTAGTAGGGGGAGAGGACTTGGAAGCAATTTCCAGGTGGATCTTGTCAATATTAGAGGTGAAAAAGAGAGCAGGATCCTGAGCGGAGAGAGAAGAGGGGAGGAGGAGGGCAGGGGGGTTTGATAAGGAAGTCAAAAATGGAAAAGAGGCAGCGAGGGTCGCGGGAGCAGAACTCAATGTGTGAGGCATAGTACTGCTGTCTAGTGAGGGAGATAGCAGACTTGAGCGATGAGAGGCAGAATTTGAAGTGGAGGAAGTCAGCGCGGTAGTGGGATTTGCACCAGTGTCGTTCAGCAGCCTGGGTGCAGGAGCGGAGATGGCGACCGGTGGGGGTGAACCACGGGCGAGGGTTACGGGAGCGAGCTGGGCAGGAGGAGAGGAGGGCAAGGGAGTCGAGGGTGGAGGCGAGATAGGAGTTGAAGGCGGAGATGGCAGAATTGGAGGAGGAGAGGACTGAGGGGAGAAGAGAAGAGAGGAGGCAAAGTCTTGGGGCACAATGGCCTGCAGATCGCGGAAGGGGCGGGGATATGGGGGAGGGGAGGGGGAGCAGTGGGAGAGGTTGAAGGAGGCAAGGAAATGGTCAGAGATGGGTTGGGGTTCGAAGGAGAGATTGGAGACAGAACAGTTCCTAGAGAACATGAGATCAAGAGAATGATCATCAGCATGAGTGGGGGAGCTAGTCCAAAGGTGGAGATTAAAGGAAGAGGCTAAGGAGAGAAAGCGGGCGATGCCAGGCTGAGAGAGCGCATCAACATGAATATTGAAGTTGCCAAGGATGGGTGTGGGAATGTCATCCGAGAGGAATAGGGTGAGCCAGGACTCGAACTTGGAGAGAAAGGGGGAGAGGGAGCCAGGGGAACGGTAGATGACAGCAACACGGAGGTGGGGAGGGGAGTAGAGGCATATGGAGTGAGCCTCAAAGGAGAGAGAGGGGGAGGGGTTAGAACTGGCAGGAAGAGGCGAGGAGGAGACCTACGCCAGCACCCCGGCCTTCGGAGCGAGGCTGGTGGGAGAAGGAGAGACCTCCGAAGGAGAGGGTGGCAGGGGTGACAGAGTCGATGGGGGAGATCCAGGTTTCAGTAAGGGCGAGAAGGTGAAGGGAGCATGGGAAGAAAAGATCATGGATATAGGGGGTTTTATTAGCAGAGGAGCGACAGTTCCAGAGGGAGCAGGAGAATGGGAGTTGCTCAGGGGGAAGGCAGGGAATGTGGATAAGATTAGGGGAAGGGGGAGCGATGGGATCGGCGTGAAATGGGCCCTGGTGCCGATGGGCAGGGGGCAAGAGTTGGGGGGGGAAGGAGGAGGAGGTGTGAGGATGGAGGAGAGAGGACAGGCTTAGTGGGGGGCAGGAGGAGAGGGGAAAGAAGTAGGGAGAGAAGCAGGTGAGAGGGAAGGGAGAGAAGGAGTGAGAGAGGAGGACAGGCATCCTGGTGGGTCGGTTACAGAGGGGGGCAGCTGGGAAGGCTCTTGAAGTTGTGCTGGTAGCAGCCTCCACTGCCTCCGTCCGCTAACGGCCCGCCAACAGCTCTTTGGCCGCCGCGCAGAGGGCACCACCCTCTGTGTGGGCCCTTCCTTACGGAGCTCAACTTACCGGGGGAGGGGGAATAAATACTGGGATATCAAAATGCTAAAGGATAGATTGTTTTTAAAAAACGTATCAGCTAATCCTTTCTTCTTCCCTCATCTTTGTCGTTCTTTCTTTTATCCCCATCTACTCATTTCTGTCCTTACGACAAGTTTTATGCCTGAATAATTGCTGCATATTATTTTGTTTTACAAGAGAGTTGTGAGAGAAGGGTTAAGATTCTTCCAGTGCAATTAGTAATTTAAGGAGCAAAAAGCCTTGATGATCTACGAGAAGGAGAATGAATGAAAGCGTTTTTAATTTTCCTTTTTGAAAATGTGAAAATATAATATTTACAGTTTTTCTGTTTCATCTAAAGTAAGAGAACATAAAGCAGCTTTGTCTGTTGCTGGCAAAACAGTTCAGACCCTGTACTAAGAATTTTTAATTGGAGAGGAGGAATGATCTAGTACAGGGACTTAGTATGGTTATTGAGAAACGACTGAATAGTGATTGTACAAATCACACAAACAGCCAAACAGAGTTCAGCCGATGCTAAACGTTTTGGGAGGAGATGCAGGGGACTCGGGGGAGTGAGGATGAGAGAGGAGATTTTTGTACTTGAATTTCATCCGAGGCTCTCCCAAGAACTTTGCAAACAACTTACTTAAATCTCCTCAGCCCTTTTATGTAATTATACTATTCCCGTTTCAAGTGCCCTGCGTGGCTTGTCAGGGCCATACATTGTCATTGACAAGCTAGAAATAAAACCCCCCATTTTCCCCATCCAAGGCTTGTTCTCGAGCGCAAGCCAAACTTCCTTTTCATTATATTAACAATGTGTAATGCACGTCTTTTTAAATTCACAGATCCTGATTGAGTTTTGTGCTGGTGGCGCAGTAGATGCAGTAATGTTAGGTAAGTGTACGTTTTTGTTCAGTGAACGTTTTATAAAAAATACTAAAATATGGGTATTAAATACTTGAATCGATTTTATTTTTCAGGGGTACTTTTAAAGTTTCAATTTATTTACTTGTAAGCTGTCAAGCTAGATCTTGATCCAGACAGTGATTAGCCACTTGAGCAACTTTTAATCACATGAGTAGTGTCAGTAGACTATTACCTTGATTTAATTTGTTCATTTTTTGAAGTCTTTGCAGGAGCGACTCCTTTTATTCAACTTTAAATTATTTTTTTGGTTCTTTTGTATTCTGCAAGTCCGTTATAAACTATTCAGTAATTGCAAATTGCTAGTTTGAGTGCCTATTTAGTAGCATGTATTCACATCTACTGCAGGGTAAAAAACTATAAGGAAGGTGTCTTGTGTATCATTTTATGAAATTTCTGTTTGTAAAACAGAACTTGAAATGTAAACTAATGTCGTGTTCCTTTATCAGCTTCTGTCATTTTTATTATAATTTATAATGAGCAGTTTGGATAGCTAAAAAATAAACACGCGCAAATGCAAAATATGGTGTTTTTATATTTCTCTGAATGTGCGGTGTTTTTGTTTTGTTAGAGCTTGAGAGACCATTAACAGAGCCACAAATCAAAGTGGTTTGCCAGCAGACTTTGGAAGCACTAAACTACCTTCATGAAAGCAAAATCATTCACAGAGATCTGAAAGCTGGCAATATTCTTTTTACGTTAGATGGAGACATTAAACTTGGTGAGCCAAGATTTTATTTTATTTTTTTAATTATTTGCTGTTATGACTTTTTTTGCTAATGGTGTCTCTTGGCACTAGTGTGTAGCATGCACGTAGATATCTATAATTGAAAAATTGTAGTCGTCCAACAGGCTGTATTGATTTTTGTTGACCTGGAAAATAAGTAAAGTTTAAGTAATTGTTTTAATTATGCTTTGCACTTCTCTTGTGAACTTCAAAGGGAGCAAGAGCAGCCACTACATCAATTGTTTGAAAGTTAGAGATTGAACTAGGTAGAAACACAGGTTTTAGTCTTAATTATGGTCATAAATTGTATTGGTAGATTTAATGTGGTAGTATCAGACCTTCCCTTGACTGAATATGACTGTGGAAAAGCCATATTCAGTATAGGGGGAAATTAAGTGTGAATGATACTTTGAAGTTCTCTTTGATATGAAAATGAACAACTATGGCTATTGTCAAAAAGCAGCATAAACTTATGCCTCTTGCTGGTGTTTCCAGAGATATTTTTAAAAAGATTTGTCAGAATTATTACTTATTGGCCTTAAATTCTGCTAATCACGCCCTCCCTCTTGATATCAGAATGGGCTGGAACAAATTATTGGTTTATGAGTTTCCTTTTCTTCCTAGCAGTCTGCCACAACCACCCTCTATCCACCTAAATCCCCCCTCTCAGGGAAGATGGGGATTTAGGGAAAGATTTTTGCAGTTCTGTCGTGGCTGAAACCCCTCTTCTCTGAGCGTGGAAGAACCACTTAATGTATGTGTTAAGTGACTGATTGGCACTATAGATTTTAAATTGTTAAAACGACTTTAGTCTTGGGAAGTAAGATTGTCCAAACCCCTTTGTTGCTACTTCACTACTTATTTTCTGCCTCGGGTAGTCTGTTGAATATTTATAATCCCTTATTATTTAGTGTGCATTGCAAATTTGGCAGCATGATGATGTTATAAGAAAACCAAGTTTCCATAGAATCTGCAGTTCTAATGTTTCTTTTTTCTTACTGGAATATGAAGTAGTCTTAATCCTGCACTTTTCTGGACAGAGCAAAATTAGAATTTTGAAGGGTTTACTCCTATCATGCCATTTTATAGAGCTTTAAAAGGGACAGCATATGGTGATTTATCTCTTTGATATAACCTTAATTAATGCCATAACATCTGCAGGAGGAGGTTGTAAAAAATTCTTATTGTAAAACAAGAGATCTTGCTCTGTTATGCTGTTTTGATAAAACCGCTAGATAATTAGAAGTTTTCTAATCTCAGCTAGGTTCACTTGCCTCCAATTCCTCCACCCCTCCCGATGTTAAATAGAAAAATAAAAAGCATTAAGATGGAGATCTGTAAAGACAAAAGAAACTCAAGAAAAATCAGTTTCAAGGTTTTTGAATAGGAGTTTCTGTATTAGGAACAGAGGTGTCAGTCATGTTTCTATTTCCAACTGAATCATATTTTTGTTTTTTGTTCAAAGCGGATTTTGGAGTATCAGCTAAGAACACAAGAACGATACAAAGAAGAGATTCTTTTATTGGTACCCCGTATTGGTAAGGGTGCAGTCTTGCTACGTATTAATTTTTCATTTGATATTAGTGTAGTGCTGTTAAATAATGTAAAGTATGAGAAGGTGAAAGCGTGGAACCGGCATCTGTTTTAAAATATTTAAGTTTCATTAATAGTTTAATTCTTTGCTGTTAAGACTATTTTATTCTAACCGCAGAGAAGTCATTCTTCCTTCTCTAACGCTGTACGTCGCTTTCTTTTCTAGGATGGCTCCAGAAGTGGTAATGTGCGAGACATCGAAAGACCGGCCGTATGATTACAAGGCTGATATTTGGTCTTTAGGCATCACTCTAATAGAAATGGCTCAGATAGAACCACCTCATCATGAATTAAATCCAATGCGAGTGCTGCTGAAGATAGCAAAGTCTGATCCACCTACATTGGCACAACCCTCGAGATGGTTAGACTCTTAAATTATTTCTCCCCCCCCCCCCCCC
>QEPC01006491.1:3071642-3087859 GCA_003113815.1 Sphenodon punctatus | reverse complement strand
TTGGGCAGGGCAGCCCTTGTCGGAGCCGCCAATGAGGCAGGCCGATGTGCCATCCATACAAGCGGTCGCCTGTCCCCCTCGCGCCTCCGTCCCCCGGGCGGACTGAGAGCCCGCCCTGGGCCATGACGTGGCCGCGCATGACAAGCGCCCATCCCTCGCAGTCCTGCAGCATTGCACCGCGCATGGCCGGGTCGCGCTTCCCCCGTTGCACAAGTTGCCCCACACTGGGTAGCCTTCCCCTGCTTGGGAGATGGCTGCTCCGCAACACGTCCTCGGAATTTTTCCAAGGACGCATCGCCGAGCAGCCAGCTGGTTGTCCTACCCTGGGGCGGGGAGGAACATCTGGCGGGCCCTGGGCACACGCGCCACTGCATCATGTGGCTCGCTTGCCCAGGGAGGGGTAAGGCTATGTAAAGCATGGCAGTCTCCCCTCTCCGTATTGTCTGACTGCAGCCTTGGAAAATCTTTTTCTCTATGAATTAGAGGAGGACCTTTTTAATTGAAGTAAAATTTATCTTGTTGCTTTGCTCTTACAGTACACTGGAATTGGATTATTATTTTTTTTCTTAGCAGAGGGGAACGTTAAATAATTGTCAGAACCTTAAGTGTAAAATTAAATTGCCTGTAAAAAGCTGTTATATGAGCCAAAATAGCTGACTTTTGGGCCATTTTTATCCATATTCCTGTCTCCCCTCTTCCTTTCCTCCCTTCTTTCTCTGCACCACTCCGTTCCTTACTGTCAGACGTCAAGAGCTGCGAGAGCTAAGACTCCTTCAAAAAGAAGAGCAGAGAGCTCAACAGCAGCTCAGTAATAAACTGCTACAACAGCGGGAACAGATGTTCAGGCGCTTTGAACAGGAAATGACGGTGAGGCTCTGTTTTTTCATTAGGGGAGCAGTGTATGACTTTGGTTGAGTTGATCGCTTTCAAACTCATATTGATAGACTGGTAGAATAGCAACAATTCAGGCCTGGCTCTCTCCCTCCCCATCTCTCTCTCAGAAATAAATAAATCCTATGAAATTAATTGTTTTGCAGAGTAAAAAACGGCAGTACGATCAAGAGATAGAGAATCTAGAAAAGCAGCAGAAACAGACGATAGAGCGCTTGGAGCAGGAGCACACAAACCGCTTGCGCGAGGAAGCAAAGCGCATCAAAGCCGAACAGGAGAAAGAGTTGTCCAAGTTCCAAAACGTGTTGAAAAACAGAAAAAAAGAGGTAAGAGCCATTGAAAAACTAGAAGAGAAGAGGTGAGAGCAGGGAAAGTAGGCATGACTGGGGCTCCGTTGCTGTTGACTGTGTCTGGTTGCCCTATCCACTTGCTCAAGCAGCCAACACCAATGTTTCACTAACGACAAGCAGTAGCTTGCTTCACACCCTCCTATCGAAGTCACTGCATGTCAAGTCAAGTCAACTTTTATTTATATCCCGCTCTCTCTCGCCTATGGCGACTCGAGGCGGCTAACAACAAAAGTAGAAGTCATCCAAAAAAACAATAACAATTATAAATTCAACACAAACAACACAACTGCAATGGCCCCTCAATTAACGCAACAACATGTGAAGGCCCAGGAAGGTGAAAGATTAGATGACTGGAGGAGTAAAACCAGAAGTGGCTCCCAACGCTTGGGGTGTGTTGTTACTGCCAGTGGAAGCCAAGTCGTTGATTATAATGTGTGGAGGTCGGTGCCCCTTGGCTTCACTTAAGCATTTCATTATTGCTGCCACCAGTCGAGCTTTCACTAAATCTATGACAGTGGGAAATTTTAGGAGAAAGAAGGCATATGTAGGCCCGGTCTGCAACAGTTTCATTTTCCATCTAGTTTAAATGAAGGAAGGATCACAGTTGAAAATGTTAAGTTCATGTTTTAGCACATAAGAGTGCATTTATTTCATTTATAGGCATCTTTTTGCATATGAAAGCTTAAATATGTGCAGTTATGAAAGTTGGATTGTGCAAAATTGTGTTACGCTGGGGTTTTATGCTGACAGAAGCTAGAATAGGAATAAATTGTATTTGTTTTGAACTGTACCTCTGTAATAGTTTTGTTGTTTTTTTTCCTTTTCTTTTGCTGAACTTCTTTCATTTTGAGTCTCTTTTCCTGGTGACTGGATCTTACAAGGGGTAACTGGTGAAACATAATGCACTGTGCTGAGCTAAGAGCAATCTTTTCATGGAAACAGGAGTCGCATGTGGTGATTTGGACTCTGTTTTCTGTGGGTGCTTCCCTTGTTAAACAAACAGCCACTTGTTCTTGGATGCACAGGGTCTTTTTATTTATAGCTCAAGGAGGAGATTTACAGTTGAAAGGGAAACACATGCGGAGTATTTTTCCATTTCATATTGAAGAGCATGAAAACTCCGCAGTATTTAAAAACTTGTGACTATCTTCAATCTGCGTAAAGTAAAAAAAACCTATTCAAAGATTATCAAATTTTTAACAAGATGATTGTACCATATTATTTTTAGGGCCCTCTAACTTAGTCCACTTTTAAATTGTATCCTGCTGAACCTACATTTCAGCTTAATGTAAAGTTTCTTTAGAATATAAGATAGCTGGGTTTAAAAAAGCCTTGCAATACATTAAAATACCTTACCTGCCTTAAAATACCTTGCAAAACTGAACACGTACAACCATTTCCCCGTTCATGTGCCTGTTTTGCAATATTTTGAAACACGTGTCATTTTGAGGTTTTGAAGCAATCAATAGTGATATTGACGTTGTCTCATGTCAAAGTCAATACAATGTTCACAGCAGCTGCCTTTAGTTAAAGCTTGTTCATTGCCAGATACATTACAGGCCTCTTATAAATACTTAATAATTCCCAAAAGGAATAGCTTTCAACTTCCAGCCATTTTTGAGCTGTAAATATCAGAATGTAAATTATTAAAATACTTTCTAACATTTACCATTATCATTTCAAAAGGACACCAGTATTGGTGATTTTCTTAATTGATGACTGCTTTTGATACTGCAGGAAAACACTTCTGTGTGGTGGCAATGATGGATAAATCCATAGGTTCTGGGAGCATTACCTTAGCATTTGCATGTAAAATGAAACTGGTGTGTGCTTCCTTTCTCGTCTGTAATTAGACTTGCACTAAGCATGTGCTGTCTCTTCCATCTTGCACTAAACTAACCCCTCTTCCATGGAAAGGATGCATGTTTTCAGTAGCTTTCTGATCCCTTTAGTGCTTGGCCTACACCTCTCGTGCTCACAATAAATGCTTGCTGTGGAGAAAAAGTGTTATTTTCCCCACCTTCTGCATGCTTATACACTGTAGGTTATAAATGAAGTGGAGAAAGCACCCAAAGAGCTGAGAAAAGAGCTCATGAAACGCAAGAAAGAGGAGCTTGCACAAACCCAGCATGCTCAGGTAATAGCAGCGGCTTCATGCTACTAAAATCCAAACCAGCAACACAGGCTTCACATAGCTTAGTCATTTCACAGTGTCTTTTTTGGAGTGGATATTTGACTAACCCTTGATATTGCATTGCTTCCAGATCCCTTCTTTACCGCAACGTGTATAGAAACAGAAAGCTGTAAACTTATGTTAGTTCTGTTAAACTAAACTTAAACTTTACAAAAGCTCTAGCCAAATTTTTTTTTTTTTAAATGTCTTTTCACATCAAAAGAAACTTGTTAAAATTCCGCTCATCTGGTAAGTATTTTGTTTCTTTGCAAAGAATTATAAATGTGCCCATGGAATGTCTGTCATTTTCAGAACAGTAAATGTGGAGGAGGAGAAACGTGTAGACAGTGCAGAATTAAGGACTTATTTATGGAGGCAGAACATTCATAGTAAACGCCAGTTAATTAAATGTCAAAGTGAATTTTGGGCATCTGATGATCTTGCTAGTTTGCAAATATGCTGCTTCTCGGCACCATGAGCAGTATTAATTTTTCTTTCCAACTCTGTTGTAAATTTAAAAAAAAAAAATATTTTAGAATATGCTCCTACCGCGTGAGATTTTGAATGTGTTATACCTCTAGCCTCAATGAATATCACAAGAACAATCTTAGTTTATTGTTTGGAGAGGTGTTAGTGAGATGAGACACCGCATTAGTTGGGGTTTCAGTATATGCGAACGTGCTGGTTTCAAGCCACCTTGTTGTGTTGACTTGAGATAAAAATGAGTGTAGAGAGAGTGTGGTTGCCATGTTGGTCCCAAATATAGGTAAATAGAGACAAAATAGTACAGTGATTATCTTTTATAGGATCAGCTTCAGTTAGTGAAGGTGCAAGCTTTCAGACCTCTGCGTCCTTCGTCAGGCATGTCAGGAGTCAGATGACAGACACCAAATTATTCGAGATAGTTAAGGCCCAGGCAGACTGCGAGGAACTAAAGAGGGATCTTGCGTAGCTAGGTGAATGGGCAATAAAATGCACTTAGGGAAAAATAATCCTCACTTTACATCCATGATGCGAGGTTCTGATCTGGTTGTAACCGCTCAGGAGAAGGATCTTGGAGTCATTGTGCATAGTTCCTTGAAGACATCGGCTCAATGTGTGGCATCAGTCAAAAAGGGAAACTTGAATGCTATCCATTATTGCAAAAGGAATAGAAAATAAAAGGGGAACTCTAATACTGCAGTATAAATCTTTGGTACGACCCCACCTTGAATATCGTGTGCCGTTCTGTCTGCCCCATGTCGAGAACGACAGAGTAGAACTGGAAAAAGTTCAGAGAAGGGCAACAAGGATGATGGAAGGGATGGGTCGACTTCCGTATGAGGAGAGGCTCAACAAGTCGAGGCTGTTTAGCTTAGAGAAGAGGCAATTAAGGTGGTGGTGGGGAATATGATAGAAGTTTATACAATCATGAGCGGTGTAGAAAAAGTAAATAGGGAACTGTTGTTTGCCCTTTCTTACAATAAGAAAACATGGGGGGACACTCAAAGTTAAATGGCAACAGATTTAAAACAAAAGGAAGTACTTTTTCACTCAGCGGACAGTACAGTTGTGGAACCCGTTGCCAGAGGAGGCAGTGAAAGCCAGCCCCATAACTAGCTTCAAATGGAAATTAGTTAAATGCTTAGCGGATAGAGCCGTACGTGCTTACTAGTTGGGACTTCAACCCTTGGCTGCTGGGAGTGGTTAGCAGGAGATGGGTCACACTTCCATGACCTGGACTTGTACTTCTTTTGAGCTACTGTTGCTGGCCACTGTCGGAGACAGGACGCTGGGCCTGATGGACCATGGGTCTGACCCAGTATTGCGCTTCTTATGTTAACTGCAGATGGAGCAAAGCAATGTAGGTGTGTGTATATACAGTGACGGAACAACGTCAACCGAAAAAGGGGAGGTGAATTCATAAACCCCATGAAAATCCTTTCAAAGTACAAGGGGCCTACAACTGCAAATCTAAACATCTAGTCTACCTCATTCAATTCACCAAATGCCCCCACATGAACCGTGTAGGTGAAACCCACCAACCCCTGCACAAATGTATGAATTCTCTCAGGGAAAAAAGACAAGAGCACAGATGCCACTGTTGGCACTCACTTCTCACAAGGCGACCCCAACTCTTTCTGAGCTCTCTGTCCTTGTCCCAAAAGGAAACCTAGGGAACCCCTTCAAAAGGCCAGCCTGGGAATAGAAATATGTAGCCCTACTGAATACAAAAATCCCACAGTGGAGTCAACTCTTGATAAGCTGCCCTAAGCTTTTGAGGGAAGGGCTGGATAAAAAATGGAAGGAAGAAATAAAACTTGGACATGTGTTTCATAAGCCACTACAGGAATTTGTAAATCTAATGGCTCTCTCAATTTCAGTAATCTCTTGAGTGTACTTCTGATAACCGTTCATACCCCACCCTCTCGGTTGTACTCCACCCATTTCCAGTGTATGCCCCCTCCCTCCTTATGTCCCTTTCACACTTTCCCCACCCCTCTTCTGTTGCTATTGTTCTCAGTCACTAGATACACCTACATTGCTTTGCTCTGTCTGCAGCTCTGACTCCTGACATGCCTGACGAAGGACGCTGCTTCATCGGGCATGACAAAGGACACTGCTTTGGAGGTTCAAAAGCTTGCACCTCCGCTGACTGAAGCTGGTCCAATAAAAGATATCCCTATACTATTTTGTCTGTTTTTGAGATAAAAATTAGTATCTGCCACAGCAAACTTCCGGGAGGCCACACAGGAGAAGGCATTCTTGGTGGCCGCACCGAGGCTGTGGAACTCCTTTCCAGTGGGGGCGCAGCTGGCCCCGGATCTCCCCTCCTTTCATAAAAATTGCCAGACTTGGCTGTTCTGCCAGGCGTTTGTCGGGAGAGATGGGGGAAGAGGATGGGGAATGATGTGTTTTTATAGTTTTATATTGTGTGGACTGATGTGAGCTGCCCCAAGCTGCCTGTGGCAGGAGGGGCGGGATATTAAATTTTTAAAATAATAATATTTTTGAGTTTTTAGAACAGAGTGTTTTCCTGTGTTTACCCCAGCTGCCTGGAATAGCCTTGATCCTAGTTGGGGGATCTTCATTTCATGTCATGAAAAAAGTGCTGTAGACATTTTAAAAATAAAAAATATCTGTAGGGATTTGATGTTAAATTTCCCCAAACAGGTCATGTCCGTATAAATACAATTCTTCCCATTCAGGGCTCTTACCTGTTTGCTCAAACCGTAGGCCTTAGAACTTCCTTGCTTCCATTGCTGACATTCAGCAGTTTTGCATTTTTTGAAAGCAGAGAATTGGTTTTTATTTATATTCTGATTCACAGGGTGTTGCTCAGGTTTTGATTCAGTCTTTTCAGTTGTCTTCGTGCACACTCTTCAATGCAGAAATGCAGGATGTAAGTCCCAAAGTACAAAGGTGCCCTAAGTTTTTTCTGCTTCTTGTGTTCTCTGTTTTTCTCTTTTGGCCCATATGTGCTGATTTTGATTTATTTTGTTTGCTTAAAATATATAAAACAGCGTGAGTTTAAATTACAAAGTCTGACTTGTTGCAATAATTGTCAGACAAATCTGTGTTAATTTTCTCTTTAGAATAGAAGAGACCAATAATGAATAATTATTTTATCATGTGTTCAGCACATGTGAGAAACTGAATGTTGTGACTAGTGTGCTGTGTAATGTCCTTTTCCAGCTATAAAATTATATGGGTTTATTGTCAAATGCCTACTCCGTGCATCTTCCAGTCAAACCAATTGCTGCCCCTGTCCCACCCAAAGAAACTAATTGTACGGGAGGAGCAAGCCCTTTTGAAGACTGTCTCCTACATCATCCAACAGAATCGCCAGTGAAATTATTTGCTTTAAGTGTGTTGCTTGCCGTGCTTGGGATTTGATGGATGAAGCAGAAAGAGCAGTGATAGTTTTCAGCTACATAGCTTCACTTGCAGTGCTAGCAGCATTAAAAAACAACAACCCCCCCACCCCACTCATTATTGTGACAGAGGCCCAAGCGTAATTTCTCTGGGCCTGGTATAAACTTGTAACACGAGCTCCCTGCCCGGATCTCATCCCATACACACCATCTCATGAGTCATGAAAGAAAAATTTCTATTTCATTTCTGAAATGACATAAATAGACCATATGACTTTACAGCTTTATTTCTCTGTTTTGTTGCAAAATCAGGGTATGACCTCACCAGTGGCACTTTTTCTTGCAAGTTCAGACTCAATAGACAAACCAGCAAGGTGACTTAAGCAGTCTTGTGCGATAGTAGAATGTATGCCGTTTTTGATTAAACTTCTTTCAGCCAGTCACTGGTAATGTGCAAAAAATCTGTAGGGCTATGCAGACTTCACTGAAAATTGGTTGCCGTTGTTTTTTGTAAACCTTGTTTAATAAGATAAGTAGAGACAGTTCAAGCTCTTTTCCAAAAGTAGACTTGAAGATTTTTTTCTAGGGAACACTGGGACTTGTAGTTTGTATGGGGAGATACACATTTCTCTGTCTCTCAAACTACAAGACTTAGTTTCCTGTTCAACGCACACACACTCCCTCTCTCTCCTTGCTGGCCTGGACCAGCAACTCACTATTCAGAATATTGCTTATTCTGCTCTAATACTGCTTCTGATTGGCTTCACCAAATCTCACAAGACCTGGACGCCGCATAGATTCAGGGAAATAAGTTTTGCATAAACATCGTCAAGCATCTACAACTTAGCCTCAGTTTTTTTTCTCGTGGTAATGAGCTTGCAGCCCAGGCCCTCCTGGATCCCCAGGTCCCTGTCAAGTGTACCCATTCCCCACCCCACCCCCTGGTTGAGTGCTTACAGTTTAATCAGAACAGAACTGATATGGACATGATTGAAGGATTATACAGACTATAATTGCTTTCCTGACTGACCACACTTCTAAAAGATGTATTTTTGTTTCCTACCATGGTAGAAATTATAAGGTTGCTATGGAAAAAACACCAAGGAAATCACAACGTACTGTATGTACTTGCATTACTAGTTTCTCTAGAGTACTAAGCTGGTATCTCTTCTTGCCTTTCTGATCTAAAGGTAACCGTGAACCCTCTACAAAAATATTCTTTAATACTTCTTCTCTTACTTAGATTATCATTGACCCTGTCCCTCTGATCCCTCTGTTAAATACCCCACCACTCTTATCCTACTTTTGACCCATGATCAGCTTGATCTCTAACGTCGCACTACCTTCTGCGGCACCAAGATCACCTCCCAGGAGTTCAAGGAGTTCTGCCACCATCTGGAGAGATATAGTTATGCCAACCACTGGAACGCCGCACAGAGAAGCCCAACTCGCTGCCTGCTGCTCTTCCGTGGTGTTGAAAGCCCACGTTTCTTGCACCCGTCATTACAAGGGGTGCTGGTGAGTCACAGTGCCTGTAACCTAACGATTCAGCTTGTCATTGCGTCACTTCTCCATTGAGCTCTGTGGAATGTTTGCCAAGTGTTTTTTATCTTAAACATCAGAAAGAGAAATTGTTGCATCTGCCACACCTCAAGCCAAGGAACCTTTTATTATTCCTTGAACTACCTACAACCCATTTCATATCCCTCCTCTAGAAACAGTTGTCAAGGCAAATGCTCTTCCTTTCCATCAATGACTTTCTATGTCATTGCTACCATTCTTTCCATCAGCTGTATAGTGGCTTTTTCTCAGCTGCTCCTCTTAACGTTGTTTGTCTGCTAACCTCCTCGCCAGATCATCTACCCCTGCATCCAGGGTAGAGATGTACACTAAGATAATAGTGATCAAATCCATGCTGTTTTAGTGAAACACTAAAACCCCCTCTGCCTGTAAATCTATGTGGACAGCGTTGTCCAAACAGCTAGGTAACCTGCTGGTTGGGCAAGTTCACATTCAGGTGTTGCCCACAATCAGAAGCAAGAGGCAGGACTTCGTAGACGGGTAAGTCCACCAGCTTATTGTCCATTTTTCCACAGCCCATAGGCTTTAGGTGCTGCTTAACCTACTTCTCATCGGAGGCACATCAGGCCTTCAGTCACCTGGTGGTTCTTTTGTACCTAATAAGTCAAACACACTTTTCTCCTTGTTTGAACTATGCATCTCCTAACGCGTTTTTAATTTCTACTTAATGTTGCCCCAACTTCTCTGCTGAAGAGTGCCTCGGGGTTTTGAATTTCATAATCCTCTTTCTCAGACTCACTTCCTTGTAGGCACCTTGTTATAAAGACATCCATTCTATGCGAACAATACCCAGTTCAGGTTTTTGATGTTACCTTGACAGAGTTCTGAATTCAGTTTCATCACTTGAAATAAAAAGTTCTTTTCTCGGCCGCTCATTCTGCTTTTTACAGGTTCTTAATTTAGACGACGGCTTTACCCATAAGATCTGAAGTTCTAGTCTTTCAGCCCCAAATATTTTACCATCACATCTTTTGTAAGTCTACACAACTACTGCTACTGATCCTTTCTGTAGCGCTACTAGGCGTGTGCAACACTTTACAGATTTTGGAGACAGATCCCTGTCCGGTGGGCTTACAATCGAAGATGGACAAGGGCTAGGGGAATGCGGGGAGACACACACGCACACACTCCTTCCCATTTCGTAGACAGGGGAACTGAGGCTGAGAGGTTGTGACTTGCCCAAGGCCACCCAGTGAGGTTATTGGCTGGGGTGAGATTTGAATTCTGGTCTCCCAGGCCCAAGTCCAGCACCTTATCCATTGCACAACACTGGCTCTCGGTGTTATGTGTGAAAATGTGCCCTGATCATGCATCACCTGTTCCTTACAAAAAGCTTTTATTCATTACTTAATCACTGCTGATCTCAAGTATCGCAAACCATTTCCCCTGCAGTCTTCCTAAATTCTTCCCCTCTCAGATTTCATGGGTTCAGCCAGACCCCAAACCATGACGCCATATTGCCCCGAGCCTCTTCCACTAACTTCCTCTTCTTTAGGCCTCAGTTGAGAAATGCTTAACTGAAGGCTCCAGTCCTCAGCACGCCACTGTGACCAGTGCTGTTGGTGTTAGTGAGGCTGGTGAAAGTGGAGTAGGCTGCCTCCATGCCATCTAGGAACTGCACACTGCAGGGCTGCAAGCTTATAAGTAGTTTCGGGATTGGGGGCATCATGTGCTTTGCTCAATCAGGGCTTTCCTCTTTTTGCAGGACTGCAGTAAAAAATAGTTGCACTCATTAGACTTCTTGAACAGAAAAGTTTCCTCATTTATTCATTTTTAAATTGGTAATCTTTCTGCTAGGGGTGGGACTCGGGGCAGAATTTCGTTTTCGTTTCCCCTGTGTCTCTGATCTCCTTTTGGTTTCAGATCTGTCGGTGTCTGTTCTTTTTTCCCATGGAAGTCAATGGGAAATGTTCCCATTGACACAGGGAGTCGTCCCCAAGGCCGCCCCCCAGGCATTCCCATCACCCCACTCCTGGCCTTGGAGGGTGGGGATCCATTACTGCTACCACCCCCACACACCGGGGCTCGGCTTTACCCCACCCCACCCCATCCCCGTGGCCCCTGTACGTTACTTTTGTGGGTCCGGAGGGTGGGGGTCTGGACTGCCAGCTGGATTACCGACTGCTGCCGGTGACTGGGCCTCTTCCACTGGTGTCGGGAGCCAGCTCCGCTGCCAGGTCGCTGGGCGTTCTCCGCTGTGGGGCAGTGGAGAAGGCCTGGCAACGGAGCTGGCTCCTGACACCAGCGGAAGAGGCCCAGCCACTGGCAGCGGAGCCAGCTCCACTGCCGGGCAACCGGGCCTTCTCTTTCTCTTCTTCTCTTTCTTTTTCTCTTTCTTCTTCTAGTTTTTCTCTTCTTCTCTTTCGCTTTCTCTTTCTTCCTTTTCTTTTTTCTTTTCTTCTTCCAGGTCCTAGCTCTGGATCTTTGTGAAAACGCTGCTGCTGGTGGCGCGTGTGCGGCAGTGTTTTCAAGAAGCGCCGGAGTTGGGACCTGGAAGAAGAAGAGAAGGTCCGGCCGCCGGAAGCATAGTTGGTGGCACAGCCAGCCGCCGTGACACACACACACCCACACACACAATCCTCCAGACCCGGATCTGCAATGGTAAGAGTAGAGTGGGGGGTAAAGCTGAGCCCCGGCGGATGGAGATGTGGGTGTTTGGGGTAATGGATGCCCACCTCCTCCTTCCGAGGGATGGAAGAGGTTTCCTGGCTCTTCCCATTGACTTCAATGGGAGGATTCAGCGGGAATAGAAGATCTGAAAATTGGGAACCAAGAAGGGCCCAATTTACGAATCTCTCTGTTTTAACCAAAAGAGGCACTTTTGGCCTCTCTCGGTTAAAACCAAAACCGAAAGTCCCATCCCTATGAAGATCACAATTTGTGCATTTATGTGTATTAACAGCAGTGCTTCCAGTTCTTGTAGAAATCAGGGCTGGCCCCAGGGTTTGAGAGGCAATGTGTGAAGTCTTGGTGCGGGGCCTACTTTGCGTAATTTTGCCCCACCTAATTATGCAAATGTGTAAATTTACATAAGATTTACTCCCTCTGGACAGGAAGGATTTCCATTCTCCATCTCTCCGAGCAGCCATGGAAAAGCATGGCCTTCCCATGCTTCTTCTCTCCCTTCCCCCCCCAGTTTGGCACCCCTTGGCTGCCTTACCTGGCGCTCAGCCGAGCGGCCATAGACAAGCATGGCCTCCCCAATGCTTTCCCTCCCCAGCCAGGCGGGCAGTGAGGCAGGCGCAGAGGAACCGAGTGCATCTACTGCCTTACTGGGGGAGGGAGTGAGCTTTAGCCAGTCTGGCCTCCAGGGCCTGTTACTTCTTGCTGCCGGTGTCGCCTGTGCCTTGTGCACGCACGCGGTGCGACCGGTTCGGATGCGCTGCTATCAAACACACAAGGTGCCCAAAATGCAGCCGGCCTATTAAGTGCATTATGCCATGAAAAGAGACCTATAAAACCAGTTTAGCTGTGCCCCCATAATCAATTCTGGTAGAAATTGTTAAAATTATCCCTATATCAGTGAAGAGTTAATTAAGTCCATAGCTTTGCCAATGCCATTATTCACAAATAAGTCTGTAAATACTGTATTGAAAACCTGTCTTACAAGCTTAAAGTCAAAATTAACCTTCTTTATAGGTGTGTGTGTGTGTTTACTTTTTTGTGTTCCTCTGAAAATCCTGGTATGTTGTGACTTACGCACAATCAATGCAGATCTATTTTTGAAATACCTCTCCTTTTAAAGGAGGCATTGTCCTTTTGCATTTAATGAAACAGGTAGAATAAGAACAATTTTCACGTCGGGTGTTTTGTCAAATGTTGCAAGAGCGTGTGCATGCCTTTATGTGTGTGCAGCTAGAAAGAAAGCTGAGAGAAATGCCAGAAAGAAATAGCCAAGTGGCAAGGGGAATACTTATCGTATGGCTAAGTAAGTTAAGAACATTTATACACATTTAAAATACAAATAGGCTTTGCCTAAAGGCCCAAACCAGTTAAAGGTTTTCACAATGCTTGCTAGGTGTGATATGTAGTAGGTAGGTAGGTAGGCAGGTATTCATTTACAGTTTTCACCAATAATTTGTTCCAAAACAAAGATTATCAATAGTTAATACCATAAAAATGTGGCAATAAAATATACGTAAAAATGAATCCAATAATCCAAAACAGAATACAAAAATACATATTACAGTACAAACCACCCTAAAACTGAATAAGGAAAAGGTATTCTACTTACTCTTGTCTGTTGTTCTGTTTGCCAACAATGCAAAGACCATATTTATTACATCAGTAGATTTTCTGTGTAAGTTGTAGAGAAGCAAGGTTTGCAAATAATCGTTCTTGTTCAGATAATTATTGCTACAAACTAGCCCTGGACCTTCAAGCCCTTCTGTGTGGCTGGATCTCTAGATGTATGTGGGGATGCATTAATCAATAGGTTTCAGGAAGAGCTTTGTTAACAGCAAGCATATTGTAAGATTTAGGCCTCTATCGATTTAAAAAAAATTATTTCTCAGGGGAATAGGTAGATATGCACGTTAGCGAATTTATAATTTTATTTAAAAGGAAACATTTATTTGGGTAACTTGCAGATATTTTATGTTGATATATGCTGACCTTTTAGTTGCACACATTTATTCAACACAGACAGTAATGAGATTTAGCAAAATGCTGATCGCACGTAGTTTTGAGTGAAGTACAGGATGTTGGTTCAGGTTTTAGTATATTCAATGATGCCATCTTTTGCAATGATATCGCAAGCCTCAAGATATATCGTGCTTTAAAGCCCAGCCTCTTTGATTCCCCAGGCTACATGAGGAACTTAGCTTTCATTTAAAACACAAAACCAAATTTCTACCGCTCCTGGTTGCAGAGAAAAGTTTGAGAACATGGGCCCAGCTGCTTCCTAAAAGTTCAAAAAGTACAAAGCAAATAAATAGGAATCTCACGTTTCCCATTTTAAAAAGAGAAACTGGTTTCAGGGGACCGATTTGTGTGTTTTGAATGTTTGGAATCGGCTATAGGTAGGAGAGCTGTTTTCAGGCATGGTCTAGGCTCTGGGCCTTTTCAAAATGGAGGGCTTAGGTAACCAGGATCCCTTAACTGTTGGTCCCTTGTCTCCTTTCCTTTTTTAAATTCCTCCTCTGAGGAGTTCATTACTGATGGGAACGAAAACTCCCCCTCCTTCGTATAGGAGTGGTACCAGTACACCATCATCCAACCAAGGTCTGGGGGCCCACTACGCTTTGCAACAAGACTTTCTTACCTAAATGGGGCCACAGGAGACACCACAGGGATAGAATAAAGCTTTCTCTATGGGATGGGATTGCATTATCCAGCAACAGATATAGCTCCTGCTGGTCTAGGGTTAACTTTTTACCTCTTTTGCTTTCCTGCAGACTTGGAATTTCCACCTACTTTCAAACCAGCAACTAACTTCATTTGGGAAGGTTGTAAATTGATTTTCCCAAGCAGATTAGATTTTACTCTTTGATTGTAGAAAGAGTTTCAGATTAGCTTGTCTCATTTCTATCAATGTCATTAAGTAGGGATACCCCTCTTTTTTTTTCCTTCTTCTTGATAGCACAGTAGTTGGATACTTTTATAACAGAATATTTTAGCTTAAAGTGTTGACAAACTTGCCTGGCTTGGAATTCAGCCAAAGTGACACAGGAAAAAAATAAAAAATTCTGGGAAACTTCTGAAAACTGAATGTGACTTGACTTGGTTTGATTTCTGATAGGAGCAAGAGTTTGTGCAGAAGCAGCAGCAGGAACTAGACGCATCGCTAAAGAAAATCATTCAGCAGCAAAAAACGGAGATAGCCACTATTGAACGGGAGTGCTTGAATAACAAGCAACAGCTCATGAGAGGTATCCAGCGGCAGACTTCAGTTTCTTAACACCTTTAGCTTGCTTCCGATTCCTAGACCTGTGGCATTAGAGCTCGGCCAAGTTAAACACTATGAAGAGATTTTCTGGGATCTATGAAATCCAGAGTTAAGACTTGAAGTTTTATTTGAAATTACTGTATATGAAGCAATAATATATCCAGAATCTGTTCTAAACGCAGCATGTGTTTAAAATAACTTTTTTTAAAAAAAACAAAGATGGAATAAATTGACTTTTCCCACTCAACCAAACATACTTATTTTATATCATTTTGGTCACAGTTACACATTTTTGTTTGTAACTGTATCATGAAAATAATTTGCTCAAGGCATGCATTTCTCTCGTTAAAATAACAACTTGGGTCATTTTCTACACCATTCCACACAAGCCACATCTGTGAGTGAAATTCCCACCACAAGTTTTCAAGTGGTGGGAAAACTTGAAGTTGTAAGTAAAGACTTTTTACAAATGTGTGTGGTTTGGGGTTTGCCGTTTGGTTTAAAAACCCGTTTGTATGTAGATTATAGAGTGTTGCGCGGCACTGTATGAAACCCCTCTTTCTGTTCCCCCCTTCCCCCCAGCTCGTGAAGCTGCAATCTGGGAGCTAGAAGAGCGACACTTGCAGGAAAAACACCAGCTACTCAAACAGCAGCTCAAAGATCAGTACTTCATGCAGAGACACCAGCTGCTTAAGAGACACGAAAAAGTTAGTACACTCTGATTCTGGCACTTCCTTGGTGTATTGCAACGCGACATGCTTCACTGAAGTGTTTCCTCTCCTCTGCTTCCTGTTTACTTTGCAGATGGCAGAGGTGGAGTGAAGTACAGGATGTTGGTTCAGTTGGTTCAGTTTCAGTGGAGAAAGGGCAGCTCGGGAGCCCAGAGCAGCTTTCAGGCACCTGTGCTACGGCTCTGGGCTGCGTCCATGAAGCTCTCTCGGGTGCAAGAAAAGCTGAGCTGCTATTTCTGCCCTCTGTTACCTCCTGGGGGTTGTGGCAGTAGGGAGAGCGTGGTCTGTGGCCGCTGTTAATGCTGCCCGAACCTGCCAAAGCTTCTGAGAGCCAGGTGGGAGAGTTGGGGGAAGCTGTACTGCCCTGTCCCAGGATCAGGGGAAGCTGTGATTGTTGTGATGTGTCTCAGCAATGTGAAAAACGTTGGCATGGGACTTTTGGGCTCGAGAACTTGGCTCACCCCTAGTATGACATCTTGGTTCAGAGGCTTACCTTCTTGCCATATAAATCCTCCACCTTTCTTTGTCTCCTCTTTGTTTTGTTTAATACACAATCAATACGTGGCAGGGTTTTAGTTGTTGTTATTATTGTTATAGTTATTAACAAACATTTATATAGCACACTTTACAAAGTAACAAAGTAGACATGGTCCCTGCCCCTAGGGCTTACAATCTGAGAGACAGGAGCTGGGGGAGAGACTTAGGAAGGGGAACAGAGGGAGAGACAAGGGGTCTAACATTCATGAAGAT
>QEPC01006491.1:3044955-3066311 GCA_003113815.1 Sphenodon punctatus | reverse complement strand
GGATGTGGGCAGGGAGGGCATTCCAGGCATGGGCGGCAGCAAGGGAGAAGGGTCGAAGGTGATTAGGTGAGCAGGAGAAACGAGGGAGAGTGAGGGAGGGGACAGAGGAAGATCGGAGAGCGCGTGCAGGAGTGCGGAGGGAGATTAGGTCCGAGAGGTAAGGGTGAGCTTGGTCGTGTAGTGATTTGAACGTGAAAACCAGGAGTTTATGTTCAGGAAGAGGGAGACAGTGAAGAGAACCAATAAAAACATTAACAATCTGCTGGAGCTAAATCAATCCCACCCCCTTCATCCAACCCAGTTGGAGTCGGTAGTTGGAGGAGCTGTTCCTGTGGAAGGAGAGGACTTGACCAGAGATCACCACCACTTTGGTGAAACTTCTGGAAACTGCCCATTTTGTGCAGTTGCAGCATTGTGTTATGTGGCTCTGCGGTCAGCTGCTCTGGAAGATGAATTGTCCTCTTGCTGACTATAGCATGAAGAGGAGGATGGTACCTCAGACCACTTCTTCTCTTCTCTCACTCATCTGGCAAAGCTAAGTTTGACCTCTAACGCAGGAATCTTGGCTGTGTAACCTGTGCCTGGCACATGCTCTTAAATGCTGCCGCCTCAATAATTCTACTCAGCTGCTTTAAAGGTTAGACATATGCTTCAGCACCTCATGGATGCTGGGCCTAGAAGCATTCCTATGGGCTACAATGGGCATTGCCTTTTACTTCGTTTTATTGGTGATTCTGAAGCACCCTCTGTTTAAAAATTTCTGTCGGTGATAATCGTGGGTTGTACTGCTTGCAAGCATATTTCCTGACTTAATAAAATTAATCCTAGACACTGCATTTGGGGGAGAGAGCAAGCATGACTCTGTCTAGAATAATTAGCAGAGTGATGGATGCAGTTTTGGCTGCCTCTTTTAAGACCATGAAATGCACGTTGTGATATTTCTGTCTATGCTGTATTTTATAACTAAATCATTGGTTCTTCTGGAAACAGCAGCTCTTCATAGAAAGCTTTACTTGAAATTCTATTGTAATAAATCACATTCCCATTGTACGCAGTAAGCTAATTAAAAAAGAATTAGGCCAACATATGTTCCCGTACAAATGTTTAATCTGAACTAGTTTTACTTAAGGATTATCTTTATCTCCTTTTCAGAATGAAAAATGCCATCTACTGGTTGAACACGAGACTCAGAAGCTAAAAGAGCTGGATGAGGAGCACAGCCAAGAATTGAAAGAGTGGAGAGAGAAACTGAGACCAAGAAAAAAGGTAACACAAAGCAGCTAATGCTCCGAAGGCAAGACAAGATGACAGATGATATATCGGATTTTGAAACCAGATGTTGTCACAGTTGTAGAAGACTCTGATAGGTGCTCAAAAACCCACTACGAGGAGCGTACAGAAAAAGGCCCGTCAGTTACCCCATTTAAAAATGTTTGCTTCTCTCTTGTGAACAGATATTATTGGATCACAAGTGTCGCTGTGGTTTGTGGCAAGCTAAGACACAGACTGTAAAACCCCAAGTTGCTACTCTAGCAGTTCTATAATAATGGTGGTGTTTCAAACAGTTTAAAATCGGCAAACGTATTTCAGAACAGACCAAGATCATTTTTTTAGAGAGCGCCATACCGCCAGGAAATGTCTTTCCTAGCTTAGTGAATAGATAAGGATCCTGCTGCGTTTGATAATTATTTCAAGGTTTTGTGTGGTCTGTAGTGTCACCCTGCAAATGAATGGAAAGGTTGTTGTCAAGAAGTCCTATGGGTTTTTGCCCGTTAGCATGTAATAAATACACTAGATTTCTTTATGCCTCATCATACACTAGTGCACTAATCTGCTCCATTTTTGGCTTTAGACGCTGGAAGAGGAATTTGCCCGGAAACTTCAAGAACAAGAAGTTTTCTTTAAAATGACAGGAGAGTCTGAATGCCTTAACCCTTCTACACAAAGCCGGATTTCTAAATTCTATCCAATTCCCAGCCTTCACTCCACTGGATCCTAACTCTGCAAGCCTCTGGACTCGGGTTTTTCTGTAGATGTAATCTCGTCTCTTCAGCTTCTGCCATGGTAGGATACAGGCCGCATCAGAGGTCCACAATTCTTTTAACTTTCAGTGGAGACAATCAGCAGCGTCGTCATTTAAGATTGGTTCCTTGTTGCTTCTTACTGGGAGACAGCTAAATAGAAGCACAGACAGTCTGTAATGGCCACACGACATGCTTCAGATGTACCAAGAACAGATGGGCTCTTGTATATTGCTCTCGGAAAGTGTGTTGTTCACTACTTCGATGTTGAGAAAATAAGCCTAAAAATGTTAGCTATGATCTTTGAGGTCACAGAAAAGAAACAATTACTAAAAATGATCATTTAAGTCATTTTTTCATTTAGTGAAAAAATACTACTTTTTTCACTAAACGGCTTACTTCTTCAAAATGGAAATTGTGCTGTGAAGAGGTAAGAACTTTTGTGTTTTTAACAAATTCAGTTATAATAGAGACAAAAACTGTCTTCAAAATGACTAAAGACCAGGGGGGAAATGTCGTGTGTACACACAATTGTGACATCAGGTTTCTTTTTAAAAAATAAACAGACTTCTTGCATTATTTAACTTAAAGCAACCAAGTTTCCTTTGCATGTTTATGCCCATCAAGTCTATGATGAAATGGGGTGCTAGTTTCATTTATCCAGTGCCTGAAATACTTAAATATACTGATCTTTGCAATAGAGTAGCCTTGTATTCTTATTTTAAAAACCCTCCTTAGCATCGAGGTTACTGTAAAGAAAAAAAATTCTTGCTGCTACTGCCATTTTTGTCAGAAATCCTCACCCTAAAATATTTTGCACTAAAATATGTAAAGGTGAAAAAAATTGCTAAGTTTAAAAAGCACATGTTATTGTTTTCCTTACAAGCTAAAGGTGTTTAGTTCTGCAAATCGAAACAAAAACTGTAGAATGTATTCTCAGAACAAAACGCACAAAATGCGCCTTGTTTCTCCAATGTTATTGGACTGAGTGGTTGGAGCCTTCTGCTCTTACCAAAGTCAAACCACTTGAAGCTCCAGAAGAGAATTGGAAGTGACTGTTGATATTTATAAACATTGCTAAAGTCTGACCGGAACAGAAATGTTTGGAAGCTTTTTTTTTTTTTTAAAGTCTATTTTACGAAAGGATTTAAGTTAAAGTTGTAGGCGCAAACTATTTAAGAAACTGGTGCGTTGTTTTGGGGGGATTTTTTTTCTTTTCTTTTTCCATGTGGTAACTAAACATGTTGCCGTTGTTGGTTTTTTCAAGTTCATGGGTGTACTGTAACTTATTTACTTATTTGCAGTGGGGGAGGAAACATCAAATATTTATCATGTAACTTGCAGGAAACGTCCCTGCATTAAACAAAAACTCATTTTTAGTGCACTCTTTTAAAGATTGGAATTTGCGTCATATCAAGACGGTATTATAAAATGTACTTTGGTTTGCCAAAGTGAAATTTGTAAAATAATGTTTGCTTCCTGTCGTTTGAGGCCTAATCTTTTAGTATCTTTGGGTACCCAATTGTAAAAGATTTCCTCTTTCAGTTTTGCTATCTTGCATTAAATGTGAGACTGGTGAATAGCCTATTAATTTAACTTCATAGAAATCCTTCCTTGCATGTGAAGGAACGGATGATAAATTAATGTAGGATTTGAACTGGGTTTGTTTGAGAAGATCGACGCTGAATTCCTTACTGAACCATTATCTTGTCAGTGCAGATGGTTTTAAATTTACAGCACAGTAAAGGTAGTTGGAAAATGCATGTTTTTTATTTTAAATTTTATAATGTTTTGATAAGCATAATTTACTCTAAAAATTACTTTATAGCTAGCCTTAATTTCTGGTGGTTTATTTTATAAATACGTAGTATGTATTGGTTGTAAATTCACATACCGTATCGCTAGAATGCTACATGTTGCTGTATACAAAGTTCTTTAAATTTGTTTATTTTGAAAGGGTGAAAATGTCTTTGAAGGCCTTCACTTTTTTAAGCTACACCTTTATAAAATGACTGGTATTAACTATAACATTAAATACAATTTATATCTCTATAATCCAACCAAAAGAGTCACTGTGTAGTTTCATGATTTATTTTCTAAAGGGAAAGCCAGACAGATTTCCCCCCTCTAGATTGTTAAATCTCTTGCCTGTCGGTGTGTGTAGTTATTCCTCCATCTAACCTAGAACAAGCCGACTACATACCTCAGTCTACATCCATAACCTCTCTAACCCTTTATCCCTTCCAAAATTTGACATTCCATTAAAAGATTCAGGGACAGGATTTTACTGTTTATTAATTTTATCTATTTATTTCTTTAAAATTTATATCCTGCCCCTCCTGCCCACAGGGCAGCGAACAACAATCAATAAAACAATTTTTAAAAATTTAAACAATTTAAAAATACAATATGCTGGGAAGCCCCCGTCCACCCCTACCCCTCGTCAAAAGCCTGACGGAACAGCCAGGTCTTACGTACACGCCGAAATAGCAGGAGAGTGGGAGCCAGCCGAGCCTCCTCCAGGAGCGAATTCCACAGCACAGGGGCAGCCACCGAAAAAGATCTAACATCGGTGGCCACCTGCCTCACCCGGGGAACCTCCAAAAAGGCTCCCACGGACGATCTCAAGGGTCGCACGGGCACATGGGGAGTGAGGCGGCCCCGCAGATAAGCAGGGCCCGGGCCGTGAATGTATCGGTTCAAGTCCTAGGCAGCCATGCTTGGACATTTGAGTGATATTTCTAGTCGCCTGGTCTTAAGCATGTGGTCTTTCTGGTATATCTTCATGAATGCAGTCGGATTTGGGAAAACACCATTTTTGTGCTCTTACGAAACTAAGGGTGGAATAGTTATGTATAGGTTGGTAAAATGACTTGCATATCAAATTGTTTTGATGACTGATCATTAGATCTCTTCATAGTGAGGCTTATTCTCACTCACTTCTTGTGGACTAAGTAATTGCCCCGCAGAATTTTTCTGATAAAATCATCGTTCTCCCTGTGCCTGTAAAATAGGGTGGCCATAATCACCATTTACCTTTCCTATTTCTCTGCAGCAGAATGCCACAGAGACAAAGTGCAAAACAGAAATCACAAATTTATAGAATCAGTCAGACACTTCAGTTGTCCGCTACAATCTCCATTACCTTCAGCAAACCGTGATAACCCACATATTCCTTTCTCACTGGGAGGGGGGAGTCTGTTGAAGTACTTTGACTAATTTAACTATGTAGTCTGAGACCCAGTAATATGCTCAGTTACGAGTCCAGACTCTAGCACACAATACACAAGTTTATTGGACCCTGACACCCAGTCCACTTGGTAACTTCAAGTTGAGCTGATGCCACATGGTTACATTCAAGCAAAGCTTACATATGATGAGCTGATTACACAGGAATATATTCAGAATGCCTATTCTGTAGCTAATCAGTAACAGTATTTTGTAATACAACGTTCCGTCTCCCCTTCTTTAGTTCTTCGCATAACGTTCTGCTTCACCTGGGCCCCTCTGAGGACTACTCTACTGTGTTCATTAATCGGTGCCGGGACTTGGTGCATTCCAAGTTCATCTTCCCTGGTACCGTTTCCCTCTGCCAAGTCCTGTCGTCACTAACCTGGCCTCCGTACTCATGCTAACTGTACCAAAGTGCCTATATGCTTGTGCTATGCACCATCCTTCCCCCACCCCCACACGTCCAAGATTACAAACGTTACTGCCAGCTGCTGGGTTTTCTTGTCTTGATTCTTAACGCCGGTTTTTCTGTGTTCCGTTGAATGTTGCTTGGGTAATTGAAGACATGGAGAAGTGGAAGGGGAGGGATTTGTGTTTATATTCTGTTGAAATACATCTACAGAGAGAGCCTCTGTTAGGCGAGATCTGGTTTAAAACCAATCACTGAACATTATGTTGTCACATTACTTAAGCACCAGAGTTCTGTACAACTCCTGCCACAACTCCCCGTTTTCCTTCTGCAAACTCAGACCATGAGGTTCCGAGAGAGAAAATTCACCGGCAAGTGCCCACAACTTTCTTTCTCCTGACTCGTGAGAGCAAATCCCTGTCCCCTTCTGGGATGGGCCTCGTTGAGAACCTGAACCTTTCAATACCTCAGCCATAAGTTCCGTCGCCCAACTTGCATCATCACGTTGCTCGTCTGTGAAAGGGTTTGAAAGAAACAAGGCTTTTGACAGGTTGTGTTGAACATGGCCAAGCATCGGATAGCCTGGGTTCTAGGATACGGAGTGTTGATGGGGCTTATGGAAGGAATCTGGTGGTACTTGTACCCAGAACAGTGCTTGGAAGGATTAGGTCAGGTGTGCAGAACCTCCAACCACTTCTGGCCAGTCCCTGCGGAGCGCTCCTGGTGTCCATGCGCACCCGCCCAGGAAGTTTAGACTGGGACCACTCCGCCCCCCTAAAAAACTCTGGCCTGAAGAGCTCTTATGAAATGTGGATTTGACCTGGGTTAGGGAGAAGGTTCACCACCCCTGGATTTGATGCAGAGGGCATAAGCCTCACTTTTTTCACCACTCTCGCAACAGAGGTGGTCTTAAGTGTTGTTTTCAGAAATGCTTGTCTCTCCCAGCCCGCTCCTCAAAGCCTCTCTCCCCACGGCTTTCTAGAGAAAAGGTCTATATATTATTTGAAATCGCCTTTTCATTTTCTGCCCAGCAAAACTTATCTCCTAATCTCTGGAATTCCTAAGGGGGTGTAGGAACAATAAATGTCCTCCAAGAATTCGCCCTCCAACAATGAACCAGCCTTTAGACCTAGACGTATGTTGAAGAAACCTTGCAAAATATCTGGGAAGCTGCATATCAAAAGTATCGAGTTGTCTGAATCATTCCACAAGTTATCCTAATCGAAAGGCGGAGATGGCTTGGGAGAAAAATAAACATTAACAAGAAATTACTGTCCCAAAGGTAATGTTGGAAGTATGTCCTGACCTGAATACCGTGGCAGTAGTGTCCTAAAAGTGTAGCTTTGAGGCAGGGGTGGAAAATCTCAGAGGCAAGATCCAAATGTGGCCTGTGGCAAGTTTTTGTGTGGCCACTTTCCAGTAAAAACAGGGGAAGGGAGCAGAGATGAGGGTATGAACAGAAAGTTTGGGGACAGAACCATGACACAAATCCATGATGTGGATCCTCCTTTCTTGAGTTATACCCCAGGGTTGGGGGGGGCAGGGAGCATGAAATCCAAGGGTGGAAAACGAGCCCTGAGAAATATTTCCAGTAGGAGTGCGCACTCTGAAATGTGAAAGACCAGCAAAAGGCCATTATATATTGGCCATTTCTGAATTGGAAATGAAAGCCAGAAAAAACCTGGATGGTTTATTTGGTTTTCATTAATGACCTTCCTGTCCCGACCCCTGAATTAGTCGTCGAATAGACTAAATCACAAAGACTCCTGTTTTGTATTCAGCTGTAGGTAAGACAAGGCTAGTCCGGTGTCTGGGTTGCTAGCTAGAAAATAGGGTTCATTCTCTGCTCTGAAAAGCTCTGGGCTGGAAGACTTGGTTTCTGGAGCATGCTAGACTCTGACAATTGATTTATTTATTTATTTTAAGTGCACCCCCAATTTTTGTGTGGCCCTTGGAACTTGTACTAATTTTCCAAGTAGCCCCCAGGGAGGGGGAAGGGCTACTTTGAGCCCTTCCCCTTTCAGGGGCTATGGAGTAAAGCCAGAGAGGTCCAGGCACCTGAAAACTACTCTGCTTAGATTGTTGATTTCGTCTTGCCCGTAATACATCAAAACCTGGATTGGTTATCAGTTCAGAGCCTGAAATCCCATTTTCCAAAAACAAACCAAGCCAACATTTCCAAGGTGCACAAAAAATTCCCTACTCAAGACAAGGGAGGGAAAGGTCTCTTGACACCAAACATTTACCCTTTGCTAGACTTTGTGACTTACCTGGAATAAGTGATCATCTCAGATCATAGACTGCTAAAGGCTAGACTAGAACTTTATTTTCTCTTTGGGGCTGGACAAAAGAGGGGGATAGGGTGGATCTGTCATAAAATTAATTTGTCCTGGGAAATTTTGTTGTTGTTGAGAATTGTTTTCCCTTTATGAAGGCCGTGGGAAGCCACTTGATTCTTCCTTGTGGAAAGAATGTGACATTTTAAGGCTATTGAAAGAAAAAAGATGGACTCAGCTGTTTTTTGTGTGTGGCCAGGGGTGGATGTGTTAAAGCCTCAGCACAAGCAGAATTTAAATCCAGCTAAGACTGCATTGCTCCCTTTCATGTGAGCAATCTAACTTGCCGCTTGGGAACTATTAAAGCTGCTCTAAGGAATTTTTCCCAACAGTCTTTGGAAGCCGACTTTCATTTCAAATTACACAGTCTCTTTCCATGTTGAGAATAAGCTGCCTGTTTAGCCAAAACTTTCACCCAAAAGGCAAGCAGTTCTATTTTCCTATTTCCTAAACCTGACTCATGCAGTGTTTTCTTCCAGCAAGACTCTAATTACGTCCATTTCCTTCCACCAAGTGTTGTCAAGCAAACACAACTGAATAGGCCCTCATGTTGGATGTCTTATGCTACAACTCAGTCACAAAATAGACAACTGGCTCTTGTTTCCCTTGGGTAAATAAGGAATGATCATACAGGCCCAATGGGTTCCATCTTTTGCTATGGGTGATGATAGTGTTTGGCTCAAAGGTCTCACCATCTTTAAGAACAAAAACGAGCATTTATTCCTAGACAAAGACTGTGCCCATAAGGACTTCTACAGTAGAGCCCTGTGTAGGGATTTACTTTTATGGTGCCATGCCATTGGTATGTGTATTTCTACAAACTGGTTTCAGGACTTCAAACAGGTCAAGAAAGTCACGGTACAGCAGTGCCCGTGGCTTCAAACTGAACATAAGGATATGTAGTGCCCTACTGGGTCAGACCAATGGTCCATTGAGCCCAGCATCCAGTCTCCGACAGTGGCCAATCTCAGTCGCTTGGAAGAAGTACCCAACAGGTCACAATGGGGCGATCTGTTCACTCCCAGCTAATAGCTGCTAATGGACCTACCCTCCAGAAACTTGTCCAATCTGTTTTTAAACCCAGCTAGACTTACTGGCCTTGACTTCTACTATTTGAGCTCCGGATGGTAAGAACATGACTTAAATCGGAGGTCGGTATCTCTTTCCTCTTGCAGGCCACTTGGAAAGCTAGAGCAAGCACCACAGGCTAGATGGTGCAGAGGCAACTTCAGGGTGGGGGAGAGAAGGACAAGCAGGGCACTTGTAGGGCCGACGAGAGGAGGGTCAACACCATGGGATCAATGGGCTTTCACTCCCCAGAGGTGTGCTGCTTCAGTGTTCAAGGGGATAAGGTCTGGATTCAGGAACTGAACAATGGCAAAATGAAAAATGGTGGAGTGGGGGTGGCTGTATTGGGACCAGGGATTTCCACCTTTGAGTTGAAATGTCCACGTAGACATCTGAATGAATGGCCTGATTTCTAAAAGCAAAGCACTCGGCTGATTTATTCATGCTCAGTACACCTAAGAACCAGGTCGTTTATTTAGGTATCTGATTTAAGAACCCAAGTCCTGTTCAAAAGCATTTTGTGGTCTCTGTTCTGCACTTACCCACTGAAAAGAAAATATAAAGCAGGTGTTACTTGTGCTGTAGCTTGATTTTTAGAAAGGGGCTAGGGTCGCAGTTCATTTCCAGCCTAAGTGAAAAGTGTACTGGGTCTGGGGCTTAGCAGGATTCCACCCGCAAACCCCAGTACATTTTTCATTTGGGACCAAAGACTGGATTTTAACCATTAAACTGTGCTATGAGGGATGAAAAACAAATGGCGGAACTGCCACGTAACAGAAGGTTAACCCTTAGTAGGGCTTGCGGGGGGGGGGGGGAAATCCTGCTTTCCAGCTGATCAGGAAGAACATAAGTAGTGCCAGACTGAGTCAGACCAGTGGCCCATCAAGCCCAGCATCCTGTCTCCGACAGTGGCCAGTCTCAATCGCATGGGTGAAGAACCAACAGTCCCAATGGGCAATCCATTCCCCGTTGTTCACTCCCAGCTCCCGACAGTAAGAGGTTCATCCCGTAAGCTACTTGGTTCATAGCCATTAATGGACCTACTCTCCAAGAACTTACCCAGTCCTTTTTTAAACCCAGCTATACTACTGGCCCTGACAACGTCCTCTGGCAACAAATTCCATAAGTTAATTATGCGTTGAGTGAAAAAGTACTTCCTTTTATTTGTGTTAAATCTGCCGGCAGCTAGTTTCATGGCGTGTCCCCTAGTTCTAATACTATTTGAAAGGGTAAATAGCTGTTCCCGATCTACTCGTTCCACACCACTCAAGATTTTATAAATCTCTATTATGTCCCTTCTGTCTTCTCTTAAGCTGAAGAGACCCAGCTTGTCAAGCCTCTTTGTAGGGAAGCCGTTCCATACCCTTTACCATTCTCGTTGCCCTTCTCTGCACCTTTTCTAGTTCCGCTATGTCTTTTTTGAGATGGGGCGACCAGAACTGCACACAATGTTCCAGGTGCAGTCGCACCATCGATTTGTACAGCGGCATTATGACATCCCCAGTTTTATTCTCTATCCCTTTGCGATTAACTCCTAACATTGTTTGCTTTTTTGACTGCTGCTGCACACTGGGCTGAGGATTTCATTGTATTGTCCACAACCACCCCCAGATCCTTTTCCTGAGTGGTAACTCCTAGCTTAGTACTCAGCACTGTGTACGCATAGTTTGGGTTATTTTTCCCTACGTGCATCACTTTGCACTTGTCCACATTAAATCTCATCTGCCATGTCGATGCCCAGGCACCCAGTCTCGTAAGATCCTGTTGCAGTTTGCCCAAGGAGTCTCTCCACCCCTGCAATCTCTCTGCAAGATGTAACTTCCTGCTGGACAGGACAATTTAAAAGAGAAGAACAAAAAATGACCACACTAATTTCTATTGGCGTGAGTATTGTTTCCAGCCTTAATAACAATTCTTAGCAGCATGTTAACATCCTTGTTTGTTTGACACCACGCCGTGCCAAAAGCAGATCCACTTCTTTAAGGAAGGGGTTGGGAACCTTTTTTATTCTGGGGGGTCACTTTGGAAATGAGCACAAGCTCGGAGGGCTGCATAGAAGTTGGGGTGAGGGTGGATTCAGGAAGAGGAGGGGTCCAGGTCATGGATCTGTCCCCTGTCTTGAGGGCATGCCCCTCATCTCTGCTCCCTGAACTCATCTTGCAACGCTTGGGGGAAAGAGCTGGATCCAGGGGCCAGATCCTAGAACTGGAAAAGCGCCACGCAAAACACTTGTTGCAGGCTGCGTTTGGGCCCCCGGGCCTGAAATTCCCCACCCCTGCTTTAAGATCTGCTTAGGCTGAAGTTCCGGTAAGTCAAAACTGTTCTAGACAGCCTGCTAAATGTGAAATTGGAAAGTGGGGAAATGCCAAGTTGTGTCTTCACAAACAACTCAAAAACTGCCCTGCAAAAATAATGCATTGAAATACAGACTCATGGGATTTATCCTAGTCTGATCTTGAAGCTACTTAGCGCAGGCCTGAGCCCCATTGAATGGAATGGGATGTTCACAGTCGCTGAAGGCACAACGTGGAAGACCGTGCTACTCCTTTAAAGCTATCTTAAACCACCAAACCCTTTCCGACAGAACAGGCATATCCTCTCCAGATGACAGTTGTGATTTACAAAGCAGGATACTCCTGCAGCAATTAGCCATGACAAAAGAATAGGTTTTAAGTGAATTTTATTTAAAAGGGACCTTTATCAGATACAGCCAGTTTGTAAGAGATGGCGGCAAAGTAGTTCAGATAATCCTTATTGAACCAACCACTGTTGGTGAGACTACGGAAGCTTTCAAGCCCTACGGGGGCCCCTTAGCCATACTTTATTTGAAAACATTGCAAGCTTCTGTGCGTCTGTGGAAAACCAGCCTGTTCCCTAGACGCTCCTGCGCCAAGCTCTCACACAAAGTTGACACAAGAAATCGACGACCAGTTAAAACCTACCTTGTGGCTGAATCGCTCGACAGAGTTTATGAATGAGCCTAATGACTGAGATTTATGCATCAGTGAAAATGAGTAATTGGGTTTCAGTTAGATAATTGATTTGGTCTATGAAAGCCAGAAGCTAAAACTCTCTCGCAGAAAGGCTCCCACTGAAGCCAGGGAAGGCGGCCGGGCATCTGCTAACGTGTGTTCCTGGAGTCTTCTGCAGAGTAACTCTGAGCACGCTGCCAGCGGTGCAAGTGTCTTCCTCACACACCCAAATGAGCGTGACCGCTAAAGAACAAAGCTGCTTTGAAATATATTTGGCAGAACTATTTTGTGTTTGGAAAACACGGGCTTTGGAACACTTGAAATTTCATTTGTGAAAAGTTTTAGAACTGTGGGTTTTTTTTCCTTCTTCCCCTGATTCAAAGAGGTTGATAAAAACAGAGTGAGGGACTCGGATGGAAAACCTTCCTTCTCAGCCCTCGCTGGAAGAAAATGAAGTTGCATCCAGCACTTAAATGAGGGGGTTTGCAAGCTCCTGGGCAGCCTGTGTGTCACTGCCCTACAATGACACTCACTACTGAAGACGTGAAGAGGGCCTTGAAGAGAAAGGACTGATTTATCTTTTCCCCACCTGGAGGCATGTGTGTTACTCTCGGTTAACATTAATTGAATTAGAAACATGCTCCGGTAAAAGGCAGCGGGCTGTTTGTTACGTGAGTCTTCACTGTATAGAGAGAAGCTGCCAGAGATAAAATGCCCATTGGGAAACACGGATTTACTGGCATGGCATAAGAGCTCATACTTGCTAAGAATGTACGGTGCAAACATTTGCCATGGGACAAGCCATAGAAGAGAATCTCTGGATGATATCTCCGGTTCCTCTCTCTGAATTTACCGTGTAGTAGATGTTTTTCCACCGGTAATGAACAAATCTGTGGTGAATTACCGTCTAGGACTTTCATGGCTTTATCTTATTTCATTTTGGGGGGGTATGCTTTGCAGCTTGCCAACTATGGGTAAAAACGAACATGACAGTGGCCGACTGTGACCCACGTTGTCATGATCTGGCACAGACCTTGCCTGCATGTCTGTCCAGGTGCTGCCAGACGTTGGCCCAGAAATTGCCCTGGGCCATGTTGCCAGTAGCTATGACCTTGTAACATCTCTGAGGTTGTAGTCCGCCCAGCTGGGTCAAAGCGAGCCAGGAGCACGTCTGTTCCTGGGCCGGTATGCCAGCCTGGGTTGGGGTCCACCATGACCGGCCATCATTGGCCACCATGGCTGTCCATCATGGCAGGGCGCTGGGGGTGGGGCTGTCTGGCCACACACTCATCGATCTCCCTGCCCTTGGGTTGTGCAAATGGCGGCACGGCCAGGTGCACATTTGTTTTGCGCCCCCCCGCTGTGTCTGCTGCGGTGGCCTGAGCCGGGTTGCCGCCACCCAGCAGTCATATTTGTTTTTACCTTTTCTGAAGTTGCCCAGGACTGCACCTCAGCGGAGCCTATATTCCCTCTTACTCCTAGCCGCACCTACCCATTGTAACGATGCATACAGTGCTTATTTTCGAAATGCAAGGCCAGTTGGGAGAACACAGGGTGAAAAACAAGCTTTAATTCAAGAGGGTTACGTTAAAACCATATCTTTTTTCAAACTTAATAAAAACCATAGAAAATCACATTTTAAAAAAAGAACAAATGATGTTTTAATGAAAGTGCTTAAATCCTAAAAGGCCCCGTGCCCTTCACATCTTTGCAACTCAGCTAGCAACTGGAATCGGATGGGGATTTGGGACCTGCATAGCATCTGGCTCCTTACCCTGCCTGTGTGTTTTGGGCTATATGGAAGGGCTGTAGGAGCCCTCGCTGTGTGCTAGGATAGGAAAGAGGTGAGAGTTCGGTACCCAGCAGAGAGCTACAAGGTTTGGTAGCAGCTACGTGGAGGAATCGTCTAGGGGGGATTTACTAGAGCGGCAGAGGTTCCCTACCAATGTGGCAGTGGGGGAGCTGCCCTCCCATTTCGATCCCCTCCCATTTAAGGGATGAACTTCACTAGCAAACACGCTATTGGGGGGAAAAACTTTGACACTGACTGAGAGAACGTCGTCACCCAACTTTGCAACATGAACTGGTGAAAGGCAATAAAGACGTTGCCTCCAGCCGGCCGGCCCGTACTTTAAAAGCAAAGCATTTCTCATCTCGACCAAGCCTCTCATTTGTTCTTTCGTGCTGCATTTAAAAGCAAATTGTGATCTCGGACAAATCTATTGCTTAAATCAATTTCTAATTTTCATTGCAATAGACTTTTCCTTGCTCGACCCTTAAGTAGCTGGTTAATATTGAAATGTGTTGAAATGCCTCTAGCACTAGTGGGCCAACCTGGCTCAGGTGACATAGCTAGGTCTAAAGCCATGAAAGCATGAGCGGCTTAACAGCGGATCGGACTGCAACAAGACTTGGTCTAGCTCTGCGTTGGGGATGCACAGTCGGAAACCTTCCAAATCCCAGTGACCAGGTCAAATTAAAAGTAAAAATGAAATTGCTCGCCCTGAACTACCTAGTGGTGAGCCTAGATGCCTAGGTAGATGTTCATCTAGCAGAAGCCAGGGGGAATTCTGGAAACGTCTCGACTGGATTCGACACTGGTGCCTCTTGAACGGTTGAGGATCCTGCGTTAGGGAATGCTGATCCGTGTTGTTAAATTAGACCCCGACACTCCTCCTTTTCCTTCTGCCGACGTATACTTGTTCACCTGAGAGAGGGGGGAGATGGAGCAAAGGATTGTTTTAAGTGCCTGATGGGATAAGAGAGCACAAATTGGCTGAATCGCAGAGGGCTGTATTTCATCCCTCCTGAACGGACGGGAGACTGGCCGTTTTTAAACGGTGGCACCAGATGGAGGGTGCATGGGCATGCACACGGCCGTGCATGCATCCCCACTCACCCCCATGTACAGAGCAACCTCTGTTTTCCGCAGTTAATATGTGCTTGGCGATGAGTGGGGATTCATGTTAGGCGGGAGCATTCACGCACCCCCACTCACCGCACGCACCTACGCAGTGTCCTTCACAAGGGCCTTGGTTGCAAAATAATTGAGCTCCAAGCAGTAGGATTTTTATTTGCCAACTAAACTGGAGTTTGCCCACCAATCCAACCAACTGCTCAGGCTAGGACCTGCCCTTTCTAAGACCTGCAAGGAGAACATTGGTTCCTATTAGTTCAACTCTGTACAGCTGAGTGATTTTCAGTTTTTGGAACAGCAGACCACTGGCAACCCCAATTTCTCTGAGGGGCACCCTGCACCCGTATCAAACCATTAACTGAAAACACCAGGATAACTCTGCAGACCAGCTGTGGACAGCAGCTACTAGCGGAGTTCGATAGGGCACTGCCAAAAGGTGTGATGCCCAAGAGTGTCCTTTGGTGGCGACAGAGGTGGGATTTGATCAGCTGGTTGGACTTGGCAAGAGAAGGGGACTCTACTGTCAACGTTTTAAATAGACGAGGGATTTGGGTTGAGAATGGTTTGGTGGGAGGCAGAATACAACCACAACTCCTCTGTGAGTGGGAGGGTATGGGCTGGTGGGCGGGAAGTGTTTGGGGATTGGGAACTCCTTTGTGTGATCAACGGGATGGGAAGAAGTTTTTGGTGCTCAGGGGTGGGTATGGGAGGGGGTGAGATCTACTTTCTGTGTAGTAAGTGTAAAATAAAAATAATGAAATAATAATAATAATAATAAATAATAATAAATTTAAAAATACTGTAACCTGCCCTGAGCCATTTGGGGGGTGTGTGTGTGTGTGTGTGTATAACAGTACTACTACTTGGATCAAATGTGCATTTGAGTTTTTTGATAATTTAAAAAAAATAAAAAAAATAAATCTAAGCTAATAAAACCAAGTGGTTGTCACTGTCAACTCCAAGCTGTCAGTGCCAAGGGTGCAAAGAGGCTAGATGGGAGATGACTCTAAATCTTCTCCCTTTGTCATTCCCGCTGGCCCTCCCCTGCAGCCTCTCCAGGTTCTGCGGTGGGGAGGATCTGTCCTGAGAAGGAAGGAACCAAGGAGGCATGAGGTGGGAGCAGGAACTGTCTCACAGCCGCCATTCTCCTAGAAAGGAAGAGCTCCCCTCGCTGATGAAGAGAAACGTCCTACCTTTCTCGCCTTTTTCTCCTTTTGGTCCCCTTGGGCCTGGGCGTCCTGGCGGGCCCATCGGTCCGATGTCACCTGGAACGACAAGGGTAAGATGGTGGTTGCATCTAATCCTGGTCACTCTGTCTAATTGGCAACTGGCCACAGCAAGGGCCGAATTGGGGCGAGAGGACTTGAGGCAGCGATACTCTGAAGACAACATCTGGATTTTTCAATAGCTGTGCCCTAAGCAGCTTGAGAGAGGTCTGCTGTCCCACCCATGCTGCACTGCTCCACCAACCTCAAATTTAAGATGAAGAGCTGGAAGCTACAGAGGAGGTTTTTTGCTTCAGGAAAGATGTAGAATTGGGAGATAGGTTCTGCGGAGAAGAATGGACCCAGAAGCACCTCTTCCATTATACACCGTGTTCCCGGCTGATCCAAGCTACTGTCTTTTTTAGGATGTCCAGCCTTGATTTTCCAGTCTCTCAAAGCAGGAAATGACCAGTGAATCGGATCCAGGTGACTCTGGTAGGTAGTCGGCCATGCTCGTTGGCCAAGGCAGTAGGGTCAGAACTCTTACCTTTGGGTCCTGGGTATCCCATTTCTCCTCTAGTTCCTGGCGGTCCTGGAATGGTACCATAGGCTGCAGAAGAAAGCAAATGTGAGGGTTCAGCGGTGGGACAGATTCTCATTACAGGGAATAGGAACTAGGTGAGGGCGCAGAGTATTTATCAAGGGGTGGGGTGTGGGCTGTGTCAGAAATAGGCAGGTCTAAGAGGCTTCTGCGGCACATGGTGACATCCCCATGTTCCAAAAGGAGCATCCCGTACAGAGCGTCGTGACGTCACGGCGCTCTGATAGCAACAGCAGGAGAAGTGCAGGGGAGATGAGTGCCCCACTCTCCCAGGACTTGTAGGTGACACTATTTCCAGTTCCAATATGGTGTCATCTTAAAGGGACGCTGGTCCCTGGGGTGTGCACTTGAAACACCAGGAGCCATTTCCCATTCAAAACAGAATGCCTCCACACAGGAAGCTCCTTCTTTACTATTCTTGCCCACCCCCTCCTCCCACTTCCATGTCACTTCCTGACCAATTCTAGGAACTGTGGAGGGCCGGAGACTCTATGATCACTCTGCAGCTTCCAGGCTGTTTAAAAGACTTGAGAAGCTTGGGGCAAGTGTATGTTTGAATGTGGATGCTAAGCAGTGTGGAAAGTCCACCATGTCCAATTCCCATTAGCCACTGCACTTGCCCTGGCACCATGAAAATGCCAGGGAGCTGCGTGCAGACGCGTGGCTGCTGAGCTTGAACCTATGCCAGTTTGAACGGGTGCAGTAACTTCTTCCTACAGGAATCAGGTATACAGTCAGCCCTGACTCGCATGGAGTTATCCCTCTCCCTGGCGATGGCCAAGGGAAGAAGATGTAAGGGGAGCCTTCCTCTGTTCTCAGACGGAATCTCAGCCCCATCTCTTCCAGTACGGGAACATCAGCGTTCCTGAGCACCGGAGAGGCAGGAACTCTGAGACCTTTAATGTCTCCCGCTCGACAAGCTCATCATCCAGCAAAGCTTGGCTCCTGCAAGCTGCTGGCAGTGACAGATAACTCAGGAGCGTCCAGGGGTGCTACTTACTTCTGAAGAAGCTCATGAGGTCCTCAGTGACGTTGCCGTAAGAGGCAAACACCCTGCTGACTCCTGGGATTCCGGCTGGCCCTGGAGGCCCTGGTGGCCCTTGCATGGCGTACGACATCATGTCCTGGAGGAGACCTCGGCCTGGGGAGTTAAATGCAGGGTTGAGAAGGGGGAACCGCAAGGAGAAGAGCCGCGGTCCTATGGCCATGGGTGCCTTCTGCACAGCGGGCTGAATGCCACCCCCCTTCACCCTTAAAGATCCGTTTCCATCTCTTATCCCCTCTAGTGGTGGTGTTGGGCCACTCGGAGGCTATGGCACTCTGTCCCCCTCTAGGGGTGGTACTGTACCCCCTCCCAGTGGCGGAGTTGGGCCACGGAGAGGCTGTGGTGCTCTGTCAACCCCCAGTGGCAGCGTTGAGCAGTGCAGCAGCTGTGGCGCTCTGTCCCCCACTAGTGGTGGCATTGGACCGCACAGAGGCTGTGGCACTCTGTCCCCCTCTAGTGGTGGCGCTGGGCCATGCAGAGGCTGTGGCGCTCTGTCCCCCTCTAGTGGTGGCGTTGGGCTTCACAGAAGTTCACAATTCTACTTGCTTTAACTTCAAAACCCAGGTCTTTCCCACTAGAGAAAAGTTTTAGCACCCCCCCCCCCCCAAGGTCCCATGAAGTGCCCTGCCATCATACACCTTGTGCTAGCCACTCTGCACACAGGTCAGTTCCGCCCAGCGTGAATTAAACAAGTCTTGCCGAGCGGTGCATTTCAGATCCTCTAGGTGTGAACACCCAGATCAGCGATGCGCTTGACTATTCCCATGTTCGGGGCTAGACTTGCTAATGGAGCACCCCCTCTGGGCTGGGGCTAGAAATAGCTGCTGTGCATTGATTTTGAAGCGGCAAAGAGAAGGCAGGTAAATCTGCCGTCAGGAGGCCGCTCACTCACTCTGTATGTTTTCAGACACCCGGGCTGCCAGCTCGTTGTAATCCAGTGTCCCAGCGAATGACCCACTGCGGGATCCACCTCTGCCCATCGTTCCCGTCTGGGAGCCACCTCCTCCTTGAGATTCATCGTAGGATCCACCTGCTCCCAGTGAGCCGCCACCGTAGGATCCACCTGCTCCCAGTGAGCCGCCACCGTAGGATCCACCTGCTCCCAGTGAGCCGCCACCGTAGGATCCATCACTGCCCTGTGAGCCGCCACCGTAGGCTCCGTCGCTGCCCAGTGAGCCACCACCGTAGGATCCACCTGCTCCCAGTGAGCCGCCACCGTAGGCTCCGTCGCTGCCCAGTGAGCCGCCACCGTAGGCTCCGTCGCTGCCCAGTGAGCCGCCACCATAGGATCCTCCCGAACTGCTAGACTCTCTGTAGTACGATCCAGTCACAAGGGTGCTATCACCCTTGGCCCCAGGTGGTCCCTGCGGCCCTGGAGGCCCAGGGGGTCCTGTGATGAACCCTCGGACATCGTCACCTACAAGACACAAGGGGCGTTAAGCAATGATGGACTTCAGTGCTGAGTGCAGAGAGCGAGGAGATGGGGCGCTGGTACAGGGGTGTTGGGGGGGGAATTTGGGGTACAGATGAAAACCTGAACCGTAGTCGTCCTGCAGCAGGCCATGGGCAGCACCGGAAGGTAGCCCCAAGCATATTAATCTCTTTAGCCGTGCTGACTGCAAGGCGGCTGTTTTTCTATTTATCGCTTACAGCTGGGGAAACCAAGGCACAAAAACCCTACGATCTCCACAACCCTCTTGGGTGCCTCAGTCTTTGGGTTCTCACAGAATAATTCTCAAAGGATGTTTAGTGCCCACAACTCCAGTTGCCACCCGTTGTGGCTAGGACTGCTTGGCACCTTCTGAAATCCATCAGGCCCTTCGGGGACGACTGCTGGACATCCCCAAATGACTGTGACCCAAAGAAAGAGGCTGCCTTTGAAAGCACCTGCCGAAGGCTGTAGCCCGCTCTAAGGCAGAGCTGGGCTTAGAGTTTAGGATTTGTCGTATTAGGATGGTCAGCCATTGAGGAAAATACTTCCCCATTAATCAACAAGACTAAATGGCAGATTTCCCTTAAACCGGGACCGTAATAAACCTCAGCCACTTCCCCCAGGCCTTCTCCAGATGTCTTTGCTTCTCAGCATGTTGCAGAATAGACCAGAAAACATGGCTTGGCAGAGACCAAGCTAATGTCCCCTCATCCCTAAGGAATGTTGCATGCCTTGTGCTGGGAGTGCTCTCCACAAGGAAACACATGGACAAGTCTCCTTAACTGCAAAGTCAATTTGGCCCAATGAAATTATCTGGCACCAGGTTCCAAAACAAGGAAAGAACCTTGACACACAAGGCAAAATTGCCCTGTGGAACTCACCGCTGCAGGATGTTGTCAAGGCCAATAGTCTTAACTGGGTGCAAACAAAGGTTAAATAGATTTGTGGAGAGTAGGTGCAAAAGCCATAGATGGTCGGGGGATGCCACCTCTATTTGCTAGAAAATGGCAAGGGAATAGATCGCTCTATAATTGTCTTAGTTTTGTACAGTTCCTCTGCAGGCAGCATCCAGTTTTGGCCACTTTTGGAGACAGGAGGGTGGGTTGGATGGACCATTGGTCTGACCCAGATGGTGACACTGTCGGAGACAGGATGCTGGGCTGGATGGGCCGTTGGTCTGACCCGGTCTGGCACTACTTATGTTCCTAAGACTGAGAGCAGGCAATGGCAAGTAGCTAGGGGTAAATGCAGTTGGAGAGTTCATATCCTTACTGGTGAGGTACTGGATCAACTCGCTCCTGAACTGGTCACTCCAAGTGCCGTCACCATAGGAGATGTAGCCAGTTCCTGAGAGACCTGGTGGCCCGGGGGGTCCTGGAGGACCCGGAGGTCCTGGAGGTCCAGAGATGGAAGAATATCCAGTGCCTGGGAGAGGGAGAGAGCACGTATGGATAACAATACACAGAATGAAGAACACGCTCATCTGGAATAGCAGCTGCCACTGCTTCAAAGTTCTTCATCGTAATGAAATTACATTTACAATTGCAAAAGAAGACTGGTTTGAAAAGCCCCAAAGTAGCCATGGGAGGCGATTCTAGAGAGAGGGTGGCTAATGCGTTGGTCCCAAACGTAAGAGATGGAGACCAAGGAGTTCAGATGATCTGTGTGTCCGTCCCTCATGTTTGTCAGTGTCCTACCACGTGTGTGAGCGCCCCCATGACGAAATCTCCTCCCTGCTCTCCTCCTCCAACCCCTCCACTTGCCCCCTGGACCCCATTCCTTCCCGCCTCCTGACCTCCATTGCCCCCATCGTCGCCCCTCCCCTCCTGCACATCATCAACCTCTCCCTCTACCGGCTCCTTCCCCTCTGTCTTTAAACAAGCCACTGCCTCCCCCATCCTCAAAAAGTCCACTCTGGATCCCTCTGAACCCTCTAATTACTGTCCTGTCTTGCTCCTCCCTTTTGCTTCCAAACTCCTTGAACGGGTTGTCTACTCCCGTTGCCTCGACCTCCTCTCTGCCAACTCCTCCCTTGACCCCCTCCAATCTGGCTTCCGCCCCCTTCACTGAAACCGCTCTGGCTAAGATCACCAACGATCTTCTTGTGGCTAAATCCAAC